>VWPU01015887.1:0-152862 GCA_013398955.1 Callaeas wilsoni | reverse complement strand
AGGAGGAGGAGGAGGAGGGGAAGAGAAAAGCCTTAAATGGTCCCTGGAGCTGCGGCTCTGCCCCCACGGGCCGGGCCCGGGCCCGGGGCAGCGGCTCCCGCAGCTCCCCGCGCACTTTCCGCGCTCGCAGCGCTTTCGCTTCGCCCTTGGGTCCGCGGCGCTGCGAGAAGAGCCTTTGGGAAGGGAGGAAGGGAGGGAGGAGGCATCGGGCACGGGCCGTGCCTGTGCCAGGGCTGCAGCTCCAGAGGTGCGGACCTGCGGTCCCTTCGCTTTTTGTCCTTCTAAATTATATATCCGTACGTGTCTATGCTACCCACCACTCGCGGGGAAGATCGTTTTCTCCCCCCTCCTTTCCACTCCCAATTTTCCTTCGCTTTTAAAGGAGAATTGCCTTTTTTCGCCCTCTCTGCTTCATTTTGAACAGCTTTCAAATATCGTTGCAGGGCGAAGAACTCATTTAAAAACATTCTCATGTATTTAAACCCAATATTGCCTCCATATGGTTGGCCTTTCAAAACTGAATCCCCTTCTTCAAAACATGCAAGAAATAGTTTTTTAAAGCTCCTAAAACTCTGAACTCCTTAAGAACAATAAAAACCTAACAGATAATTCAATTGCTTTTATCTTTTGGGTTTGGTTGTTGTTTTTTTTTTTTTTTGTGTTGTTATGAAACTTTTACCGTTCCTGATAGAGCCTTTAAAGCTGAGTCAAAATGCAGCTTTTAAAACTCACCGCGGTTACTCGCATCAGATATAAACCATGTAATTCTGAAGCTCGTTTTCTCTGCTGGTGCAGTTTTATCCTAAATGTTACGGCTTAGTTCACTCCGGCCTCGATTCCACTCCCCGTTCACTGTGTTACCTTGCACAGTGTTTGTCCGATTGATTTATTTGCACTTTTATATTTTAATTTTCTCCTCCATCCTTTGCTTTTCTTGTAACTGCTCGGAGTAAGGAAAGAAGACGCTTTTAAATTTTTATTTTTCTTTATATTGGTGGTGCAAGAAGTTGAATTTGCCTTGGGAATTGGGTGCTAGAAGTGGCCTCGTGTGTCAGTGGTGTTTTCCTGCTCGGAACCGGAGCGGGGTGAAAGCTTCCACTTCCCCGGGAGGAAAGTGGCGACTTTAAACCTCCTGGGCCGCAGCGAGCCCGGAGGAACTGGAGGTGGCCAAGCCTCGGGGGAAGGCTCTGGAGCCCCCACCCCGAATCCCCCGACCCCCAGAGTCATTTGTGCGATGAGCTGCTTGTTCCACAGCCCCTCGGGTGCCTCGCTCCCCGCGTGCTGCCAGGCAGCCCTAAAACCCCCTGTTTACCTTTTCCAAAAGATGCATTCAATAATACCGCCTCCCCCCTCCCCCCCCCCACCCCCCCCCCAAATCCTATCATCCCTTGCGGGCTGCGATAATAAATAAAAGTCTTTATTTCTCCCTCTCCCAAAGTTAAAGGGCCTCGCTCCCTCCCTGGGCAGCTGGAAGTGAGTGCTGGGATGGTCGGGGCAGACCTGGCCGGCGCTGCGCTCGCTCGCAACCACCCCGCTAGATAAATATCTATATTTTATTAAACGTCAGCATTGACTTGTGCGTCTCTTATCTCTGCTCTCTCCCGATGTGTGCCTGCAGTGGGGGATTCGGCGAAGGAAGCTCGTAACATGGCGGATAGCGAGGAAGGCTTCGGGCTGCCCGGCACGCCGGCGGATGCGGAGGCCAAGGAGCTCCAGGCTGAAGCCAAGCAGGACACCCAGCTGGGGGCCACCAGCAAGTCGCCCACCTCACCCCAAGCAGCCTTCACGCAGCAGGTAAGCACCCACGCTCCTCTCCTTCAACCCCGTCGCTATTTCATTTTGTTATTTCCCCCTTTTCTCCACGTTTTCCCCCCGCCCCAGCTGGGTGGCTGGGTTATTTTAGGCCCCACGCGAGGGCGAAGCCTCACCTGGCCGTGGGCCTCGCCCTGCTTTAGCGTTATTTATGGTGGTGCTCCAGCGCTGAACCTGCGGGGATGTGCAGGAGCAGGCAGGGAACGGGACCCCAAATAACAGCGAGGGGAACCCGCCCCGCAGCGGCACCCACGGGTGTCCGCGCCCGAGTGGGCAAATGCACGGGCGAGCACACGCAGAGCGGAGGTACCTGCTGTGCATATAAGATAGAAATGTATATATTTTATAGGTGTGCACCCCTCGGACACTCGGGCGGCCGCGGCTGCACCCCACGCCCCCCGCGGGCGCTCAGGGCAGGCAGCGGCTGTCGCGCGTGGGCACCCCCAGAGCGACGCGGGGAGCTTGGCGTGTCCCTCATCCCCTCCCTCAGCCCTCGCCTCCCCGGCGTGTGCCGGGACACGCGTGGGCTCCCGGGAGGGACCACGGCCCTCCGAGCAGAGCAGGAAGAGGCGGCAGCGGCCCAGGCCGTCCCTCGGCTGCTTCTTCCCGTGCTGGCAGCTCCCGGTGCCGGAGCCGGTCCCCGCCGGCTCGGGCAGCCCTGGCAGTGGAGGGGGAGAAATGCGAGGAGAGGGGATTTTCCACCTCGATCTCCACTGCGGGGTCCCCCGGTAGAGCCCCGCTTGCCCCCGGCAGGTACCCCCCATGAACCCCCCATGGACCCCCTGCCCGCGGGGTGCGGGCAGAAGGCTCGGCAGGGCCAGGGTGGGCACTGGGACCGGCACCGGGGGCTCGGGGCCACCGGGGCTGTTTGGAAAGCGACCCCCCAAGTTTGACGGGGCGCTTCGGCCGCGTGTTCAGTGAGGGGAAGAAGTGCTCGGTTTGGCTGGGGGTGTCCCCTGTGCCTCCCAGCCCGCGGGGAGGGATGCCTTGTCCCCGCCGTGGCATCAACCGTAGGGCTCGCGGCTCTTGGGTGGGAAAGAGAAAAAAGGGGGTGAGGGGAGCCCAGTGACACCCCACGCCGCTCTCGCCTGCAGAGCGCAGCCAGGGGGTGTAAATCACTCGTGGGAGGGTGTAAATCTCCTCCGGCTGGCTCTGGGAGCAACTGGGCCGGAGCGCCGGGGGATTTCTCTGGGAGGATGCAGTTGGAGCCGGCTCCGGGGGCTCCCTCCCATCGCCTCCCAGCCCCACGGCAAGCAGGACCCCGCTCCAGGCCCGCCCTGAGCAGCATCCCCGCGCTCCGGCCTGGAATCCCCCTCTGGCCGGCCTTGCGGCAGGGTTTTCCCGGGAATGCCCCGCAGAGCCCGGGCTTTCCCCTGCGAGCTGCCGTGCGGGGCCCGGCCGCTCCGGCACGCTCCGGTAGGGCTGTCCCCGCGGCTCTCGGGGCTGACCCTCTGTGCCTCCCCCCTCCGCAGGGCATGGAGGGCATCAAGGTGTTTTTGCACGAACGCGAGCTGTGGCTGAAGTTCCACGAAGTGGGCACGGAGATGATCATAACAAAGGCCGGGAGGTAAGAGCAGGAGGGGTCCGCGGTCCCCTTCGTGTTCGCGGGGACGGGGGGGACGCACCCGCCCGGATGGGGGGCACTGGGCACCTCCCTGGCACGGGACGGTCACATCTGTCGTGTCCGAGTCCCTCTCGGTGTGTGTGCCACTGCCCGGCCATGGAGAGCCCTCCCTGCCTCGAGAGACGGGGGAGAAATTGTTTCTTCTGGCTTCTCTCTTAACCAGAACAGTTGGATCATTAATTCCGACTTCAGGCCTTTGGAAACTTTCCAGGCGAACGCGAGTTGCAACCACTTGGCCAAAAAGCAAACTTTGTTTAGAGCAGCTCCTTGGGCTATTATTACTATTATTGTTATTACTATTATTATTACTATGGAGCAGTTTGGCTCTTCTGCTTTTTTTTTTTCCCCCGAAGTTTTATGCCGTTTTACAGAGTTTTTTATTTCTTTTTGCTCACTCTGGGGCGAATATTCCCAGCACAGCCACTTCACCCTTTTTAAAAGTCTACGCGGTCCTGAGCTGCTGTTTATAGAGAGATAACAAAGCTGTTTAGACGCAGAGATAGGTGCGTCCGCAAATAAATATCATGTGGGTGTATTTCTATGCGGGTGTTTATCTGCGTGGGTGTGCGGAAAAATATACAGCCTTGCAAATCCAACTTTATTGGGGTTCTAATCGATTCCATGACCGGCTCAGTAAACCTGATCCGCAGATATTTATATGTGGACGCGGGTATTTTTGAGGGGATTTAACATTATCCTTGATATTAATGAGGTGGAGGGTTTTTAAATTGAAGAGTGGCCAGCGAGACGCAGTAAAAGAGTCTCTCCAGCCCTATCAACACATTGGGGGCAGCCCGAGGGAGGATTTTTCGTTGTGATTTTCAATTAGAATCCTTGGAGAAAAGGGGGAAAGGCCTCCACGTGTAGGAATAGTTTTAGATTGTAGGGACGCAATCAACAACGCAGAGTCGAACTTTCATTTTGCTCTGTCATCTGGTATTTGTTGTGGTCTTCCAAAATTTGCCTGAAGAGGGAGGGGAAAAATAAATATCGAGCTGGTTGGATAAAGTTTTAGCGAATAGATCTCGCCTTCCCCTTGAACCTCGCTCCTGCTGCTGCTGCAAAAATGAGTTTGAAAGGGGTTTGTGGCCAAGGGGACATGGGATGAAGGGGGGGGGGATGATGAAGTCGGTGTTGGGATGTCCCGAAAAAAACCCCGGTTCACAGGGACAAAAAAAAAAAAAATCCAACTCTCGAAGGGAGACAGAAACCACCTTGCAGAAATTTCAAACAAATGTCGCCGTGGACAGAGATCTCATCTGGAGAGCAATAAAATGGATATTTACAGGGCAGGGGCTCGAGGGGAGATGCGGGATGGGTTTCCTTATTTCTATCATTCCCCGTGTTTGCTGCTGGAGGAGCCCCTGGTCCTGCTGCTCGGGTGTTTTCGATGCAGTTACAGATGGATCTCAAGCTGGAATTTGGTTTCTTCTCCCTTAAAACCTTAAAGTTCAACGCCCGCTTCCTTCGTTGGGCGCTTTTCGCCCCCCTTTAGCTTTTTACAACCGAATTAAAGCCCAGCCCAGGTGCCCCACGGCAGCGATAAGATCCCGAGCCTCGGAGAAGAGCGCGGTATTTTTAGAGGTGTGGGGCTTTTTTTTTTTTTTTTAATTTTTTTGTTGTTTATGCGTGTTTTAAGTCCAGGGCTACATTTTCATCTGCCTTATTTTTAAATATTTGGAAATCTCGAACTAAAATAACAGCAGTGGTTTAAGCGGCTGCCTTGCAGTAATGGAAAATATTTCGAAAAGCCCCTGCCTTGTGTGTATCCGAGGGTTTCCAAGGATTTGTCAGGTGTGGTTGCTGCTGTCTCGGGGTGATCACAGCGCTGTTCACGGATTTTCTGTTACACCTGAGTGCGTGGAGGTTTTTTTCCTCCGTATCTGTCCCTAGAACATCAACGCGTTCGTATAAACGTATTTTAAAATGTTTATATTTCTATATATGTAATATATGAGAACGTATTTCTATAAATATATACATTTATAGAAAGATGTATAAATATAATTTTTTATAGAAGTATCTATATAATAACTTTTATTTTATAACTTTTTTTGGCAAGTTTCCTCTCCTGTTCCAGCGGTTTATGGAGGAAGGGAAGTAACTCGCTTCCAAAAGTTCTCACGCTCAGATTTGTTCAAAGAACGGAGATTCGAAACCTTGGTGAAACAAATAATTAGTAAAAATACGAATAGACGAGCAGGCACACGAGGAGGTGAATGAACAAACCTGCCAGCCTCGAAATCCCGATTTTGCTTTTATAAATCACCCTGCTCGCCTCGGATGGGACCTGGAGTGAGACCCAGGCATGTCCCGCATCCCGAGGGGAGGGTGCGCCCGAGCCTTCCGGGAGGATCCATCTGGGAATGTGGCGCTGCCCTTTCGTTAAATAACCCACTCCCCCCAAGGTCTCCTCCTCGCAAACCCACACGAAACCACCTCGGCAAACTTGCTTTTCTCTGCTTTTACACTTCTGTTTCTTTCTTTCCTTATTTTCAACAGGCGGATGTTCCCCAGTTACAAAGTGAAGGTCACTGGGCTCAATCCCAAAACGAAGTACATCCTGCTGATGGATATTGTACCCGCGGATGACCACAGATACAAATTCGCAGATAATAAATGGTAGGCGCGCGTGGGGGGGAGGGACGAGACCTCCGGGTCGGGCTCCCTGGGCTGCCCGGGTGGGAGAGATCCTTCAGTCAACGCCTCGTCCTTCTTCTTCCATGCAAAATGTTACCTGAGCCTTACCTGAGCGTAGTGAGATGTTCCCACAGCGCTGGGAGAGAAATGCATCCGAAAAAATAGGAAAAAACAGGAGAAATCCTGTGGCAATTGGCAAAGGATAACAAACCCTGTTTGACGATGAGATTATTTGCTGTTGTGGAGCTGATGGTTTAATTATATTTAGGAAGGGAATATCTCCGGGCAGGAAGATCTCTAAGGATTAGATCTGTGCTCCTGGCTCGAGTGCCGTTAATTAGGGGAAGGGGGAAGGATAGGGTTAAACGGGCGAGCAGCGAGAGCCATCTCCGACGGGAAAGGTGCCAAAGAGCTCAGTAATTCCCCGAGCCAGCGGTGCTGGAAAAGCCTTTTCTGCCCAGGCACGGGGTACCTGAGAGGGAGGAATCCCGCAGGAGGGGAGGGACGGGGAGCGGGAGCCCACGGGAGGGGATGGAAGGGGGAGAAGGAGGCCACAGGAAGAGATGGACGGGGAGCAGGAGCCCACGGGAGGGGCTGGACGGGGCGCAGGAGCCCACGGGAAGGGAGGGACGGGGAGAAGGAGCCCACGGGAGGAAGCCCAGGAAGGGATGGACGGGGAGCAGGAGCCCACGGGAGGGGATGGAAGGGGGAGAAGGAGGCCACAGGAAGAGGTGGACGGGGAGCAGGAGCCCATCGGAGGAACCCCAGGAAGGCTTGGACGGGGAGCAGGAGCCCACGGGAGGGGCTGGACGGGGAGCAGGAGCCGAGGGGGGGGGCGGGGCGGGGAGGAGGAGCGCACGGGGGGAGGGGCAGGAGGGGAGGGACGGGGAGCAGGAGCCCACGGGACGTCCCCACGCGGCCGCAGCTCAGCCCGTGTCCCCACGCAGGTCGGTGACAGGCAAGGCGGAGCCGGCCATGCCCGGCAGGCTGTACGTGCACCCCGATTCCCCGGCTACCGGTGCCCACTGGATGCGGCAGCTGGTTTCCTTCCAGAAGCTCAAACTCACCAACAACCACCTGGATCCCTTCGGACATGTGAGTACCAGGGCTGGGACGCGGGCATCGTGCGTGTCCGGCACGCGCGTGGGGTGCCCCCACCACCAAGGTCGTGCCAGCTTCACCCACCCTCAAATCCCGGGTTGGTGGGGTGTTATTTTCTCCCCTGAGAGAGCGGGATGAATCCCACTGAGGACCCCCCAGAAAGAGAAGCATAAACCTTAAACCCGGGTTATTTCGTGGGAATTGATTGCAGAGCCCCGGGGCCTGGAGTTCGCGAGTGGGTGAAACTCTCCTGGCTTAACTGAGTGTTTGGCTACCTGATTTTAATCGCATGGGGTGTCCCGGATCGTTAAAATCCGCTCGCTGCCTCCGGGAATTTGCCTAACAGGTAAAATCAATCAGGCATAATTAGCGGAGGAAATAGGACCGAAAACTATGTGGATCCCTCGATCGGGGAAAGAAAAAAAAAAAGGAAAAGTAACAATCATTAAAGACAATTAGAAAAATTGAAGTCCTGCTAGAATTTCTTGGGCATTAAAAAGGTCTTTGCGAGACTCGTGGGGCCGTGAAAATTTCTGTGAATTCTGCAGCCAGGAACAGCCCTCCTTCGAAGGTCTCCAAAGACGCGAGTTCCTCTGAGCAAATATATATGTGCATGTATAAATAATATATATATAATCTATAAAAAATATATATATAATTGAACGAATATGTGAATCCAGATCCTGCCAGCCCTTTCCAAGAGCGGATTTTTCTCCAGTCTCGTTTCAACACTTCAGTTTCGTTTTTTCCAAGCTGTTTTTTTTTTTTCTCCTTCGCTTTTTAATGATAAATTTTGTGCTATTAAATCCTCGCCCACGTGGTAGCCAAGAAGTGAGAGGGGTTTAGGGGAGAGGAGCCAGCAGAGTCCTCAGCCCACCCCAATGCTGAGCATCCTTTTACAAGCTCTCCTTTGCACCTCCAGTTGCGGGGGTTGATTTCCTTTTTCTTTTTATAATTCGAATTTTATTTCAATTCTACCTTGAGCTGGCGGCAAAGGGCTTTGCAAGGGGCGCTTCCCAGGGATCAGAGCCTTTCCTGCGGGAAGAGGGAGGGGAGCAGCGCAGCCAGGAGAACCCATCCCACCCCCGGGGTGCTTTTGGGGAGAAGGGGGGGATCCGGCCCGGGGGGACGGGGCCAGGCATCCCCGCTGGGAACAGGCGGCTCTGGGGAAAAAGTCCCTCTAAACAAACCGAAGACGCTGAGGGGACAATAAGGGACTTCAGAGGAGGAGCTGCGCCAGGAGCCTCTCAATTAGAGTCGCTGTAATGAAATTAAAAACCATTAGATCGTTCACCGTTGATGTCTACGACTTTCCTGGATGTCAAAGCAATTTGCCTAAACCCCCGGGACGGGGGAGGCGGCGGCGGGACGCGCTGCGTCTCGCTGTCGCCAGGGTCCGGCAGTCATTATCGGGCCCGAGCGGCCCCCCGCCGCCTCCCCCGCCCCCCATCTTCCCCCGAGATTAACCCGGTACCGAGCAGGGCCCGCTTTTTATCGGTTACCCAGCGCGGCAGCGCCTCCCGGCTCCGCCACCCCCTCCCGGCTCCGCCACCGTCCTCGGCGGGTGGCTGGCGGGGAGGATGTCCCGAAATCCCTCCAGCTCTCTTTCTTAGCTCTTTCCCCCCCTGGGATGGGGGTGTTGAGATGCCCGGGCCCCCCGCTTGCCCCCAACACGTGTTGGGGGAGCAGCTCTGGCTCCGCAGGGGTTGGTGTGGGGGGAGCAGGTAAGGAGCCGCCTTTCAGAGCACCCCCGGCCCTGAGGGGCTCCTGGGTCGGGGCTTTCTGGAGAGACACGTCCCCCTACCCCAGCACCTCAATCTGCCCTTCTGAGGGAGTCCTGAAGAGGGCGAAGATTTTGGGGAGGGGGATGCGGGTTCCCGCTGGTCCCTGTCCTTCTCCTCTCGGGGGAATGCGCCGTGCTGTGCCCCCCCCCCATTCCCACGGGGTGTCCTCTCCTTCTCCCCTTGCCCAGATCATCCTGAACTCCATGCACAAATACCAGCCCCGGCTTCACATCGTGAAAGCGGACGAGAACAACGGCTTCGGCTCCAAGAACACCGCCTTCTGCACCCACGTCTTCCCGGAGACCGCCTTCATCGCCGTCACCTCCTACCAAAACCACAAGGTGAGGGGCTGGGCCGGCCCCCGCCCCGGCAAACCGCATCCCGCTCCTTCCTCTTCCCGCTGCTCTTCCTCAGGGCCTCAGCCCCTCTTCCCTCCCTACTTCTTCTTTCACCCCCTCTTTTTCTTTGCCCTTTTTCTTTCCACTTCTTCCTTCTCCTTTTTCTTTCCTTCCTTCCTTCTCCTCTTCCTTGTCCCCTTCTTTTTCTTCCTGTCACCTTCCTTTTCCTTCCCTTTTCCCCTTGTCCTTTCTTCTTCTCCTCTCCCCTCTCTGTCCTATTCGTTTCGCTATTCTCCTTTCTCTTCCCCTTCGTTTTCCTCTCCTTTCTCCCTTCGCTCCCCTCTCCTTTCCCCCTTGTCCTTTCTTCTTGTCCTTTCCCCTCCCTTGCCCTTTTTCTTCCTCCCTTCTGCCTCTTCTTGCTTTCCCCTTGTCCTTTCTTCCTCCGTCCTTTTCCTTTCCCTATTCTCCTTTCTCTTCCCCTTCGTTTTCCTCTCCTTTCTCCCTTCGTTTTCCTCTCCTTTCCCCCTTGTCCTTTCTTCTTGTCCTTTCCCCTCCCTTGCCCTTTTTCTTCCTCGCTTCTGCCTCTTGTCCCTTCCCCTTTCCTCTCTCACATCCCCATCCCATCCCGTCTGTTATTCCTGGCCGCACAAAGCATCCAAAGGCAGGGCTGGGGGCGATCCGGGGAGGGGGAATGAGCTCACCAGGGCGCTTTGCTCACACGGACACGACCAACCGAGGAAGTTCGCTTTATCTTTCCCCCTCCCCGTGGGTCAAAGGCTCCTAATCTGGAGGAGGGAGCCGGGCGCTCCCCTCCTCGGCCGGGCGCTGATAACCCGGCTGCCCACGGGGGGCTGCGGGCTTGGCAGCCGGGAGGCCCGGGCAGGAAAGGGAGGCTCAGCTCCCGGGATCAGGCGAACAAAGCACGAAAAGAACGGGTTCGGTTTGTCTCCTGCTGGAACAGGAAAGGGCTGGGTGCAATAAGGGTTTTCTTGGCGTGCTGCTGCCGCCCCTCTGTGAGGAGCTCGCTGCTCCCTCTCCTTCCCTGCTTGGTTTTGGGCTTCCCCACCCAGCAGGAGAGGAGGAGGAGGAAGGCTGAGGACGGAGTGGTTCTCCACGGATGAATTAGGGATGTCTTTCACCAACTGTCCCTTGCCGCTGCCCACAGACCCTCTCTAGGGCACAGCCCCGCAAAAACTCAATTTCTTTCAGCAAAAAAGCAAATTCCTCTCTTAATTACATAAAAAGCACTTACTATAAACTTGTACTTACAGGCAGGTAGGATGGCTCCTTTGTACCCGATATAATAATTGTTTTTCAAACAGAGAAAAGTCATTTAGCACCCCAAAGAAATCCTGGATGCTTTCCTGGAAATGCAGGACCCTAAACCTGTGTGAAACAATTGCATTTCCCCCATCCACCAGCTGACCAGCAAGATGCAGAAAGCAGAGCTGAGCTGGAGAAGAAAGAGTGTTCCACCATAACTAGGGAGAAAGGAAAATACTTCCCTGCCCTTTAAAATAGGAGCTGCTGGCACGGCCGGGACAAGCAAACCGAATCCAAATTGAGTCCTTGCCAAATTATGCCTTAAATTATAACTCCACTGTGGATGCTATAAAATCAAGTTTAACTTCTGCTTGATGGATTTGGAGAAAGAATATAATATTAATAGAAGTGGGAGTTAATAAAACAGGACACACTGCCTGCTTTAAAGGCATTTCCCGAGGAGGAAACAGACGTGAATGGAACTGCTCTCCTTTGAAGAAAAATAGGGCTGTTTTATAGGAAAAGAAATGATCATGCAAATAAAACAAAAGCAAAGCAGGAACATGTAAGTACAGTAGTTTGGGAAGACTGCCATGTTAGGAGGAGCAGGAATATTTGATTGTAAATCAGCAACATCTGTGTGATAAGAAATGACATCTGCGTATCTGACAAAGGCAGGAATCCCCACAGACACACACACTCCAGGCCCAGCCGACACTTGCACCCACCACGACACATTTTACACACCCCTGACACGTTTTGCAGGCTCTGACATCCCTCTCCCGCCTGACACACACATTCCTGCCCGTGCTGCTGGGAATCGGGGAGGGGGAGCAGAGGAGGAGTGGCTGAACCCCAAGATAAAATCCCAGTTGGGAAAGATAGAGTCATAAAAATAAACCAGGGGATGATCTTCCCCACATGGCATCTCCCTGCAGGGAAGGGAATAAAACTTGTAGCTCGCCCCAGTGCAGATGGGGAATGATATTGGGGTTGACGCAGATGCTGAGGAGAAACATCCTTCAGCTGAGCTGGGTGAGAAGCGGGGTCTTTTCCACCACCAGAAGCCTGAGCTCAGCTTTCACAGCTGAGAGGTTGCTTGGAAAACCAGATTTTCCTCTTGCAACACAGGCTGCGTTTCCCCCACCACAAAGGATGGCAGCCCCCTCGATGTGTGGGGCATCCCCAGGTCTTGCTGTCAGTGCACTGCTTATTTTTTCCCATTTTTCTCTCTCACCTTCACCCCTCATCTGTAGCTCATCCCTCACGCCATCTTTCCTACCCACCCCACCCAGCCTCTGACATATTTTACACACCCATGTATTTTGCACACACAAATTCATCCCTGCATGTGGTTCAGGTTTCAAGAGCTCTGTTATAGCTGAATTCTATTGCAGAATTAATTGTGTGACTCACCCCAAAATGCATTTGAGTCCATGCTTACACAGCTTATAGAAATACCTGCCTGCTTCCAGATAGGTCAATTTATTCCAAGAGCACAGCTGCAATCCCAGCGTAGAGCTTGTGCTTATTTCCCCTGATATTTTAGACAGCCTGAAAAGATATTTAAGCACCCTGGGATCTCCCTCTCCTCAGCCCTGCTCCCCAAAAAGAGGCTTAAGCTATGAAGAGAGTTTTGGTGAAGTTTTCAGGGCGGTTGTCAGCAGCTCCATTGACAACCTCCCCCCTCTCTGCTACCCTTAAAAATACCCCAGAAATATCGAGGTGTTAAAAAAGGTCACATGCACATTTCATTTCCTTGCCATTTACACAATGGGTGCTTGCAATCAGGTTGATTCCCAAATATTAACTTCTCCTGCAGTTAGGCACTGTTTTGCTGTAGCTTAAATCATTGTGTTACTGGCTTGTATTTATTAGGTATGAGCTCTCTGCTTAGGACCAGGAAATGAACCCTAATAGACAGAAATAATTAAGGTTCTGCCCTCACGAGGGTTCTTTCAAAAGCAAGAATTCACAACAATTATTCTCATTAATTTTTACAACCTACTTTCCCCCTTAGCTGGACTTGGGCTTTATATTGGTTCCCCCCCTCAGGATATCCGGTTTTATGCCGATTTTCTTTCCCCCACCCTAAGTTATTTAACATTCTTGGTAGCCAAAATTCTTTTAAGGAAATGTTAGCCCCGGGTGGGATGCTACAGGCACCCAGAAATGCCACGTGCACCAGGGCGAAGCAGAGGAGCAGGGCATGGCCGAAGGCTGGATTCACTCCCGGATATCTGGTGGGATTTCTGAACACAGAAGTTCATCCTTCCCCTTAAAAGACCCAGTGCTAAAATCAGGCTGGTGTGTCAGTGGGTGCTCCATCCTGGGGGATTCTGGAGAGCTGCCTCTCCCTTTTGAGCATGTGGCTCCTTATCACTGTGTTTGAAGGCTGGAGGTGGGCAGGTCCTCGGGCTTGCGGTGTTTTCTCCTGAGAGCTCAGTTTTCCTTGTCTTTGGTTGCAGGTGGCCACCTCCACCACTTCAGCAGAGGCCACCAGTGTGGTGGCCTGGCTGCCATCTCATGGGGTTCCTCTGTCCAGCCCCCCAAGCTCTCCCTGCCCAGCCTGGGGTCATTGTCCCTGTGTTTCTCCATCTCGCTGGCAAGAGGGGACAGCCCCTCTCCTTACCCAGGGCAGACTCTTCTCCAGAGAAGGGTCCCCCAAGTGCTGAGAGGGACAGGGCTCCCTGGGGTTAAGCAAGGTGAGACCATGCAGCTCCTCCTCATCACCACTCCTGGTGGCTTCTGTGCAGCCCTCGGGCCCCTGGGGATGACAGTGGGCCACTCCTCCCTCCCTGACCCTCTCTGGGGTTCCTCACATCTCTGCTCTCAAATCCTCAGTGCTGTTCCAGGCCTTGGTGGGAGGGAGCTTCCTTCCAGAGGTCTTGTGTCCTCCACAACTGTGGCCGAACCAGCCTTGTCTCCTTCTGTCCCCAGTCTCGTCCTGCCAGCCCTGGGATGAGGTGCTCAGCCAGCCCCAAGCCCCTGGACCCTTTTGGTCCTCAAAGCAGCCCCTCTCCTCCAGCTTGGCAAAGACGCCCTCTGTATCCGGCGTCATTCCCGCCTGCAGACTCATCTCCTTCCCCCAAAACACTGTGCCGGGTCTGTCTCTTCCCATCCTTCGTCCTTGTGTCCCAGTTCAGCCAGCAGCCTCCTCAATGAGCCCCTCTGTCTCACCCCAGTACCTCCAACCAGCCTCCCAGTCCCTCCCATTTCCTTCACTGGCTTTGGGTTCGGCATCTTCTCCCCTCTGCCAGCAACTCCCCCCTCTCCTCCCTTCTCCTGGCCTTTACCCTGGGCTCCGAGTCCCAGCTCCCCATCCAGCTCCTCTGCTTGGCCCAGATGTCCGTGGGCTCAGCAGGCACCTTGTCTTCATCTATTTCCCTCCTTCCCACTCCTCTGGTTTGGCTTCCTCCCCCATCCTGACTTGGTTTCCATCCGGGCTGCGTGAAAGAAAACGTCTCTGTGCTCTCCAGCCCCAGGACCAGCCTCCCGTGGCTCCCAGCACTCCAGCGGTGGCACGGCTGATCCTGGTCCCTCTCTGCCACCCTGAGCAGGACCACGGCCACCTGCAGGGCAGGGACAACACGGATCCCCATGGAGTGGGGAGGTCCGTGAGTGCCCTGCTCAAGGGTGATCACCTGCACCTCTTCATCACTGAATGGTGATTTTTTTTTCCCCCCAATCACTTTTGAGTTCTCCAAGTGGCAGAGATCTGAGGGAGAACTCAGAAATTAAGGATCCACATTCCTTGCAGAACATGAAGACCTTTTCCAGAATGCCCAACCTTTCTTAGTTTCAGAAGAGCCCAAAGAGATCTGGGTGTAGTGTTTTCCCTTAGCTTAAGTGCTTAAAAGAAAAAGAAGTTAATAGCAAAATAAGAAAATAAAATAGAGCCCAGGGCACTTGGTGTGGAGCACATCATCCCTAACAAAGTTTTAACTTTGTTCCAACTTCTAAAGTGAGAAGCAGTTGAGAACAATCTCATCATGACAAGTTCTTGACAAAAAATAATACAAAATGGTAGTTTTGATTTTGGCCATAACGATACTCATGAGCCCTTCAGCACAAATCTCATATAAATACATGTCTGTGGAAAAGGAAAAAGAAGTAAAGCATCTTTCCTCGACCTAACTTGATGCAAAGCTAAATTTCATCATGCTGGAGCTAAAGATGCTGTTGGGAAGGTCTCAGCAGAAGGGCGTCGTGGCCAATTAGCCCAGAGAAAGGAGCACAGGGGAGCAGCCCAGGGACTCCATTGGGATTCCCAATTCCATTGGGAACTGTCACTTCCCGTTAAGGTGAAGATGAACCCATAGGTCAGACAAGCCCTGAAAAGTGGAAATCTGGGAGGCTTCCCCCTGCAAAGCTCTTGTCTCCAAGGGTCTGTGGCAGCCTCAGGAATCAGGGAAGCTTTGCCCTCGGTTTCCGTCAGTAACAAATACGCAAACAAAGCCCTTCAGTTTTATTGAACCTGTGCTGTATAATTCAGCCCTGGGCACTCTGTCTTAATGACCTCGCAGGACGTTTTATTTTTCATGAGGTAATTGTCATTTGACTTTCTGACAGCTTTTCTTCCCCCCTGCCCCCCCCCTCCTTGAGTTATAGTCAATTAAACTCAGTTTTGCTGTGGCAAAGCTGATCCAGAAGAAGGTCATTTCCATCCCTGCGTTTGCTTTTCCACCTCTGAAATAGTTTGGAAGTCAGGCAAAAAGTGGCCAAACAAAACATCTTCCACAGGTTGTTTGCTAAAGCAGGGATTCACCAACTTTGTCTCTATTTTCTAGTTTGTTGTGTACAGTTTTGTTAAATCTGGCTTGGGCTCTCCTGGCTTTGTGGTGGCTGATGCCGTGAGTTGTCACCCAGGAAACTTTGTTCTGGAAGCTCCAATCCATCTGAAGTACACCAAAGGTCTGAGAATTGATTCTAAACCTCTAGTCCCTGGTTTTTAGATGCCTTCAATCCAGCAGATCCCTAATTTTAAGGAGGCTGAAGTTGGCCGTGATGCTCTTGGGGCTTTTGGCCACCAATGTCAACACCTTTGCTTGCAAGTGTGTTCCTCACGTGGGTTAGGGGACTTTTCTACTCCTAAATCAACAGATTTGCAATATCGAGGTCCCATTTTGATATTTCGGCTGCTATTTCATGGGCAATTAAAAGCTTGAAAAATCAAACAGGGCATTCAACTGAGGCGCTTAAACGAGGGGCTGGAGCACCGCTGGCTCCTCCTCCAGTGGCCGGAGTGCACTGGGGACCTGTGGAGACACTGCCACCCACCCCAGAGCCCCAGTGCCCTCTGGCAGTCCCCATCTCCCTCCCTTGATTCCAGCAGGGAGCCGAGGCTCCCAGTGCAGGCGCCTTGGTTAAAATGCCTTCGGTCAGGTTGGGATGAATCCGGCCCTTTGTGCCTTTGTGTGCTGGTGCCAATCCTGTAAATCCTCGCTCCGTGAAGGACTTCACTTATGTGAGCAAATATTGCCATTGGGGTCGGCGAGGGAGGACAACTCCTACATTTACAGGGCTTCAGGAGCATTCAAAATGTTGAATAATGCCTATTATTCATTCTAGAAGAGTCACCACCTTCAATCCGATAGGCAGTTGCTTTGCAAAATACACAGCTGGTTGTGTAATAATTCGGGGCTTTTAATTACAAAATGTGCCTCTGTTTTATTGCTAGAGAATGGCTCAACTGGCAAATTGACCCCAAAAGATTGTTTGTTTACCCTTCTCTTTGAAATCTGAAATGAGGGACAAAAAAAAAGGTGCAAAGGGCTTGTTTATGTGCTGAGTATGGGTCTGATTTAATGGGAATATCCTTGGAGATAAGTGTAAGGGTGGTGGGGAGATCTGGGAGAAATTTGGGGCTGAATGAGGCAAAACTGGCAAATAAACAAACGGCCTTTGGAAAAAAATATGCAAAAAAGACAAGAAAAGAGCAAAATAATCTGGTTGTGCATGCACCTGGCGAGGTTTGCTATTGACACTGGGCGAGCCAGATTTTCCTCTTCGGATGTTTGGCAGGGAGGAGGGCCTGGTTGTTTGTGCTTGACTCGGGGAACATGAACCTCTCTCTGTTCTCCCTCCTGTTAATCCTGAGCTCTTTCCTTCCCCTTGGCCAACTTGCAATAGGAAGGAAGGCCGGGGTTTCCATAAAACGTGGTGAGAGCGTGAAGTTCCTCCAGTGGCAAACGCGGGGCTGTCTTTCCTCCTGGGAAAACATCTCTCCTGATTCCTTGCTGAGAGCTCAGACTGCCAGGAAGTGATGGAGAAAAGAGGAAAAAAAGGGAGCTTTTCCCTCTTCTGCCTAAATTCTGGGGCTTTGCAGCAATATCACACCTGATCCAGGCTCAGTCCTCCTCTACCGAGGCACCAAAGCATTTGCATCAGATTTGGCATGGCAGAGTGAGTTTTTACAGGATCCACAGGGCAGCTGAGGGTGTTGCTGGTCCACAATTAATATTGGCTTAAATGACAACCCCTGCTCACCAAAGCCCTCAAGCAAAGTGCTGCAGGAGGGGATTGAACCTCTTGGAGCAGCACAGTCCCTTTGGGTAAGGGCATGTTCTGTCCAGCAGCCGCTTTGAATGTTGAATTTAGATGTTTTAAGAGGACCAAAGTTGAGTCTGAGGGGATTCATCCTGCTAAGCTTTAGATTCTCAAGGTAGCTCACTTAGTGAGCAAACTTGAATTAATGGAGAGACAAAAAAATCCTCCAGGGCTTGATGGTCACAGGTGAAGGTGCCCTCAAAGTAATTTAGGTAATTAGTCCATGTGGTCCTGACAGGTGTGGGGCAGGAGAGCAGATGCAGAGCACCTGGAGCACATTTAGCAGGTCTGAAACACCCAAAGGCTGGGATGCACTGGTCTGGGAGTGAGGTTGCAGGGTCTGAGAGGTGAGGTTTTGGTCTTGCCTGTGCATTGATGAGAAAATATGTTTTGGGATTTGTTCAGACCATGTGATTTCCATCCCTGGCCCTCTGAGCAGTGAAGCCCTATCTGTCCCAACAGCAAAATGCAAGTAAGAACTCTCAGAAAGGAGGTTTTTTCCAGAGAAAAACGTGTGTGTGCAGCCCCACATGTTAATTATGGGACAAGCTTCGGAGAAGGGAGAGGCTGTCGACAGGAGATATTTTTCCTGTGGAGCATTCTAGGGAAAGGCCCATCTGGAGTGGTCAGTGCCTGAGCTGAGGGATGACTGGAGCTCCTGCAAGCTGTATTTTCCCTCCCACCCCACCTGCCTTGGGTTTAATAACCACTGTCCCCTCTCTCGCAGGCCATGCCTTGGACTTGCGATGACCCCGTTGCGTTTCCTCCCTTTCAGATCACCCAGCTGAAGATCGAGAACAACCCCTTCGCCAAAGGCTTCCGCGGCAGCGACGACATGGAGCTCCACAGGATGTCCAGGATGCAGAGGTAACGTGTGTCACCCCCATGGGGACCCTCCCCGGGCCACCAGAGCTTTGCTTGGTGTGTCCCTTGTGACTCGGCCTGAGCCAGGACATGGTGCCGCTCCCTGCCTTGGCATCTGCATGGGTGTTTTCCATCAGGTTGTTGAAATGCTCCCAGGACACGGGGCCAAAATCCTGGACCTCCTGCTCCCAGGGGAATTCCTTAATTGCTGGGTGGCAGAGGCAGGACCTCACTTGTGGGACGCGGTCTTGGCCACGGGGACTTTGCATTTTTTTTAGACCTGTCCCCATCCAGAACCACCTTTAGCTTTGTGCTAAACTCTCATCTCTGAGGCTGCGCGTGGACTTAGACCCATTAAAAACTTGGACTAGCTGGGAGAAGCTCTGGCCACCAGGCTACTGTGGAAGAATTCCTGAGTGTTCTTTTCTCCCAGGTGACAGTGCTTTAAAGACACAGCTCAGAGCCTTGTTTGGGAGCAGGTTTTTTAAGCATGCTCCAGCTGCCTCCGGAGATGGTGGTGGAGAGTCCTTGTTCTGTTGTTGCTGGCTTTGGAGGGGCTTTGGCAGGAGGGGAGTGTTTGCCTGCTGGGTTCTGGATGTGCAGAGCAGGAGCTCTGAGAGGTGTGGTGGTTTCAGGTTGAAGAAGGAAAGGTTAGGAAATGTTGGGATCTCCAGGGCCAGGTGGCTGAGAAGACCTTTTCAAATCTCGGGTTTGGCTGCAAGTCCTTAAGCTGAAAACCAAGCCTAGATCTTGTTTGAAAATCCTGTTTAATGTCCTTTTCTAAATGTCAGGTCCTGCTGGTAATTAACTTCGTGCTTTTCCCTTCACTTGGAACTTTCTCCATGTGTCAAGCTGCTTCCTGGTGCAAACGTTTTGCAGGAATGGTGCCATACCCACTACTCTAGCTAAGACAGATGGGGATTCTCAGGGAGGAGGAGCAGCTCAGATCCTTTATTCTCCAGCTCCTGCTGGAGGAACCTGCTTTGGGACCTTCTGATGGGAGGGATTTTCCCACTGCCCACCCAGGAGGTGGCTGCAGGTGGTCACTTCTGGTTGCTGTAGTTGATGACCCGAGCGTGGCTCTCCGCAGCCAGGAAAACCGTGCTGTCAGGCACCAAATAATTCCTGCAATCCTGCAAACACGCCCGGAACCCACCTCAAATTGAGCAAACGTCCTCCTGTGTACAAACATGTTCAGGCTCAGCCCCAGAAAAGCCAAGATATACGTATAAAAATGGTATATGTAACACTTGATCTGCTCCATCTAAATCATCTCCGTGGTCTCCTGAATGTGCCCTGTGTTCCCTACCTGCCCTTTCCAACAGATCCTGGCAGGATCTGTCAATATTTATTTATTTATGGCGGCACTACCACTTGAAATAGCTCCCCCCACCCCGTGCCAGCCTCCCAACTTCTACTGGAACTTGAGTGATGATGCGTCGTTCCTCCCCCCCTCCTCATTTTTTTTGCTGCCAAACCACCCTTTCATTAGAGTCAGTGGAAAGATTTGAAGGTTTGGATTCACGGTGGGGTTTTTCGGAGCAGGAGGGAGGAGGTGGAACAGGGAGGACTCTTAGGAAGGGCTCGGTGCCATATGCAGAGCATGGCATCAAGCCATGCTGAGCCCGTGCTAAAAATTGCTTGGCATTTTTACGCAGGGGCTGCGGTCAATGATCCGCTCCCAGGAAACACTTGGAATACATAAATACACCCACTCAGGCCTGGCAGGGCTGGAAGGGTTAAAATCGTTGCCTTTACAGGATAATTTCTGATGTTCATTTTAATAACTCAGCAGAGGAATGGCTGTGTGCCTTTACAAAGCTGGCATTTTTTTTAAGGGAGGGCAGGATAAGATGATTATAGTAAAATAAAGACCCATTCAAGGTTGCAAATACGTGCCCACCTTTGTGGGTTTTTTATGTAGATATATGAATATATCCAAAATTATATATGAAAATATATAAAATCAGTTATATATATAAATAAATTGTAGCTATAAAAAATAGGTTGTGTCTATGAGATAAAGAACCATTCAGGATTGAGAATTTTGCAGAACTATGCCCTGCCTTTTGTGGGTTTATATAGATTTAACATATAAATATATATTAAAATGTAATTAAATTTATATATTACATATTTTAATATACAAATGTATGTTTATGACGTTGTTTTCCAGTGATGGACCAGACAGTCTGTCCTGGTTTTAGGGGAATGATGTCCATTTATGCCCTTGGAGAATATGGTGGGATGTATTTTTAGTGTTATGGAAAAAGTACCCGGAAAACCCCCACATTTTCATAAGAGCGCACAGCCTGTCGTACCAGAAACTGCTGACCTGACGTTCACCAAGGCTTCGAGTCCATCCCTCTCCACGATTTTCTCCTTTCCAAGGCCTCCCATACTGGGTTTTTTCCTCTTATTTCCCAGAAAAAAAGTTAATAAGTCTGTCCAGGTAGAGCTTCATTGAGGAGTGAAGTGAAGCCTTTCAGCAGCAGACGATTTCATTGAAAAAGAGGAGCCATGAGCTCCAGAGAGATCCAAACTCCAGTGAATGTTCATTTTCCTCCCACTGCCTTTCTTTCCTGAAGCACAAGAGGTGCCTTCAGCAGCTTCTTGGTAGGATGGGCCCTCTGGGAATAAGAGGTTTTTCCAAGTTTTCAAGTTTCTGAGCATGAGGTTGAGTTTTTTATTTTATTGATTAGGGAAAAAACCCCCAAAAAACTTAAAAAGAAAGGAAAAGGCATAGAGGAATGTGAGTTTTACTACATGATCCTGTGGTCATGCTGCAGTTTAAAAACACAAATCAGGTAAAAATGACGCAGTTGTGATGGTGGGAATTTTAGGTGAACCGTTCATTTCGGATCTCTTGCCCCTCTGTGCTGTAAAAGTCTTTTTTGTCTCCACTTAGAGCTTCTGCCTGTGCCAAGGGGAATTTGGTGTGGAGTGTAGGAGCAAAACACGTGGCAGTGACCCACAGAGGGTGAAGCTCGTGCAGAGACAACATCTGCAGTGTAGGGCTCTGCCCTCCAAATTCTCCACTCGAGAGAGTCAAAATAGAGCTGTGCTGGTAAACCACGGGGTGATTTGGGGGTTGCATGCAAGTCACAGTTTTATTATGTTAATTTTTGTCGTCTGTGACTGCCAAAGGCCAGCAAGGAGAAGAGTTTGTGGGTCTGGTGCTGGAGCACTGTGAGGGAGCAATTCTGGTCAACCCTGTAACCAATTCTCGCTGCTCATCTGCAGCTCCCATTGTATGTGGTGCTTCTTTTGGGGGCTGAGGAGCTTCTGGAAGGCCCTGGTTATTTTGTGTTCAAATTAGTGCAGTTTAGCCCTTGAAACTTCTTATTGGGAGGCATTTGAGAGGGATGATGATGCCACGACATGGTGGCTCTTGGCTCCCTCGATGGGTACGGGGAGCCCTTGAAAAGTGACAAAAAAGTCCGGAATGATCCACGTGACAGGGAAGAGCGATAGCAGAGTCTGACGTGGTGGCTGTGTTTTCTCCGTCAAGGATCACGAGCCACAGTTGGCTGCCTTTGGCATTAATCCACAGCAATCTTCTTGGCTCCAAAGGAATTATTCCAAAGATTCCCATGTGTCATCGGGAACAGAGGCAGGGCCAGACACAGGGGACACAGAATCATTTCCATGAGTCAGAGCCGGCGTGACAAAGGTGACAGTGCCTTTTGGAGTGCCGGTAGAAGAAATGGATGAGCCTCTGGGCTCCGAAGGGATTGTCTTCTCTGGCATTCCAGCATCCTGCTGGACTGATAGGCACAAGGCTGACTCGTGCACGTCGCTCTCGGGCTGCTGCAAACGACCTCGTTCTTCTCGTGTCTTCTCATTGCATCTTTAATCCGCTCCCACTTCCCAGGTTCTGTCGCTGAAATCTCCCAAGAGTCACTCTCTGTCTGAAACGTTTTCAGCGTGAGACTTGGAGTTATAACATCTGCTGGGGAGAGGATGCTTTCCTCCAGCACACATCCCCCAGGACATTTTCCTGGTCAAAGCCCCAGTGGGAACTGCAGGCTTGAAATGTGTTCTGTAGAATTTGATGGAATTCAGATGAAATCCAAAAGGAAGCTGTGCAGACCTCCCTTGTTCACAGCTCTTTCGAGGTGAGAAAGCCACTCGAGAAACACAGAGTAGCTGCAGTTTCTGTCACTGACCCTCCTTTGGGGGATCTGCCCAGCAGGATTTGATCAGCAGAAGCTCAGCCCAGCACAAAGGGAGGCAGGTGCTGCCTCTGGCCCACATCCATTCTCCAGCTCCTCTTGCGTTCCTCTTACTCCAACATATTTTTCTGGAGAAATTTATCTTTTTATTTGCCTGCTAATGAGAGCTGTTGATCTCTACCTGGTTCTTTTCATAGCTGTTCTTGGGTTGGTTGCAGTGATGTCTTTGGGCTGCACTGCTCCGAGGAGTTGATAACAGACCATAGGATCATCATGGAATGGTTTGAATTGAAGGGACCTTAAAGCCCATCTCATTCCACCCCCTGCCATGGGCAGGGACACCTTCTATTATCCCACGTTGCTCCACGCCCTGTCCAGCCTGGCCTTGGACACTTCCAGGGATCCAGGGGCAGCCACAGCTTCCCTGGGCACCCTGTGCCAGGGCCTCCCCACCCTCCCAGCGATGAATTTTTTTCTAATATCCAATCTAAACCTATTCTGTCAGTGTGAAGCCATTTCCCCTTTTCCTGTCACTCCAGGCCCTTGTAAACCATCTCTCTCCAACTTTCCTGTGGGTCACCCTGAAACCTTCTCTCTTCCAGAGAGAAATCCAATCCCAATTCTGCCAGCCTTTCCTCCCAGCAGAGCTGCTCCATCCCTCTGACCATCCCGGTGCTTCCACTGGACTTGCTCCAGCAGCTCCAGGTCCTTCCTGTGCTGGGCCCCAGGGCTGGGGCAGCTCTGCAGGTGGGGTCTCACCTGAGTGGGGCAGAGGGGCAGCACCCTCCCTTGCCCTGCTGCCCACGGTGCTGGGGAGGCAGCCCAGGACATGGGAGGTTTTTTGGGTGCTGGGCCATGTCCAGCTCTCACCCACCAGCACCCCCAAACCCTTCTCCCCAGGGCTGCTCCATCATTTCATCCCCAGCCTGGACTGATCCCGGGATTGGCCCTGCACCAGTGCAGCACCAGTGCTTGGCCTTGTGAAACTGCCTGAGGTTCCCATGCACGCACCCAATCCAGGGATATTGGACCCCCTCAGGTCCTGGCAGGAAGGTCAGGAGGTTTGCTGTGTTGGAGGAGAACGGGGCAGTGAACAGACTCCCGTATTCCTCAGGGGACATTTTGATTTGTCTCCCTGCACATCCAGTCTCGGGTATTATTCTCTGTGGGACTGCGGAGCAGTCTCCATGCATAGAGGGCTCGTGTTTAATCGGAGGCTGAGCCTGCAGGAAGTCCTCAGTAATTCCTCCCCACCACGTCCTTTCCTGCTGTAGTTTATCCACTTCCAGACAGCCTCTTGAGAGTGGTTCAATTTTATTTCAATATGCTGGATAGCAGCTGAAATGAGTGCACACTGACAATTGGTTTTGGCTTGATTTTTTTTTTTCCCTGGGAGATGGTCTGTTTATTCCAGTCAATTTTTTTTTCCCCTTCTTCCTTTTGCTGTGTCTATTATGGCTGACTTCCACTTCTTCTCTCCTCTTGAGCCTCAGCAGGAAGGACAACAATTGGTGGCCTGGGAAACAGAAACCCTAAAGGCATTGAGTTGTGTTTGCACATCTGGAATTGGGGGTTAATTCTGTGCTGGGTAGAGGGGACAACACCGATAGGGTGACAAATATTTGTCCTTTTGTTGTGACTGCCCAAGGAGGAGTTAAAGTCTCCTGGAAATTTGGAAAGAGTGGAGGGAAATCCCTGTGTTCAGCCTGGGGTCAGGTTTTAGACTAAGATTTGATATTGTGAACAAGATTTGGACAGTTCGGGGACTTCCAAGGGCGCTGTAAAAACATGGAAAAGAAATCTTTTCCCATGTCGTTCTTCACCCTGACCTCCAACAGATCCTTGGGATCTGATATTTAACAGGTCTTTTGAAGCCTTGTTGCCATGAGCTACAGCAGCTCTGGAAAAGCCTTGAGGTACACAATGTTTTGTTGCAGAAATATCAGGAACTTCTTCAACAATAACTTGTTTAGGGCCAGTAGGGGTTGGATGCTTCAATGCAGGAGCTTCCTGGTTCTAAACTGTGGATTTTTGAAGAGATTTTTAATCAGGTTTTTGTCTGGCAGCTGCATTTACTATGCCTTGGCTGGTACCTCAGGAAACTTCAGGTCTGCACATGAAAATACATGGAAAATTATTATTCTCTTAGAGTGTAGTAATAAGCAAGAAAGTGAACTGAATGTTCCTCTGTGAAGGTCTATATTTATAATTTTTTCAGTTATTAGTTTGCAGTGGCCAGCGAGGTTTCTGGTTCTGAGATTGCAAAATCATCCTGAATTTGCTCCTTTGAATTCTTTGCTGGCCACAAGTTTGTGGCAAAAGTGATCTTAAAAAAGTCTTGAGTCTGTCATAATGAGAGCATCACTTGGCCAGGGAAAGGGAAAGTCGTCATGAGAGAAAATGCGACTGAGTTTCTAATTCCGCCTGGCAGAGGTGGGATTTGGAATTGCAGGAAGGATTCACTTGTCAGGCCTGATCTGTCGGGTGGGGGTTGTATGATGAATTTTCAGTGGAATCTGGGTGCTATTGGGAAAGTTCCGCAGAGCTGGTGTCCAACCCTGTGGATTTGGGAAACATCTGGCCAGGTGGGAGTTAGGAACAGAGCCCAGACTTCAGCACCAGTGGTCTTGGACCTCATCTGTGGTTTCTTTCCCCAAGTCTTAACAAAAATCAAAATATTACACAGCACCTTGTGCTGCTCTTCCCTGTCCCTCTCTGCTTTTTTAATACCAAAGTAAGTAACCAAATATTTGTTATTAGCCTTCAACAGACTTTAAATAGACCAGTGAAAGGTTTTTCCTTGTAAATTCTTTTCCCAATCAACTTTAAAAAAAATTTCTTTTAATTTTGCAATTTTTAATGCAAAAAAAGAAAGGATCCTATTAACACCTCATGTAAAGCTCATGTTCTAACCCAGAAGCAACAACCTCGTCCTTGCTGTGTGGACAATTTCCTACATTGCTTAAGTCAAGCTTTAATACTTTTTTCCCCCCTTCTTATTTTGGTACAGGTGGTTTTTTTGACAGCAAAATTTCTGGATATGATAGAAACCTTTCATTCTACTAAACTATAGCCCAGGATTACAACTGCTATTTGGGGAATAGTGACTTTTTAGGAAAAAAAAAGAATTTGATCCATTTTAGTTTGTCCTTCAGTCTTTAAAAATGATAGGTGTGGACTCTACATATTGAGTGGGCTCAGGAAAAAATATAAATATTTTGAGGTGATTGTTGCTTTAGAAGATACCAAAGGTTTATTTCACCTCAGCTCCTATAAGGAGGAATACGTAGAATTACAGTGATAACGGGTTTTGTGAATTGAAAAAACATCAAAGTGAAAGAAAGAATATTTTAGATATTTAGAGAGAGAATACTTTCCTGCGTCTCCCTCCTCCAATAGCTGATTTTTTGGCAAGAATAGCACTCAACGTGTTTTGACTGAAATGGAAATATTTCGGTCTGGAGAGAAGTTATTGCAATACTCCCGGGAACTGCTGCTTGCAAACTTGGTGACTCCGAGCTGTTCCCTCTCCTGCGTGATTCCCAGCTCCTGCTGTATCCCACAGAGCACCACAGTCCTCTCTTGTGGCCATGGAGATTGTCGTATTCCCTGGGAAATGCAGTCTGGGAGGAATCTGGGACCCAACAACCCCCGTGCTCTGGCACTTGGGGTAAAAATACTGCTGTTGCAGACAAACAGCTCCTTCTTGGCAAGGAAGGAGCTTCACTCCACTTTGGACATCGGGAGGAATTCCTTCACCGAAACGGTGGTCAGGCACTGGAACGGGCTGCCCACGGAGCTGGTGGAGTCTCCGTGCCTGGAGGTGTCCAAGGAATGACTGGACGTGGCACTCAGTGCTCTGGTTTGGTTGACAACGTGTTCATCAAAGGTTGGACTCAACCTTGGAGGTGTCTTCTGACCTTCATGATTCTAGGAAAATACTTTTTCATCAAGAAATGAAATCCCTAATTAGGCTGTTAATTTTTTCCTGCTCTCAGCTCTCCATTGAAAGACAGAAAAGTGTTGGTTTGGTGAGAAGTACCTGGGGTGGGGATGGTCCCTCGGTGTTTGTGTGGGACTTGGCACAGCCAGGGTCTGACCCTTATGGGGTCCCACTGAGCGCTCATCCCATGTTCCATGGAGACATCCTTTGAAAAGGGTCATAGAATCACTGAGGCTGGAAAACACCTCTAGGATTTCATCCAAGATTTACCCACCATGGCCAAAGCTACCAGTAAAAAACATCCTTAAGTGCCACATGGCCTGGCATCATGCCATGATATGTTCCTCTTTCTCCTTCACCAGAGCTCTCGGGTACCCACCAGGAAACAAAACGAGGCTCTGTCATTCTTTGGGAATCGGATGTTGGTTGTGTTGGGCTCAGAGAGTTGAACTCAGCCAATCCATGCAGCCTCTCCTCAGGAAGGAGAGCCAAGGGCACATCCAGGTGTCACCTCCTTGCAGATGAACTCCTTGGGAGGGAAACAAGGCGGGGATGCAGTCTAGGGGTGTTGTGTTGGTACAATTTCCTTGAGGATCACAGTGTGAAGGTGGAACAGGCAGCTCAAAACTATGACCTGGGAGATTCCTTAGAACCCATGAGATTCGAGGGTCATCCCTGAGGCTTGATGGCCACAGCTCTTGACCTTCCCCAGAAGCCACCAAAGCTCCAGCTAAATGTCCTGGTGGAGTTGAGTGCTGGGTGTTCACAGGCAGGTCCTCTGAAACCCACCACATATCCTGGCATCCACTGTTGCCTTGAATATCGGAGGGACAAATCTCTGCTTCCTCCTGGTCCATCTCTCTTTTGTCCCTCCTGCACAGCCTGGATTTTAGTTCTGAGAAAATGCTGCTTCCAGGGGATGAAACCCCACCTTTGGCTTTCCTTGGCAAGCCCCCAGTGCCCGGGGTTTGGAAAACTTTCGTGGCCCAACCAGAGCCACATTTCTTTGGGTTTGAGCTCCTGGGTGAATTTCCCTTCCGTTCCAGCTCGGTTGCTGATGTTTCTGGCAGACACCACAGCAGTGGTTTGGATGAAAGCTCCCTGCTGGGGTAGGTTTAGATGATTGCTATTGCTAAATTTTGTAAATAAGTTCTGAGTTCTACAGTGATAGGTCCTCCCTGCGGGGTGTAGCTGCAGGTTCAGGGCTCCTCCTCTGCGTGGAAGTGGCCAGGTAAGCCTGTGGATGGGATTTAAGGAGCTGTCCTTGCTCCCACACAATGACTTTGGGCAGGTGAGGGGGTACCTGAAAGCCAGCTTGGTCCAATGCTTACAGACTCAGAGGAGAAAACTTGTGTTGGAATCAGCACTTTGTGGCTTCTCTGAGCCAAGTGACATTTTGAGGTGCTGTACTACCTGATCTTCACGTATTTTAGCGAATCTTTGGGTTCAGGAGGAGACTTTTACCTCACCTGAAGGGTCTGAGACCCTTTATTCAGCTTCAGTTCTCCCTGCAGAGCAGGAATCATTTTTGGGGTTGCCACATTGCTGATGGGTTTGGAGAAACGTCTCCAAAAAACACCGCAGGGTCTTTGAGGAGAAGCGATTTCCAGCCCGTGTTGGCAAAGCATCCCAACTTCAAACCAGATCTGGGGGCAAGGGAACAATCCAGGCTTTCCCTCCCATCCTGGCTCTGCTGAGGCTCTGGTGTGCTTCAAATCTTGGTGATTTATTTATTTCTCTTTTCTGAGCTTGGTCTGTGGTGCAGGGATCCCCCATCCAGGATAACCAGGCTGACAGACTCCAGGGAAAAGAATGGGGATAATTACCATAAGAGAAAAAAAAGTAGACCTAAATATTTAATTAATTTCCAAGTCAGCTTGGCAGAAATGATGTTTTTATTTACATGCATGTGCATATTGCAAATACCTTACGAACAGTATACAGCTTATAAATGCTACGATATGTAAATATAAACCTTGTTTATTTTGTTAAAACTGCATTTATCTATTTTATGTGTGGGTATAAAATAGTGCTGATGGAAAAGGCATGAATTTAAGGGGACTAAAAGGAAAGGGAATAACAAGCTCTGCACGGATAAAGTGTGACGGGGCTGCAGCCTCCTGGGAGGGATAGCTCCATTTCCCTGAAAGCCTAAACAAACTCCATGACACTAATGTGCTGCCTTCATTTATTAATCCTCTGATCTATTTATTAATTGATTGCTTTGCTGACTTGTTTCTTTTCTGTTTCTTTGCTTGTAGTAAAGAGTACCCGGTTGTTCCCAGGAGCACAGTGAGACAAAAAGTGTCCTCGAATCACAGCCCCTTCAGTGGCGAGACCAGGGTCCTTTCTGCCTCCTCCAACCTGGGCTCCCAGTACCAGTGTGAGAACGGGGTGTCCAGCACCTCCCAGGACCTGCTGCCTCCTGCCAACCCCTACCCCATCTCCCAGGAGCACGGCCAGATCTACCACTGCACCAAGAGGAAAGGTCAGAGCTCGGCCACTCCCTGCCCCGTGTTTTCCCCCTCCTAACATGACTGTCAGCATTGCTTCCTGATGTTTCCCCTTGGACAGCCCCAAGGATAACAGCCTTTGTGGACAGAAAAAGATTGACGTGAAAGAAAGAGAATATTTTAGATATTTAGCGAGAAAATGCTTTCCTTTGTCTCCCTCCTCCAGTAGCTGTTTTTTTGGCAAAAATAGCACAAAACAAGTGATGCTGGAGGATGGATGAGGCATGAGGGTTGTGGGCAGCTCCCCCAGGCTGGGCTGGGAAACTCTAAAATCCCATTTCTGCTGGGTTGGGAATGAGCTGTTTGGAGGGCTGGCAGTGCCTTTTACCCACCGTGAATCCACATTTGGAAAGATAGCTGGTGCTGGAGATAAAGATGACTTATCTGCAGCACTCAGACAGGGTTAATCTCCAAGTGGAGATACCTTGACAGTTTGCATTTTGCCCAGTTTTCAACTCAGGGCTGTCTCACAGCTGGGAGACAGTTTTCTGTCTGCAGAAATGCTCAGGCTGATGAAGGATGCCTGGGATTGAAAACCATGATATCCATGTTCCTTCCCTTCTGCTGCAACTGAGCTTTGACAGAGCTTTAGGGACCAACCTGTGAGGGTTTTCCGCTGACTGCTCGGCTCGTCCTGGTGTGAAGAGTCCCCCGACAGTGATGGGATAATTGTTCTGAGCAGGAGCGAGTGGTTTGTGGTCTCTGCCTTCCTATTCCAAAGCAATGAGAACGCTTAGATGCACCACCACTTGTAGGACTGAGATAGCAAAGCTTTAGATGGGTTTTACTTGGAAAGAAATAGGGGATTTCCAGAGCTGAATGAAACAAGGGGTGGGCAAGAACTGGTTTCTGCCAACCCGGTTCCCTTTCTCAGGATTTGCTCTATGGAAAAGCTACCAGAAGGCAGCAGGCACCATGGCATTGAGTGCAGCAGGAATTTCTCCCCACAGCAGATCCCTTCCCGCTTCCCTGCATGACCCTATCAGTCAGACACATGTCATTATTTTTAGCAACATAACCCCTGGAGCACTGGGATGTGCAGACACCCAGTCTAAGGCAGGGAACGCTGGGAAGTGCTGGCAGAGGAGGCAGGAGGGCAATGGAAATCTCTCCCGTGTCCTTGGTGAATCCCTTGGACATTGTAGGAGCATGTGTGTTGTGTACAGGTATGCAAAGTCAAAAAACCTGAGAACTCCTAATATTTTCCTGAGATTGAGGTAAACAGTGGAAAAGAAGTGGCATTTTCTGTCCCCTCCAGCTGACCAGGTGACTGTGCTCCCATGGAGTGTGTCAGAGCTGGGACTGGAAATGGGGATGGTGGTTTTGAGCTGGCTGTAAGGCAGGGAATAAGGAGATGCAGTGGCTGCCCAAAGTGTCCCTCAGGTCGGAGGTGGGGCGTGTGGCCTCTTTTACCCCCGTGCTGCTGTGGGTGTGAGGCGCTGGGGTGCTGCAAAGTCCCAGTGCTGGTGATGGAAGGTCCCAGCCTGTGACCCCTCCTCAGCGCTGGGAGCTGCGGCTCCTGGGAGCTGAGCTCTCACCTCTCCTCTTCCCCCTCTTCCAAAACTAACTAAAACAAGCTGGCCCAAAAGGCAAGCAGCCCTTGGGACAATCCCTGACTGCTGCGTGTTCCTGCCCCGCAGGGCAATTCATCATCTGCCTCCGCATTGTAACGTGATAAGGAATCAACAGAGGTTTCCTTCCAGTTTTGGGATTCCCGCTAAGTGGTGTCTCCATGGGTGGTTTCCCTCAATCCCCCAATTATCTCACTTCCTCTTATTGTCACAAAAGCCCCGGCTATCTGCCCTGGAATAAAGCTCCCCGGCCCCTTCTGGCCTGCGCGGCCCTCGCGACATGGCGGGGGACAGGCCGAGGGAGGCCTCGCCTGCCGGGCCGATGGCCCCTCCTTATCTCTGCGGTGCCTTGAGTGGCACAAGCAGTTAAGGGCCTTTTATCAAAGCCGCCAAACGCTTTAATCAAAGAGGAGCGGTGTCCTGCCCGATACCACCGGCTTCTTCCGCGAGGCTCGGTGTCCCGGAGCCCGAGCTCCGCTTTCCTCCCTGCGCCGCCTTCTCTCCCCTCCCCGTGCCTTCGGTAAATCGAAAACAGCCACCGGGGCTTAGAGAAAAGAAACACAAAGTTAATGGGAACCAGAGAGACAGCCTGAGCTGCCAAGCAGCTCTTTGCAAAGTGAAATTAATTAAAAGGAAAAAAAAAGTGTTCGCTAGAGATGAGCAATTCGGGTCGGATAAATCAGAGCGTGATCCAAGGTTTCATGTCACTGAGCATGGAACTTCCTTTCAGCATCAGCAAGGATCTTTGTTGGACATGGGAAAATAATCCTATGTATAATGTTCCTCTTTTTTGATGTTCTAGCCTCTCATTTCTGAGTTTTCCCTCATAGTTCTCCTGCCTTCCTGCATTTCTGCCTAAATGGTTATCAAGCCTCATCACCTCAGAAAACCCAAAAGCAAGAGTGTGTTTGCTCCTACTGCCCCTCTGTCCATTTTCTGGACTGGAAATCTTATTGATTGTGTTGGATTACCTACTCCCCAAGCATTGACGACTCCTCAGGCAGTTTAGGATTTATCTCAAGCGGATTATTTCCTTTTCCAAGGCTGTGGTTATGGATAAGTGCTCTTGGGGGCAGAGGGCGGTTCAGCTGGGTTTGAGACCAGCTGCTGTGTGCATCTTCTGGGGTGAATTCCACCACTGTTTCCAAAGCCTTTCAGCTTTGACATCTCCTGATGTTTCTCTGCATCCTTTTCAATCAGGGCCAAGCCTTGGGTTAGGCTCAGTTAGGGACAGGTCTGTTGTTCACCCAAGTCAAAGGAACCGTGTTCAACTTCTGCTTTCCTGGTGACCTAAGACAAGGATTATTCTCTGTGTTCGGCAGTGTTGTTCTTAGCTGTCAAGGCAAGATGGATTCACTGTGGAGATCTGATACAGAATTACATTAGGGGAGAGCAGCAGGGCTGCCAGGGGACGTTATCTCTGCTGGCTCCCCTGCTTCAGGGAGGTGATGCTCTCCTGGCTGAGGAAGGAAGGAAGGACACATCCCAGAGCTCCTAATCTGGTAATTCCTGGCGTGCAGGTGGGACAGCAGGGTCACAGCATTGGGAACGACCTCGGTGCGCTGCAATGGGGTCGCTGTTCCAGGAATGGGGAATGGCAAGGATCATCCTGCCTTGTATCCCAGCTCCACACTGGGATTGCTGATGGCATGTGGCAGTCACTGGTCCTGAGAAGATGGATTAACTCCAAGCCTGTATCTCATCAAGGAGTGGCCTCAGCTCTTGACGTGGATTTTTAGGTTGACACCACGAGCAGTTGGAGCTTCGTCTTTTTTCTGGTTGTCCTTCACCTCTCCCTCTCCCATTGTTGCGCTCGGAGAAGCCCAAAAGGCCTCACCAGCAGGCAGCTTCCCTTGTGTCTTTCATTTCACCCCACATCTCAGGATACTGAGGCTTGTTTTCCCTTGTATTATCCTCTCTCTCAGATATCCTGGGGACTAAATAGTCATCCCTCTAAACCTCTGCTCCCTCCCAGCTTTGCACAATCCCAACCACTTGGCAGATTTCTGGGATGCCTGTGATGCTGAACAGGAGGCAACTGGAACAGCCTCTCCCTGGGGAGGTTATAAAAGTTGTCAAGTTGGCGCTCTGAGGGAGAAGGCTGTGGCAGAATCCACTGGCTCCAACCAGCGAAGACCGTGTCCTTCAGCCCCCTGACTTGGACATAATCCTGGGGAAGGATTTATCTTTCATCTCCTTCCTGCTCTGATGAGGTCAGTGCAGGTACAGCGATGCCCTTCCACCTTCTCCTCAGGAACAGGCACTGTCAGTGTGGACAGATCTCTTTGTTGACTGAACCAACTTCTCCCGCATCCCATCCAGCTTTGTTTTTTCACTCAAAGAATCTGTAGGACAAAATTCAGGCGTGGGAGGTCTCCTTGGAGGACACGCTGCTCATCCTGCTGGTGTTTGGAGATGCAATGAGTTGGCCAAGGCTCGGGCTGTGCTGCAGCCGGAGGTGTTCACAGCAGGACAGATGCAGTGGAGCCCAGAGCAGGGTGGCTGTGGGACACTGAGGGTGAGGAAGGGACTCCCTGCGTGGACAGGAGATGTTCAAGGGGCTGGGGCACACCCAGCTCTTGCTGTGCAGCCACGCTGTTGTGGCTCTGTAGTTTCAGCACCTTCATATCCCTAGTGAGGAAAGGCTGAGGGAGCTGGGCCAGTCTTGACTGAGAGGGGACCCCATCAATGTCTGGCAGTGTCTGCAGAGAGGTGCCAGAGGATGGACCAGGCTCTGCTCTGTGGTGTCCAGCAACAGTAGAACAGGGACTGATGCCTGGGAGGTTCCACCTGAACATCAGGAAGAGCTTCTTTCCTGTGACCAAGCACAGGTCAGGCTGCCCAGGAGGGTGTGAAGTCTCCTCACTGGAGATATTCCAGAATTTTCTGGACACAATCCTGTGCCATGTGCTCTGGGATGACCCTGCTGGAGCAGGGAGGTTGGACCAGATAACCCACTGTGGTCCCTTCCAACCTGACCCATTCTCTGATCCCACTCTCCTGTCAGAGGTGCCTCCTGTGCCTCTGCAGGCAGTGCTGGCAACTTGCTGCCTGTGGAAAAGATTCCAGCTTTTGGGGGTTGGATTGTCCCTGCCCCAAAACCCTGTCGTGTTCCAATACAACACAGCCATATCACAAACAGTGCAATAGCTGCAATGACTGGCGTGTCTTAGGTTCCATGTCCTAGGATTCAGGAGTTATTTGCCCTTTAGAGATGTTCATTTTGATTGAATCTGCCTTGTTCTTTTCTTCTTGGACAACCTTTGTCACTCTTGCACCCTGGTATTGGCTCTTCAGGCTCGCGCCAGATCCATGCTGGAATCCAGACTGGATAAAACAACAGAGTTAGTGATAATCACCCATTGTGTCTCCCTCCCAAAGTCAGGATGAACCTTCCATAATACTCTGGACATGTGGGTGAGCTCTGAAAACCAAACGAGTCACATCCCATTCTTCATTGTCTTCCATCCCGGGGAGCTGAGTGTCATGGATGGGAAAGGAGCTCTCCTGATTTACACCGGGGGGAGAGGAGGGCCCAGTGCACCCTGAAGTCCAGAAGCTTTCCATGTTTGCATTTCATTCTACATGGCCCTAATCCTGGAATTGGGAAAATTCCATTTAAAAAGCCATTTGTGCGGTATTTACAACCCAGCTGGAAGTAGTAAATACCGGAAATCTTGGAAGCGCTCATGCTCTTGCTCAAGCTCCTTCATTAGATAGACCATCAAATTCCTTGTGAGGGAGCCAGTTTCCACCCCATTCTTCAGGCTCCGTTTTCCTTGGATTCACTTCGGAGCAGCTTCTCCCTGGTGCTGGCAGCTTCCCCTGCTTGGCAGCGCCTCCTGCTCTTTGAGGTTTGCGCAGCATCGAGGGGCTGCTCCCTAGAGTTGTTCACCACCCTTGGTTTCCAAGAGTAGCAGCAACAGTGGGGGATGGTCAGGATACCTCCCAGGAGAGGCAACAGCTCCTCCGAGGGCTCAGTGGCACCTGGAAAAGGACAAGGAGCTGCTATCAGGGAACCAACATGAGGAATCAAACCCTGAGCAGGCAGTTAACCATCGCCTATGTCCTTACGTTGATAGGAGGAGGTAAGAGGACCTTCAAGGACAGGGTTACGGCCTTGAGCTGCACTGTTCAGGCTCCAGAGCACGTGAGGATGAATTGAAACTGCAGCCTTTGGCATTGCACGAGAGACCTGTTTGTCTTGTGCTCCTTTTGTCATTGAAGATGTCCCATTTCCACCCCTGGATCTGCTCCACACACCCCGGGGATGCCCTCCAGCTGCTCTGTGCTGGCTCTGGTCTCCTCTGTGAGGAGTGGTGGGACAGGACCAGAGAGCCTGGACTGGTGTGAATCCCTCAGGCAGCACCAGCTGAGGCTCCCTGGTCTCCGCCATCCCTCCTCATGATGCACATGGCCCATTCTCTTCCCTCTCTAGCACTTTGAGGCTCCACAGATGGGAAAATCACCAGGAAGAGGGGCAGGAGGACAGGCAGAAACTGTTACCTCAGGCTGTAATCTTTGTTAGTGCCTAGGTCCTCTTTGGAGGTGGGAGCAAGGTCCTTACACACCTTAAAATCCCTTTCCATGTAAAACATCAGCAAGCCTGGCTCTGGAGGGACCGGCAGAGTGATCCTGAGAGCTTGCAGAAGGACAGAGGGAACTTTTGGGGTTTCCACTGAAATCCTGATTGGCTTTGTTTTTCCCTCTTCACCTGTGACGGATTCTGGGAGTGGTTCCGTGACATTGCAGCTCTGCCCAGCTGGGCTGTGGCGGGCAGTGAGATGTCTGGGCTAAATGGAAAAATCAGCAAGCTCAGGTTGTAAGTCAGGCAGTTTTACACCATGGAAAAACAGAGTTTGACTGGTTTGTGTTGTATATTTAAAAAAATCAAAATAAAATAAACAGTCAAACCCCAAGCCAATGATTTCTGGTGCCAGCAGAGTGATGCGGTTTAATGCTGAAAACTTTATTAGCAGAACAATGCTGCATTTTACAAGACATTGTTTTTCCACCCCAGTGTTCTTATTACTCAGCGGTGGGTCAGGAATCCAAACTTTTTACACTGTCCATAAAAGCTCCAGCTCAGGCTGCTCTTCCAGATGTACCTCCTGTCATGGAGCTGAGATCAGGAGAGAGGTGAGACCTGTGCCTCCAGCTTTTGGCTTGCAGGGCACTCCATCCTTTCCCCTGCTCCTACAAAAGCTGGACCTGAGCCGGGTTAAGGAGGATGACACATTCCTGCATCTCCCTGCCTATTGTTTCAGCTGGTTTTAAAAATGGGATGGAACTGCTCATTTCTCCCATCCTGCTTCCCACTCCAATGTACAGAGATGGCAGAGGAGAAACGTGGTTATCAGGGCTCTGCATTGCTGAGGTGAAGGAGCCAGGCTTTGATGTTGTCAGGAAGAAAGAAATGGCACCGTGGCTTTCCAGCTGAATTTGTGCTATTCCAAAGCCAAGGGCCGCTGTGGGGAGTGTCCCCACCGAGGTGTCCCTCAGTACCTGCTCTTCTAGGAATGCTGGACCACGATGAACAGCAGCAGTTGTTCCAGCTAGACTTGAAAGACCCCTGGGTGGGAATAAGGGGTTATTTTATACGCAGAGAGGGTGCAGCTTCCAGGAGAGCCCTCATGGCTGTTTGGAGCAATAAGGGTTATGTGCACGTGTGTGTTTAGGGGAAACAAAAGATGCCTGCACTGCCCACCTGCTCCTCCTGAAGGCGTGACCGGAGTATTCCCCTCGGAGCAGCCTGGCAGCAACACCTCTGTGCCTCTTGTGGGGCAGATGCTCTCAGTCCTCCCTTCTGTGCAACTCTTTGGGGTTTTTCCCCCCCCACTGTATTTCGGGGGTGAAAAAAATTACAGCTCAAAATGTGTTAGCTGAAAGAAATTGTAAAGGGTAACTTGTTCCAAGTTTCTTTCAAATCTGACCCCTGTTGAAAGGGTGCAGCCAGGAGGGCTCTAACCAAGTGGGATGTTTTCCTGCCTGCACCAGAAATCTTGTTTTTGAAGCAGCAGCAAAGTTAATCCATGTCAGCAGAAGCTCCCCTTCCCTTGCCACGCTGTCCTTAAAATCTCTTGGTGAAGTGCTCGTCTCTGGGAATTTTGCCATCCATTCCAGCAGAGCTGGATTTAGTTTGATGACCCTGTGAATGAATAAATAAGTGCACATTCATTTATTCATTTGGCTTCACCCTGGAGATTTCACCTAAATTGTTTATCTCCTTCCCCCTGCTGGCCTGCGTTGCTGCAGGAAACAAAGGGCTCTGCAAGATGTGCCTTGTTGTTTCTAGCTGTGAAATTTACTTTTCTCCTTTGTTCCCCTTGGCTCCAGCACACGGCCCTGTGTGGATTTATGTGCCCACAGCCTCGTGTGGATTTATGTGCCCAGCTGCCTTGGCACAGCTGAAGGCTGGGGCTGTCAAACTCCAGATCTGATTGTCCCAACCGTGCCATCACTGGTGCTCTCCTGGGAGGATTTTTATTGTGATCTCCGTTTTCGTCTCTTTTATTGTGGAAATGTTTTGTTGTAAAGGATTTGAGTTGACAGCATCAGAGCCTCCTGGGTGGGAGTGGGGACGCTGGTAGGTGCCGAGGTCCCGGGCAGATGTTATTCCTCAGGTAGAAGCGGCAGCAGGAAGGAGATGGGGAGTGTGTGGGGGGATCACCAAGCAAGGTAAAACTCAGGATCTCTCCAGGATCTTGATTTTCCTCCCAGAGCGCCTGGCTAATCCCTTCCTTACTCCAGCAGAGAGGGCCAAGTGCAAGGCTTGGTTTCCAGAGGATAGACTGAGATCGGTTCCAAGGAAATGATGGGGATTTACACTGAGGGAAAGGTCAGATCGTGCTCGGTAAAACCAGGACTGCACAGAGGGAGGTTCAGCCGCGGGCACATTCCTGTTGGTGGCTACCAGGACTTTTCTCTCCCAACAGATGAGGAATGTTCCACCACCGAGCATCCCTACAAGAAGCCCTACATGGAAACCTCTCCAGCAGACGAGGACCCTTTCTACAGGTCCAGCTACCCGCAGCAGCAGGGACTGAACACGTCGTACAGGACTGAGTCGGCGCAGCGCCAGGCCTGCATGTACGCCAGCTCGGCGCCGCCCACGGAGCCCGTGCCCAGCCTGGAGGACATCAGCTGTAACACGTGGCCCAGCGTGCCCTCGTACAGCAGTTGCACAGTGTCTGCCATGCAGCCCATGGACAGGTTACCCTACCAGCATTTCTCTGCCCACTTCACCTCGGGGCCGCTCATGCCCCGCCTGGGCAGCGTGGCCAACCACACGTCGCCCCAAATCGCAGACACCCACGGCATGTTCCAGCACCAAAGCTCTCACCAGCCCATCGTGAGGCAGTGTGGACCTCAAACGGGCATCCAGTCCCCTCCTAGCAGCCTCCAGCCGGCGGAATTCCTGTATTCCCACGGCGTGCCTCGAACCCTGTCGCCCCACCAGTACCACTCGGTGCACGGCGTGGGGATGGTGCCAGAGTGGAGCGAGAACAGCTAACCAGGGGGGCAGGGAAGAGCCAGAGCCACGGGAAAATCTGAGAAAACGGGAGAAGGAAAAGGAAAAGAATCCCCTTGTTGATAACAAAGCATTTTGCAAGACTCCTTGAAGTGAATGTTCACCGCTAGCACTCGAGAGGGACGGACACTGACTGAAGCCACGGCTGGAAGTCATCGGCCTCGGTGTGACTTGCCCTGACCCCCCCTTTTGTTTCCTTTGGTTTCAAAAGAAAAGGCAACAGCCCAGCACACTTCTCTCCCTCCATGGTCCCACCCAGTTTGTGTTGCTGCCACCACCCTTGTGCCCCCTCCACCCTTCTGCTCTTTTTGTTCTCCAAGGGACACCAAACTCCTGCTGCCTTTCTCACCACGGTCAGAATGCTTGAACGAGAACAATTAGTGAGTTCCTTTTTTTTTTTTTTTTTTTTTGTGGTGTTGCTGTTGACAATGTTATATAATAAATAATAATATATATATTTTTCTTTCAATTTTCTCAAAAAAAAAAGAAAAAGACACCAGCCCTTTTTACCGAGGGCGGATTTTGGAGTGGTGTTTCTTTTTTTTTTAATTAGTGTTATCTTTGTTACTTTTCAGCAGAAAGAGGTACTGAGAACCCCCAAATAAATAAATCCAGTACCTACCTCGCCCAGGCATTGTACCAAGAGTGAAATTACTCCCACAGGGAGCTGTGTTTCCTTACAGATTCCCCAAAATTCTCTCCAGGAACCATCCCATAAACCATCCCCTCACCTCCTTTCCCACTTGTAATTGTCTCACTCCTCTTCCCTTCCCATCTCCTGGTCTTTCCTGGTCCCTCAGCCGTCTCCGATGGAAGCGTGGGGTTATTTCCAAGCTTGCAAACATCCACAGCTTGACTCCTGCTGGATTTTTCGCGGCGTGTGGAAAGGCAGGCTCTGAGCCAGCTGCCATGGGGGGAGAGGGGGGAGAGCATGCAGACACTGAGAGGAAAAAGTTTGCTCACAAAAATGATGATGACGTTTGTTTGCAATCCCGGGCTTTCATTTTCTCCCGTGTTCCTTTGCCTCCTCTCCAAAAGAAAAAGAAGAAAAAAGGGATGTCAGTCTGGGTATGTGAAGTGAGATATTAAAGAAATGTGTTTAAAAGGGGCAGAAAGTGATCATGAGAGGCGGGGTAGTGGTGGAGGCAAAAAGAGAAGGAAAAGCAAATATGTGCAAGGAAAGATGTCTACTGCAGACTATTTCAGGTGTAAAATTTCCTGGTCCTATTTATTTATACATGGGAGTTCCAATAACTCCAAGGATGTCACAAAAGCAGCGGATTCCAAGAGGTTCAAATTTTTATTGAAATGGAAGTTTGCTTTCTTTTCCTCTTTTTTTTTTTTCTCTCCAAGCTGTGCACACTCTATATAATTTACATATATTTTTAATTAAAAGTAATTCTACTTAACTAAAGAGGTATACCTGCGTGTCAGCCACTGGGAACGTGGGTGGGAATGTCTGGGAATTCTGACGTGGGAGGGAATATAGACAAATATCCAAAGCCATGGAGCTAAGGAGCAAAAAATAATCCCTACTCAGCTGTGATCTCCCATTTTTGTGTGCCAATTTATGGCTAATAAATACCACACACTCTCAATGGCAAGGGAGTGCCCACCTATTTTTAATGTATTTTTGGGGTTGGACTGGTCTTACTTGATTTTTTTTTTCTTCTACTTGATGCCTATAATTTAATTTTTATTCATTTCTGCTTTAGCAAAGGGGGTGTAACATCATAGAGGGGAAAGGCAGGGATGGGCTGAGCTCGAGCTGAGTTTGGGGCTGTGGCTTTGTGTGCTCCAGAACTGCCCAGGTCCCCCGGGGCCGTGCTCTCCTGGGGTCACTTTTCCATCAAGGCAGATTTAAAAGTGGGTGCTGGGGTGGCATTGGGAAGCCCCAGTGAGGTGGAACTCCACCCCGTTCCCAGGGAAGTGAGGTTGGTGGGAAGAGTTTGGCCCAGGGGAGGTGTGGGGTTGTGCCCCAGACTCGGCAAAGGAGGGGAGACGCTTTGGGAACTGGAAACCAGGTGGGGAAATCAGCTCCAGAGGAATAAAGAGATTGCAGTTGGGAAGCCCAACAGAAAGGTTGGCTCTGTGGGGCTGCTGAGCCAGGATCGCCTCAGGAAGAGCATGGCCAGGTCCTGGGAAGGAGCTGAGGATATGTCCCCAGCCTGTCCCACATGGCAGGGACACCGAGGGACACCCTGCAAAGGCACAGAAAGGCAGCAGGATCAGTAGGGCCACTCCACGGTGATATTCCCACCTTGCTGTCCCAAGGATGTGAGGCACGGCATCTTCTGGCCCTCTCCCAGCACTGCCCCCAGTAAAACGTTCTTCTTTCGGATATCTGCTTTTACTGTCTCGTGCTTGCGAAACATTTTGTAACTGCTGGGTTAGACACAGCCAAAATGTGGTGCTGAAGCTCGCTCTGGGTATCAACAACGTTTGTGGGCAGCAGGAGATGCAGGCACCACATGTGGGGCATGGCAGGACCTCAGTTCTTGCAAAGTTTTTGGTCTGCATGGAGCCACCCCCAGGGAATCAGCCAAACGTCGCATTAAATCATACAGGACGCCTCCAGAACACGCGGTGGTCCAAGACTGATGAGTAAATTGCATTTTGAGTTAAGGAACACAACAATTACGCTTTATTTAGCTGTCATCTACGTTGTGCCCTGCCGGCTCCGTTATCCCACTGCTGATCATGTAGTCATCTAATCCCCAGCTGGTGATTCCCACGTAATTAGATGGGCAGTGGTTACCCTGTAAGTAAAGAGGTCTCCCCAGAAATGCCTGCCAGGCATCTCAAAGAGGATTAAGGAAAACTAAACTCCCATGGAAAATTACTTCTTAAGCGTTGGGAGGAAAGCCTCAAGCTTCCAGCTCCAGTCATTTCCTCAGAGCTCCTCAGGTTTGCTTTTCGGCTCTTTGGGGTTATGCTGAGATTCTGTAATGGGTTTTGGTGCTGGAAAACCAGGAAGATCCCTGAGGATACAGCCTTGTGGAGCCACGTTGGTATGAGGAGCAGGGAGGCCATCAGTGGCAGAATCATCACTTGGCACAGAAGTGAAATCTGGGATGAAGGCAAAGAAGGTGGTGGAAGGATCCAATACAGCCTTTTCCTCCTCTTTTGAAGGAGTTTTCAATATGGCATTTCCATATGGCAGCTCCATTTCAGTGGGTGAGACTGGCAGGAGTCAGGTAGGATGTGATAGGAAAAGGTGATCCCAGCCTAGATGTCGATGTGCCTGTTCTACCTTGAGCTTCTACTTTTCCCCAAGTGGTCCAAAACAACACCAGGAGCTGTCAAGAAGAAGGTTGTCCTCTCCCCTGATTCTGATTTTATGTTCCAAAGAGCCTGATGTGATTTCTTTGATTTCTTTTCTTATGGATTTATTTCTTAGCCAAGAATAATAATGCTGACACTAACAATAAACAGCAAAATTAGGGGGGAAATGACATTTGTCAGTGAGAGAATTGGACAAAAGAGGTTGCAAAATTCAGCCTATTCAGAGCTAAACTGGCAGTTCTCCCTGTGAGGGTGGTGAGGGCCTGGCACAGAGAAGCTGTGGCTGCCCCTGGATCCTTGGAAGTGTCCAAGGCAGGTTGGAGCTCCCTGGGACAGTGGCAGGTGTCCCTGCCCATGGCAGGGGTGGCACTGGATGGGCTTTAAGGTCCATCCCAACACAATCCCTTCCATTATTCTATAATAAGAAGCCTTGAAACTTGAGGAAGACCATCCCAAAAGAATCCTCTGGTGGTTTTCCATAAACCCCACTGAGGGTGTTGGGGGTGGGCTGGACCTGGGCTGCTCCTGGCCCAGGCCTGGGGACAGGGGTGATGGAAAGAGAGTCCAGGAGAGCTGTATCGTGGGGGGAGGAGGGAACTGGGCTCCAAAGGGAGCTCCAGAGGAGCAGGAGGGCTGGTGAGGCGGGGAGAAGGCGATGGAGGCCCATCCTCCCCATGAGCAGGGAACTGGTGAGGAAAGGAGCCGTGGAAGCTCAGCGGGCAGAAGGCAAACAGGCCGTTACGGATGAAGCAGGATCAATAAGAGCAGGCTGAGCAATTCCTGGAGCACGAAAGCCAACCTCTGCTGAGAACACCTTCTAAAGAGCGAGCAGCAATCCCCAGGCTGTGGCCACAATGCTGTTTTTCCAGCTGCCTCTCTGGGCTGAAACACTCCCTGCGCTCCGTGGCTGGTACCTGGGGAGCATTTTGATGCCCTGAGAGGCACAGAGAGCTTTTTGTCTGCCCTGAGCAGTCACTCCACATTTCAATTTTCACCAGCCGTGATGCTGGCTGGGTTTGGGAGATGACTTTTCCTCACCAGCAGCCCCCAAACTTGCACTGGTGAAGCTTTTCCTACAGGCCAGGGATGATTGGAAGGGGCAAAGTCACCCCTCTGCTGCTCGGGCTGCTCCCAGGGCAGAGCCAACCTCCCAAAAATTGCTGTTGTGCCTCGAGGGCTGAGGGAAAAACATATCCCAAAGCCTCAGGATTCTTGTCCATAAATCCAGCCCACAATCTCATAGATTTTACAGTGCTGCCAACTCTGACAATTTTATGATGGGTCTCATATGATTTGCAAAAGTGTGGTTTAGTTTTTTCTCTTAAAATTTCCAGCTCCTGGAGACCAGTGAATATATGAGGCTCTCAAAGGATTCTGAGTCTTTCCCCCACTGCCCCGTTTTTGATTTTTTGTTTGATTTTAGAACATACTGTAAAGCTGGAAATTTTACTGGAAAGAAAAGTGAGGCACAGAAAACATGACTTGGGGAGGTGGGACTAGAACTCACCACGGGACAAAAATATTTTATTTTGGGCGTTTTTAAAATTTGTTTGCTTTCTTTTTAAATTTTTCTCTGTTAAAGTCAATGCCTTTGCTGCATTATTTTTGAGTAATAAAAATGACAAAGTTTGAAGCAAATGGCAAATGTTCAGAGAGTGGTTTGAATAAATTCCCACTCCCAAAGAGGAGCGATTCTTTGTTCACATTTAGATTTTACTCCTTCAAAATTTCAAAGGAGATTTTTCAATCTGAAGTCATTTCAGAGGGACGTGTTTCACTTGGAACCCATCACACCCAGAGGCTCCAATATCTCCTACTTCCTTTTTTTGGCTGAAACGAATCCTTCAGGCTCAATGCCTGGTTCTGGCTGTGGGGTTCGGAGATTTTGCCCTGCACCTGTGAGGACTCAGCTACAGAAAAGTGGATTTAAGAGCGTTCCTGAGACAAACAGAGGCAAGAAATAAAGGCACAACAGCTTCCACCATCAATCAGAGGGGCTGATTTGAACATCCTGGCTCAAACTTCTCCTGGGAACACCTGGGAAAAGGATTGGAGACAATCCCAAGGTCTCCCACCAGCACCATTTGCACCCAGAGGAGCCCTCCCACCACAGGGATTAAAGGCAGAGGAAAGAGGAGGTTTGGCTTTTGAGGAGGTTTGGCTTCAACTCCTTGTAGTGATTCTGTTGGGAGCACATTTGAGCACAAGGGAGTAAAATGAAAAAAAAAGGGATGTGGTGAGAATATGGGAACTGGTCAGTGTGGATGTAACCCATGCACTGCCTCACTCAGGGGTGTTTGCTCTACTAGAGACTGAAGAAATGAGTTGTAATCTGCCTCGGGGTAAAAAACCTTGCTTGAATTATGAACAGAAAGTACAGCCCTAAACTGGTAACCGNGACTGAAGAAATGAGTTGTAATCTCTGTGCTTGAATTATGAACAGAACGTACAGCCCTAAATTGGCAACCAGGAAGAGGCAAACACCTGCAGCAGTGCACAGTGAACCCTTTAACAGCAAGGGACTGAGGGCTCTGGGGGTACCTACAGCCATAAATGTGTTTTTGTTGTGTAAGATCAAACCAGATTATTATTATTAATTATTGTTATTATTATTGTTGTTGTAATGATCGGCTGCTGCTGCTCTATTTTGTGGGAGGCTCCATGTGAAGAATGCCTTTGTGCCTGTGTCCCCGTGGTGCTTTGCTGATATCCCTGTCACCAACTCCAGGGACCCAAAATTCATCGGTATTTCACTTCAGCTTTTACTCACACCTGCACTGCTATGAATCAGGAATTTGTTTGCTGCCCCTGGGTCTTCCCATTCTCCTGAAAAAGCAATGAGGGGGAATACCAGTTCCTCTTTTCCTGCTCTTGGTGTGTGGAATTCTACTACCTCCTTTAAAATCCCACATCTGGCTGGGTTTGTGCTCCTGCAGCTCGGGGTGCAGCTGAGCTTTGCTCCATGGCTGGCTCCTGTTCCACTTGTTCACCAGGACCCCCAGGTCCCTTTCTGCAGAGCTTCTTTCCAGCCCCAGCCTGAGCTGTTTTATGGGATTGGCCATGCCAGAGGTAGGGCTTTGAACTTTGGGGAGCTCTCCAGTTTTTTGGGATCCATCTGAGCAGCAGCTCTGCCTTCCAGCGTGGTGCTCCCTGACCTGGGTGTCCTGTCCCATCATCCCAGTCTTTAGTAGATGAAGTTATTCCAAGCCATTGGTGCTCCCTGACCTGGGTGTCCTGTCCCATCATCCCAGTCTTTAGTAGATGAAGTTATTCCAAGCCATTCCAAACCCAGTACTGATCGTTGAGGGATGCTGTTTGGAGCCAACCACCACCTGGAATTTTGGCTGCTACGGATCCCCCTTGGCATCTGATGGCCCAGCCAACTTTCCACCCACTCTGTTGTCTATTTACCCAGTCCCTACCTCATCGATTTGGACTTGGAGATCACCGTTGAAGGCAGTTTCAGGTCCTGATGTTCTCCAGGAACTCAGACTGGGGCGTGCCCCAGCATTTCCATCTCTAGATCTCTGCAAACCTGAGATGTCTGGGTGCAACTTCTTCATCAGAGCTTTTAATCAGAAAAAAAGTGGCCCACAAACACCCAGGATGGCTTTTGTGGGGCACAACCTGGAAGCCCAGCTGAAGCCTGGTTGGCAAGATGGGTAGAATGATTAATTTGGGGCTGGTCCAGTAGTGTTGGCTCCCCTGCCTGATNCGTGCCCTCCACCGCACGGGCTGGGAGGCTGGCTAGCGAGGCACCGAGGTGCCCCGAGGTGTCCTTCCTTTGTGTGGGACACGCCTGGACCAAGCTGCTGCCATCTCAGCCCGGCCAGCGTGCCGGCGAATTAATATAGGTAGAATGATGAATTTGGGGCTCATCCAATAGCGTTGGCTCCCCTGCCTGACCTTGGTGCTGCCTGGGCAGGGAAGGAAAGGCAAATCCAGATCTGGAGAGCTTTTAATTTAAGGCAGGGGATCCTGTGGATGGTTTGCACTGCTGGGACAGTCTGGAGCTGCTCAGGGAGTCAGGAGAGAGGGTGGCTCTGCACAGACCCTTCACCAGCCTGAGTGAGCGACAGGCACCAGTATTGATACTGGGGTGGTTCCAGTCGAGGTGACGATGACAAACCCAGGCTGGCAGTGACTGCAGCCCTTGCCAGCGTGGGGAGCAAAGAATAAAACTGTGATTTGGGACATTTCCAAGCGTCCTGCGCCGGGGCTGTGCAGCAAAGCAGGGAGGCAGCACCACCTCATAGCTTCAGATTGAGGCACCTTGCACTGCTGGGTGACCTTCAAAGCCTCCAAAAACCCTTGGCAAAGGACAGTAAATAGCACTGCTGGACCAGCGTGGGTATCTGTGCTTTCTGGGTGTGTGTAAGCAGCACTGAAACACCGCTTTTAGGCTTGGATGACATCAGTTCTTAGCTTACAAAGGAGCAGTTGTGCTTTCCCCTCCATTTTTAACCCAACCACCTGAAACAATACATTGTTTTTTATGTAAAGCATCTCCTAGAGGAGGAAGCATCAGAGCCGCTTCATTTTTGGCATAAAATATTGCTGCTGGCCACCCCAGCATCCCAACTTGTTGCTGAGCTGTAAAAAGTATTCAAAGAAGGAATAAAACATGGGGAAGTCAGGAACCAAAAGGGTCAGCTCATTCTTAGCTGTGTTATAATATGAAATATTAATAAAAAAGAAATCTCAAGTATTTCCCCACTGTTTCCAGACACTGTGGTTCAGTCTATGCCGTTACTTGAAGTTTTTTACCCCTGAGGAAGGGAGCTCTGAGTCTGAGCAGGATTATCACCATCCCAGGGCATTCCTGAGCCTGATGGGATTGTTTTTGAGGTTGGTTTGCTTAGATCTTTGTTCCATTGACACAGGCGTTAATGAAGTACAGGAAAGTGAGATGTCCTTTCTCACCTGGTCGTGGCAGCTTTTAGGGTTTTTTAACAACTGGATCAGTTATTGATGGATGGGGGCAGAACCCCCTGGGATCATTAGCTGAATCCTGCTCTTTTCTGGAGGACAGAATTCCAGGAGAATTTCAGGACAGGTAACCCTCTGCCTGAGAGGTGCAGCAGGCTGGGATGGGACAGTAGTAAATAGAACCTAAATTAGGGCTTCATCTGGAGCCAAAGCTGGAGAGTTTGGGAGCCAGGAAAATTGAAGAGGCACTATTTAAAGAATGAATTGGCTGGAGAAACTCTCCAAGCTCAATGCCATTTCACTGAGGACCCTGAACATTCAACCCGAAATTCTTCTGGGCTTTTTGTTCAACGTGGTTGAATTTTGCTCATGAGAGTTCCAAAAGACAACTGCAGTGGCCCATTTCTTTAGGAAATAACTAAACTCTCTGGACCAACTATTCCTTAACCAGAAGGTTTTGTCCATCGGTCTTGTCCACAGTGGGGCTGCTACTGGGAATTCCAGCAGGAATATTCTTTAGACAGATTATAGACAGGCCCATGCAGAGTTAGCTTGGAGGAAAAAGTCTTGTGGGGGGTTTTAATTTATTTTTTTGCTTAATCCATCCTGATGAAGTTCAGTGTAGCAGAAATGTATTAATTGAATCTTGTGCTGCAGGGATCTGTTCTTCTTCAGGACAGAAGAGTGGGATAACAGGGCAGTAAGTGATTTGTACATTAGGGATAATAGCAAGAACAGCCATTGTCCAGACCTGGCTTGTGCAACTCACTGCCTGCCCCACTTGGGATTCCATCAGGGACATGATCCCTGCCTGGAGGAGAGGGATTAAATGGTAGGATAAAAGGAATATAATGGCAAAGCCAGGAAAAAAAACCCCAGACTCCAGTAAAAGACAAGCAAACGCTGCTCCCTCCTCACACTTCGGAGTGACCCCGGCAGGGAGATGCTCCCTTGAATCCCAACCTTTCCAAAGCACTCGTGGCAAGGAGCAGCTCCTTGGTGCCACGACCCTGAGCTGTCCCCTGCTCCCATGGCTCGTGCTGGTGCTGAAGGGGCTCTTTCTCAGTGTCACTGATGGCCGTGACCTTTATGTTCAGTCTGTGCTGGAGTTCACCGAGCTCCCCCTCGCTGGGGAGGAATCGGGCTGGGAGACCTGGCACTGCTTCCTCCCCATCCATCCGCCTCCTGGCTTTCCATGAGATGGAAACATCCTCGGGCTACCTGCCTCCCTTCCTTGAAGGCAAGGGGATGAGGGGAAATGGCAGAAAATCCCTTACATCGCTGTGATTTTTTTGAGACATAAAAGCTTCTCTGTGAGAGCAAATACCTTTTTATTTTTTCCACCCCCCCTTTCTCCTTCTCATGGCATTAGGGCTCAAGAAATTCCTTGGAAAATAATTTGTCAAGGCCCTGCCTGATCAAAGACATATATAAAAGGACCTTTTTTTTTTCAAGGGGAAAAACTCCCCCTCCAAGCTCAGAATGAATTGGCAATTCATTTACCAACTGTCAGATAAAGTAGCTCAATCCCTATCACGTCTTTAGCTGGAGCTGTGGCCAGAAGGAAGCAATTCCCGGCCCACTGTGCGTCCATGTTTGGGGTATGTTAGTGATTAGAGTATTCCTGCCTGGGGGATGCAGAGAGATATGACTCAGATTCACAAAAGAGCCATAAATCTCCCTCCTTTTATTCAAAATGTGTGTTTTATAGCCATTTCCTGGCCAATTTCTGCCTCGGATAAATATGTAACATATCTGTGTGTGTATAGCTTTTTTCGGGCTGAGTGTTGGGCTTCCTCTCAAGAGCCAACTGTCTGCTCAGAACAGCAGAGAGCCACACTCAAACTTTTCCTTTCATTCCCAGAAAAATCCCGCGTTGAGCCTCAGTTGCCTGTCCTGGTGGCACCTGCTCCAGTTCTCCTTGAGCTGTGGTCCCTGGAAAAGGATTGGGTGGGAGACAGGATCTAGAGGACCCCAAAAAAGGTCATCCAGGCCCCAAGACAGGATCAACCAGCTTAGAAGGACAATGTAGAGCTGAAGGAAAAGGCAGGAGGAGATGGACAGCACAGCAGGAAAAGGTAAGGCAGGGATATTCCTCTGGTTTAGACCCCCTATCCCAGCAGGACAAGCAGAAATGCCCAGTATCTTTAATTGTGTCATCTTTTGGCACCGATGGGCTGCAACCCTTCACTGAAATCAGCTGAAATAGCTGGGAAATGCTCCCCAAGAACCATGTGCTCTTCATGTTTAGCCAGAGGATGAGTTCCAGGAAGAAGGAAGAACAACAAGGAACAACCGTGCTCCTGGAGAGTAACAGCACTCAGCTTTCCATCGGTGTCCTGCTCTTCCAAGTCACGCAGAAAGCTGATTCCCCTCTCTAAAACAACAGGAAAACCCATCCTCTTTGCAGGAAAGCAGTAAATTTGGGGGTCTGGCATTGCTGGTACTTTATTTTTAGCTCTTCCTTCTAATCCTTTAAGCCCGTAGTTCCTTTCTGTTTCCTTTTCCCCTAAACCAGGAGCTGCAATCACTTGGCCCCGGTTCAAAGTCTCAAAGCCAAGGGCAAAGCTCCCAGATCCCGGAGCAGTCTGCAAGGGGCCTAAGGTTTATCTCCTGGAGGGTTTGATCTGCAAGCTGCTGGAGTTGGTGGGAATCTTACCCCCAACTCTCAGGGGCTTTTTTGTTACCGTGCCCTCAAACGTACCCAGCCCATCTGGCGGTACCCTGGGTGCACGTGGTGTTTAAAAATAACACGTGGGGTTGCACGAAACGGCCTCAAAATGTTTCCTAAACTTTGGCCCGAGGCTAGAATTGATCTCAGATATCCAGTGTGATGCCTTGAATGAAAGATAAGGCAAGAAAGAAGTGGATTAGTGACTGGAGGTGAGGGGAATTTCTCCTAAAGGTGGGTGGCAGAGGAAAATATCATTCCCTGATAGGTGAAATTTGTGTTATAGACGTGCTTTGGATGCTTTTCAGGGGAGAGGCACTGCCAGGATGCTCTTTTTCTGCTCTTTGCTGCTTTTCAGTGATTTCTGGGGGCTTCACATTGCAGGTTTAGCCCCTTCCACGAGCCATTCCTGACAGGTGAATAATCCTGTGGCTCTCAGTGCCAGGAAATCTCAATTCTTTTGAATCTCCTACCTCTGCATCAGGCACTGCTGATCCTGGGGTCATTTATCAGCAGGGGAAAGAACTTCTGGAGATCCCTCAAATGCTGGGTTTAGTAATTCTCTACCTGAGGCAACACTTTGATTTCAACCAAGGAACCAGCAGACCTGAAACCTTCCCCACAAGTGTCTTCCAGTTCTGACTGCAGCCTTCAGCTGAATTTATTTTTTCTCTCCTCGTGGTATCTCCGTTTCAGGCCCCCTCATGTAAACATTTAGAAGCACACGCTGGTTTTAACAATGATTCATCCTATTAAAGTCCAAGTGGCTCCTCACAGGATGCTTTCCAGAACCAGGCAACAGATATAAAAAGGGCAGGGACCACGGCTTCCCTGGGCTATCTCAAGTGCCTGATACTTCAGACACAACAGGCTCAACAGCAGAGGAGCTGGGCTCTCTGCTAAAGCTGCTTAGAAATAGGATTTATAGGGGTTTTTTCCCTTTAGGAACTCCTCTTTGTTCAAACATCCCGAACAGGCTGAGATTGTTGGGGTTGCAGGCAGCTCCAGAGCTGGTTCAGAGCAGGGGTCTCACGTGAGAGCGGGGGGTGGGATGTGACTTTGAGCACAGCAGGGTCTTCTGATCAGCCAGAAAACAAAACAGTCAAGATGAGAAATGCCCATTTCCCAGCTTCTGACCCAAACATTTGGCCTTCAATAGCTACAACATAGAAAAGGGTTTTTTCCCCCCCTTATTTGTGTCGCTGCTGTGTTTCACACAGCTGGGGAGGGATGTGGCTGGTCCCAGCTCGGCACAGGAATTTGGGAAGCTCCTGGCTCTGCCTGGGGGCCGCGTGCAGCCCTGGAGACGCTCCCTGGCTGTGTCCAAGCACTTCAGTGCCACGGGGCAGCGGCCTCTGTGCCCAGAGGGCTCCGTGACCCTGCCCGGGACAGCTCAGGTGCTGCCACGGGGTGTCCCAGCGCATCCCAGCGCTGCCAGGGCTCTCCAGGAGCCTGTGGAGGCTGGGAAAAGCCAGGGATGGACAAGGAGCATCCTTGGACTAGATTTTGACTTACTTTTGTCTTTCACAAAGCTCTCTCAGGATTTTTATTTTATTTTTTGGTATCACAATGTGCATTTCGGCAGAGAAGCTCAGGGAGTTTTGGGGGATGTCTCTGGGAAGTTTTCCAAGCATCCATGACCTTCACTGCCCGTCCCCTCAGCTGGCTGGACCTGAGCCAGCCCTGCTTGGCTTTGTCAGGCTGCTGCTAAGCCTGAGCTCTTCCCAAAAATAGAAATTAAAAAGGCATTCATTGATTTTTTTAAATGATTCTTTTACAAACCGAAATGGAGCAGGGGTTTTGCTAACAGTGTGTTTTTCATGAGAGACTTAAAAGCCCAAAAAAAAAAAAAAAAATTGTCCAAAACTGAAGCTATGACAAAATTAATCTTTTTCATTACATGATGATTCAATGCAGAGAAGTGTTTTACTTCTTTAGTGATTTATCAACTGTCTTCAAATAGACCAGGTAATTTAACTTTAAAAAATTATCATTCTGTTGAAAAATCACATTTTTTTCCCTGGAGAAAAAAAACCAAACTGCTTCAAGAAGAAAAGCTTTCTCTGGGTACCAGGGAAGTGCTCCTGGAGATGTTGTGGAGACAGGGAAAAGAAGTGAAGTGAGGTGACTTTACATATTTATATAAAATATTTTAAGGTGTCTATAAAATATTTTTAACCTGCTCGATTGGTGGGCAACGAAACACAGAGGTAGAGATAGCAACGTGATATTTTTGGAGGGAGTTTCTACCTCATCAGATATTTGTAGAAGGCATCTACGGACCCTTGAGACTTCTGCAAAAAGAAAATTGATAGCAGGACATTACCAGGGAGAAAAGAGAAAATCCAAAAGCCCTGAGCATGGCCAGGCAGTTGCTTTAGGGAAAAAAAAAAAATAGAATTTCCAGGAAAAACCTCAAGATGCTCGTGGCGAGGCTGAGTGAGGGAACACCTGGGGAAGATTGATTAAGAGACAGCCAATGTGTGCCTGTGATTTATGAGGAGCGGGCCTGGCTTTAGTAGGAGTTTCGGGGAGATATTGCTGCTGTGGTGCAGGACAGAGAGCTCCTGCATGCAATAGAGCTCCCAGATTGTCAAACAGCACTTGATAAGGTTCCATGAGTGAGATTATTCACCCAGAGAGGGGGAAACAGAGTAAGAGGTCAAAGAAGCTGTGGGGCAGAAACCTGCTCGGAGAATTCTCCCTGTGCATCCAGCTCAGTATAAATGTGTGTGTAAAAATATAAATATAAATATATATATATCTCCATCTGTCTGTCCATCTAATTATTTACCTAAAACAGTCACTCCTGCTCTTCCTTCCTGGCAGCAGGGAGCAATTCCATGTGCTCGAATCCTGCCTGCTTCAGCTGGGAGAAGATTATTTTAGGGATTCACTCTCGGGATGCCCCTTTGAACTTGAGTTTTGGGGTTTTTTTTTGCTCCCCTGTGCGTTGGATGGCGGAGCTGGGATCGGGGGGGGCTGTTTGGAGATGCAGAGATCCATCCCTGCTCTTTTAAGTGCTTACATTGTGGCCAAGGCAGCAAATTCCCCTTTTTAAGATGTGATGAATAACCAGGCCGTGCCTGGAGGATGGTTAAATGAGTACACAGTGATTTCCAGCTGGATAAAGACAGGGAGCAGATAGGAGAAGCTGATAACTTTGGCTTTTGGGAGTGATCAATGGCCTCAAGATATGCCTTATAAAGGTTGGCAAAATGAAGGATTTTGAGCATCCCTGGAGCTTGCAATGCCTGCGAGTCTGGAATGTGCAGCCCTATATCCACTGCCTTTCAAACGGATCAGTGGAGTTTTCTGTAAAGTAATCTCTGTTTTATTTGTTTTCATGCCATTTGGAATTCTCCGGGGGATCAGAACGGCTGGGCTGCGTTCCCTGTCCTTCGATAAGGTTGTATCTTTTGGAATTTCGCTGTTGGAGGTGGAGGTTTGAGAGGTGTGTCCGGAAGGGGGTGAGGCAGAGACCGGCAGCTTTATGGACCCTTCATCTGCTCTTACTCCACGCCAGGTACCTGCTGCTGCTTTCTGCTCTGCTCTCCAGAGCCCAAACAATGAGAGCTCTCGAATTCCTGATCAATAATCACTCTTTTTGGCACTTCTGAAGCCATCCAGTGAGACATCAGAATGGTTTTTAGGTCATATTGAAAAGCCAGGCTGTTAGGACAAAAGAGAAAGGAGGAAGGCCTAAAGCTGCCTCATAAATCCCAGAAATCTTTTGATGCCTTCAGCTCCAAAGCTACAATGGGATAAAAACCACAGCTAGCAAAAGAATATGGGACATTGCTTCCCTAGAGCAAGGAATCCGCTGGGAACTTAGGCCAGATACGGTAATGGCACCACCTTGGGATGCCAAAAAAAGCCAAAAAAAGCCTGCCTTGGTTTGTGGTCATGAGGGAGGATCTCACTGCCCTATGAACTGGGGCAGCTGGGGTAAGTCCACTTCTAAAGTATTCTCTTTGATGGAGATACTTAAACCCCTAAATTGAAGTTTTTCAATTGAGGAAGAGGCTCCATATGGTCAGAGGCCCATACTCATATTGGGAAGGTCCAAAGTCAGTGGGACCAGTAGGAAAAAAGGGAATTCCAGACAAAACTCTTCCCTGGCAGCACAGTCAGATGATGGAGGCAGTTGCCAGGAAGGCCACAAAGGTTTTAGGATGCAGTTAGATATTTTTATAGGAAAAGAGCTGCATGTGGGAATCTCACAGGGAAAGGAGGGGAATGTGAGGCATTAAGTGGGAACGAAGATGTGTTTTGGGGCTCACAGCTCTTTTTGAGAGCTCTCATCTGTGTCCTGACCTTCTCCATTCCAATCTAAAAGGGGCTTTTCCAGCAGATTCCCGCTCTGGCTTGGCTCATATGAAGCTGCCTTGAATCAATTCCTGGGAAGAGCAGGCCCAAAAGGAGCAGAGGCCATAAGCTTTTCTGGGGAATGTCCTTGGGAGCTGCATCCTGTAATGCATCCAGCTCTTGCATTTTGCTACAAGCACCGCAATCATCAATCTGCAGAGAAAGATTCTAAACCCCCAAAATGTACCTGGGAGCCTTTCCCTTGCATGTCCCAGAATTTGCAGTGTTCTGCCAGGGCAGAACAGGGTGGCTGCAGTGTGACTCCATCCCCACAGATGCTTTCCTTGAAAATTAACTTTATCCGAGTCAAAAACAGCCCAGGGAGAGAGCTCTGCCTCTGAGAGAGATCTGGTGTTCTTGCACCCTGGGCTGTGGGAGTCTTTGGCATGTAATTTTAGCAATTTAAAATTTAAGCCTCAAATTTGAGCTATTCATGCAGGCCTTTTTTAATAAACATGCATCCTTCAGCTCCTGGAGGCTCCACAGGTCAGCAGAAAACACAGAGGGAGCATGTGGTGCTTGTAGGGATGCCCCAGCAGAGCAAAACAATGCTCTGGCTCTGGGTGAGGACAGGGAGCTGGCACGGACTCCGATTTCTGCTCGGAGCCTCTCGTAGACCGAGACAGAAAGATAAACAGAAATGGGAAACAGTGGCTGGATCGACACAAACGCAGCTTCTCCGCTGATATTTGCTCTTGGGGGGCGGTTGCATTCCTTCAAAGCAGAGAGCAAGTCAACAACAAGACAATAATGATCACAGCAACAATAAAAACCGTGTCCACTCAGGCAGTTTCCTAAAGCCTGCTCTGGCAGGGGCTGTGTGCCTGCTCCTGGTGCTGGGAAGCGATAAGGAGACACAGCCTCCTGCACTTGAAAGTGCACTCGAAATAGAACGGGAGATAGAGCTCTACAAGAGGAACCCGAGCGGCCTCAGGCTTCCCTCAGGCCTGCCTGGGGGGGTTCAACACCCAGGAGCCCCTTGGAGCAAACTGAGAGCAAATTCTCCATTCTCTTTGATGGACAGAGGGGAAATCTGCTCCTCAAAACTAGAACAGCTCTGCTTCCACCAGACTCGCTGGGACTGAGGCCTCAGGGGGGTGAAGAGCACAGGGACCATTGGCACAGCCAGGCTCTGGAGCCCTTTGGTCCAGACCTCCCTTTCGTTTTAGGTGTGATGCCTTAGGATTTTAGCTTTATATTTTCATATGTTTATAATCCTGCAGTTCTTTAGTGTATAACTCTGAACTCCTTATAGAGTGTGAGCAACTGCTTTCCCATTGTGGTCAGACACAACACTGAGAATCAAGGAAACCTCACTGTCTCAGGCCCCGAGAAACGGAAACAAAAGTGAGTTGGGGGGAGCAAACTGGGAGAATGGGACTGCACTGCCTGAAGCTGGAATTGGACAATTAACCTCTGATATGCAAAGGGACAGAACTTCTATCTGTCCCAAAAACGTGTGGCTGTGTCCCTCCTGGGTGCAGTCTCTGCGAGACTCCTGCACTGCCCAAGGTGCGCCCTGTGACGGCCTTTCCATAAATCCCTGCCCTTTATCCGTTCACTCTGCCCAGCCTCTGCTCCAGCGCAGCCTCTCCAAGGCATCAGGTGTAAGGAAGCTCTGGACTTACCAGTGTTAGAAAAATCATGGATATTATACAGAATATAGAGAAGAAATTGTTCCCTGGGACGGTGGGGAGGCCCTGGCACAGGGTGCCCAGAGAAGCTGTGGCTGCCGCTGGATCCCTGGAAGCGTCCAAGGCCAGGCTGGACGGGGCTTGGCGCAGCCTGGGCTAGTGGCAGGTGTCCCTGCCCATGGCAGGGGGTGGAATGGGATGGGCTTTAAGGTCCTTGCTAACCCAAATCATGCTATGGATTCTTTAGAGGGAAGGTCCATGGATCATCCAGGTACGATGATGAAGACAAACTCCTCTTTCTGTTCGGAAGGCAGCAGCTTTGGGTGGCTTTCGGGTCATCACGTGTGGCCCCTCTCGGGCTCTGTTGCTTTTTCTTACTGCTCATTTCAGATGACAAACCTCTTCCAAAGCAGCACCTAGAGAGACTGGCAAGCCAGCTGGACCATGAAGCAGGGAACCTTTCCAGCCTTCCAGACTGTTTGCTTTCCCTGCACTTGGTGAGGTACTCAGGAGAGGGAAAGAGTCTCTGTGAAGCCAAAACCTTTGCCCACAGACCAGCAAAGCCCATAATACTGAACATCAAACATTTGTTTTGACCTCAAGGGAGCATCCAGACCTTGGCCATGAGATAGGATGAGATCATGGTGTTTGTCTGCAACAAATTTCAAACCATCTCTGCTGTTGGGCATGTGCCCAAATTTGGCTTGATGTTCTGAGAGATGCATCAAATTTAGCTTGATGTTCTGAGAGATGCCTTCCCCAGAACTGCTCCCGTGCTGGGTGTAGCCCATGCTCCCTGTGCTTTTTCATTTTCCAGCAGTGAATTTAGTTCTGCACCTGCTCAGCTGTTTTCCAGAGGTGAATCCGGGAGCTCAGCAGCTACATGAGGATATCTAATCCCCTTTTTCCACCCTGCTCCCATATGTGCTCCTGCCCTCCAAAGCAAACAGCAGCAGGCAACATGAGCACTGCTTTCCATGAATTGTTTTGCTCTGTTTTCGAAGAAGAGACCTGGGAAAATCTGTGGAAACTTTCTTTCTGGCGAGAGTGAGTCGAGAGAAAGAAAAACATTGCTCCAGAGTCAAAATTGAAATGGTTTTGGTTTTTCTTGTGCTCAAAGATGAACAGGAAAGGCAATTCATGAGGGAAAAGGGAATGGCTGCTGTAGAAACCACAAAAAAGCTTTCTAGGACCTGGCTCCAATCCTGCTGTGCTTGGATGAGCTGCTGGTTCACAACCTGGATGTCACCAAGAGTCAGACACCATCAGCTACTCTGCAGAATATAAAACTCTGGGACATGGAAGGGGTTCTATAGGTAAAATTCACTGTTGGATGAGGCAGCAAAGAGGCAGCTGCTGTTTGATCAGAATTACTTCAGTCTGGAGCTGAGCTTCCTAAACCTCTGCTAAAATCCAAGCCTTGTATTTCCTCTTGCACCCCTCCCAGGATCAAAGACAGGCGAATAAAATAAAAGGAAGTGGTTGAAATGGTCTTGAAAGAGGAAATTCTTGTCTAATTTCAGGTCATGGAGGAGGCTGCGTGCTCTGTGTGGGGAGATTCTCTCATCTCCCAGGCCTGGAAAAGCCATTGGCAGTTTTGAATCTAGAACTAAAGACTTCCTCCCCTCTCGCCCCTGGGAGGGAGAAAGACTTTAGTTTTGAATCTAGAACTAAAGACTTCCTCCCCTCTCGCCCCTGGGAGGGAGAAAGAAGAGGAGTGTTTTTGTGCATGGAAAGGATGGCTCATTCCACGGGAGGAATCCTGTCCTGGCTGTTTGGGAGGCAGGATGTCAGCCTCGGAAGGCCAAGCATTTATTTTGGAAAATCCAGCTTCAAGTTTCTCATCTGCAGCACACGGATGTGCTTCACCTCCTCCTCCAGCCTCCTCCTCTTTTGTGCCTCTCCTGCCAGGGTGCTCCCAGCCCTTCTGGTGGCCCTGTCCCCAGCCCTGGGGCACAGTGTCACTGCGTCCCTGTTGGCAGCAAAGCTCCTGCCACAGGAGGGTGAAGCTGGAGGTGCTTTCCTCTTCCCAGCCTCACTGTGGAGCTTCCCTGCTGGAAAACCTTGGCTTCTTCAGTTTCCCACACTTCAGCTCGCCTGCTCCTTCCCTGAGTTTCCAAAGTGCTTTGTGGGAAGCCAAAACACCTGCTCTGTGAACTCGGATCCTGGAGGAAAGCTGGCACAGATGTCCTTCCTGGACTGCAGTGATGGTTTTGTCTTTAAATTGCAGGTAGATTGGATTCCTTCTGCCTCTCCTGAAGCACCTTGCACTCTGCTTCAGGAATTCTCTCGGATGTGCCAGCTTGTGTCCTCTGTCCTGGCTCCCTGAAGGTGCCGTGTCCCAGCCAGCGTTCCCTTCTTGCTTCCAGGAGGTGCCAGTGTCACTGCCAGAGCTCTGCTCTTCCTGCTGGATGGATAATGGCATCACTTGGCTCTGCCAGCTCTTATTCCTGCCTCATCCAACCGTGTGAAGTCAGGCCAGGAGTCTGCTCTGGAATTAGGGAATGACAGCGAGGGCTTCATCTGGTGTACAATTAGTGGTCAAGACTCAGCTCCCGAGATTCAAGGGAAGAGAGGCAGCTCCTGCTCTTTTCCTTTTCAGCAACAGCCCAATAATTCCCCAAATCCAAATTTTGGATCGCTCAGCTATTCTTTTGGAAAGAGGAACAAAAATAACATCACTAAGCCTGCTGCAGCCTCTTGAAGTGGACTCAAATGGAAATAAAAGTCCTTTGTGGAGTGAGCTTTGGATGGATTTTCCACTGAGCGTCCAAAAATTCCTTGGAAAGACCGTGTCGGCCAAAGGCCAGGGTCTGGGCTGCGTACCTGCGCTCTGTCCAGATGGAGGAGAAATAGAACAGATGCATCAAGATGAAGAGAAGGTTTCAGAGCCTCCTGTTCGCTGAAAGGGCTGGAAAGTCATTTAGAAAACGAATCCTTTGAACATGAGGAAAAAATTGTCTTGGACAGTGCTACCAGTGCCTTTCCAGGCTTCCAGAGGTGGGGAAATGGCATTTGCCTGCGAGGAACTCAACCCAAACTGTCCCTTGGGTCAGCTGCCTCTGTGAGAGGCTGAGTGGGAGGAGACAAACACATGGGAAGCTGAATGAGGCTCCTAAAATATTTGGCCTTCCTCTAATGGAGGTTAAAGTTGGCCATGCTTTGGTGGATTTTTTTTCCTATGACTTTGCCCAAACACCCGAGGAGATCTGGGATCGCACTGCTCTCCCAGGTTCGGGAGTTAGGGGCAAAAGGAAGGAAAATTCTTTGGCGAGTATAGATGGATAAAGGAAAGCTCTGCACTTCCTGTCCCATCTGACGCACGGCAAGGCAGGAGGTGCAGGAAACCAGCACCTCTCTGGCCACAGCATCAGCGGGGCTTCAGCTCCTGAAAAGCGGCTGCTGTGGGCCCTGGATGTGAAAATCAGACTCCATCCCTCTTCTCCATTTTTTAGGCATTATTGTTGTTCCACTGCAAAGAGAGACATTTTTAAAAAACAGGGTTTCATGTAGGTTTTTCTTCGACTCCATTAACTGTGGGCACAGAAGAAGGAAAACCAGACATCTAGACAAGTATCAGCAATGATTTCCATGGAAACCTGCTTTTTTAACAGCTCTGGAGACTGATGGTGATGTATGTTCACTAAAGGTGAAGTTCTGGCAGCTGGAGCTAGTGCTGAAACCACTGGATAGAACATGGAAATCAACATGAGACTAATGCTGAGCCTGATGGAAAAACATGGGGCTCACAGTGAAATACTCGCAGGCCAGACAAGCAAATCAGGATAATAATAATAATAGTAATATGGGAGAAACTTGACCAAGAATAACCAATCTCAGATCTGTGGACACCAGAGCCTGCTTTCCATTTATTATATTGCTTCACAACCTCCTGGCAGCATTCCTGAGCCTGAAAGTGGTGTTCAATTCCCTTCCCACCGAAGGCCTGTGTGTTCCACCACCGTGGGCTGTTTTGGGATAGCAGGGAACTGGGCTGGACGTGGCCAGGAACCACATAGGATGAGAAAAGCAGAACTGACAAGTGTAAAAATCTGGATTTGCGGAGTCCAGTGATGTATTTGAGCTGCAGCAAGTTGTCAAATGCAACAAGGACCGAATTGATCCAGCTCCAGGCCTTTGTTGTGGAAGATGTGGAAGTTCCTCACCTCCATGAGGGAGACCCTGAGGAAGAGACACTGAGGTTTAAGATCTTGCATCATATTTAGTCTCTCATTTTTGCTGTGATTCTTCTCTGTGGGTTTAGGGACTTTATCCTTCATTTTCAGCTCACTTTAAATGTGTAAATGGGTGTACAGCTGAACCTGTGAAAAGAAGTGCACATATCCATCACCACTGATACCATCCAAGGGTTTCTGGGCTTGGATGTCTAATGAGGAAAGATCTGTGCCTTGGATGTGGAGCTGGAAGAAACAGTTAAACAGAAAAAGGAGCTGCTGCCACAGAGAGAGGGCACAGGGAGGAGTAGGAGAGATCTTGCTCCTTCCTGTTCACTGGGGCAGAGCTGGGGATTTGTGAATCAGGACTTGGTGCAACCATTCCTGGTCTCTGTCCTGGGGCTGGGTTTGGCTGCAGCGTCTCCTGAAGTGTCTTGGAACATCATCCTGGCAGTGGAAGGAAGCTGCCCTCTGATATTGTTGCTGGTTTGTGCATGTGGCCGGTTTGAGGAAGCTGGAGCTGGAATTCAACCCTGTCTCACCTTCTCCTGGACTTTCCAGGCCCGCAGTGAACCTGGAGGAGTGCATTTCTATCCCCACGGATCCAGAGCCTGGCTTGGATGGGCTCACCCCCCACTTATCACAGCTGGGCTGACTGGTGGCCTGTGCTAAAGAAAAAGGCTGGAACAAACCCTGAGTGTGATGCACGGGAGAAGATCCCTCACGATGCACAGCAGGGGGAGATTCATGCATGGAAGTGCCTAAAAACTTGTCTGTCTTCAGTTGTCATCCACTTTAATAAAGCAGGATGGAGAGGGAACAGCTTTCCCTACCTTCAGGGTAAGGGACCCAGACCATCACTACAGCAAAACTGGCTCAGTGCGCAGAGAGGCAGAGAAAGTTGTCTCTTCAGGGAGACGAGCAGACAGACAAACAGACAGCAAGCCAGCTTCTCCTCTGTTCTGTGCATGGAACTCCAAAACTATTAAAGGAGCTATTTGTAACCAGGAACAGAATCAAACTGCTGGCGGAGCTCCCCGGAAAAGATTCCCAGTCCAATCTCGGCTGGCATTTTAACGGGAACAGCTGCTCGTCAGCTATGTCAGGGTTAAACACTCCCAGCATGTGTGCAATTGCAGAAATGCCCCGAGAAGAACCAAGGAAATATTTCCATCTTAAACTCCGATAAGGAGTGAAAATGTGCAACTCGTTCCATATGGTGGCTGCAAGGCCCGAGCCAAGCGGAAAAGCCGCGGAGTCTGCCAATCCCTAAGAACTTGCAAGCCTGATAAATGAGTGCCTTGCTTTGGGAAAGCCAGAGACAAAGTCACTCTAGAAAGGAGAAAACAGAAGAAAAGTGAGGAGTCTTTAAAAAAAAAAAAAAAAAAGCCAAGTCTTCCCCATTTGTCTTGTCAGATGGCAGCAAGAATTTCTGGAAATGTTTTACATGTCAAAGATTTAACCAAGCTGGGATGTTTGTGGACAAGCCTTTATAGGCAATGAATAAATAAATCAGGAAAAGAGTCTATCTCCTGCTTTTCAAAAATGATCCTGGGCTGAGACAGCCGCATTCTTCTGGGATACTCTGTGCAAGCCAGGATGGAAGTGCTCAAAGCCGGAGCGTTCTCGCATTTCTCCAGCATTGACGTGGAAGACAGTGCTGTGCTTGGTCATGCAGCAAGGAGGGAAGGGCAGCAGGGAGAAGCTGGAGGGACAGCTCCGGCCAGAGAGGCACCTGGGCATCCTCCAGCAGCAGGGTGCAGACTCCCAGCTGCTCCCCAGGACCATTCCCAGCACCAGGAATGGGTGCTCAGGCCAACAGCAGTGGCACCGTGTGGCACAGGGGTCAGGGATCAGGGAGATCCCCGAGCCCAGAGCCCGGCCGAGCTGGGAGGGAGCAGAGGGTCAGGGCAGATCGGCATCTCCTGCTCGAGGCCTGAGATTTGGCAGGGCTGCATTCCTGGCTGAAGGGATCTGGCTGTGCCATGGATTCCAGGGCAGGAGTGGGCAAATCCACAGCTTGGCTGCCTGGAGGGAAGGCCGTGCCTTTGGAAAAGGCTTTTGATTGTTAAGCAAGTCACCTCCTCCAGCCGAACACACTCCTACGTTAAAGCAGAAATAGAGCAGCAAATCAGCCATACAAACAAAATCCCCTCCCGTTTCTTCTCCAAAGAGGGATTTTTTTAATCCAGGAGCTGCTTTGAAGCTGGGACTGTAGAAGCTCTGAGGTCCCCTGCCTTAGGAAATCTTAGCTGGCTCATTTGCCCGAGCAAATTTGTTGTAGTGAGGTTTTTCTGTTACATCAGGACTTCAGCAGTGTCACCTGTGCCAGCTCGCTGACTTCTCCCAAGCCAAGAGTGTTTTGTTGGGTTAAAAAGAGCGACAAAAAGAGCAAACCCTGCAGGTTGTAAATTGCTGGGCAGGGTGATAAATGCTACATGAACTGGCCACTATAATCTGTCTGGAAAGTTGAAAGGAGTCCCACCGTCTTGGGAGCCTAAAATACTTCTTTTACTAGAATACATTATTTTCCAGCTGTGTGCCACGTTAGTCACTTGCCAAAATATTTGTTCTCTGGTCTGTGCTTCTGCCTTGCAGCTGCTGACAAAACTGGACGCTCAGAATTTCCCTGGCAAAAGGGCAACAAGAATTTCCTGTATTTCGCGTGTGGTTTTAGGGCAGCTGGGTCATTCTGGCGGTGCCTGGAGACATCCAGGTTACACCTGGATTTATAAACAAGGGGGATGTATTGCTGGAGAAGGCTCAGGTGGAAGGAGGTACCTGAGCACTGGAAAGATGCTTCACTTTGGCTGTTTCCCCCTCTCCAGTCCAGTCTCCTCTGCCACCCTAAAAGTGGCTTTCCCAGGACTGTCACCTCCTCTCTGTGTTGCCCAAAGTGCTGTTCACTGTCCCAGGCTTATGGCAGGGAGGTGCTGGGCAATCCCACCCCTCTGTGCCCTCAAGCCTGGCATTTATTATTTGCTGAGGCTTTCTTGAGCCAGCCCAAGACATTGTAGGGAAGTCCTCTCCAGGCCTGGGCCGGCCAAAAATTCAGTGGGTGGGAAAATTTCAGAGATGAAATGTTGAGACTTCTCAGATGATGGTCCCTTTGATTTCCATTTAAAAATAAGTTAAAGAGCAAGCTTTGGTTATGACATCTCTGTCCTTGCAAAACACCCTCCCAGTAAAAGGTCTGTGCATTAATTATAGGGCCAGATTTTCCTTTGTGTTTTATTTTTTGCCATCATTTACAGCTCAGAAAAATTCCTGTAAATACACTCAGCATCACACCCTGTTTCCCCACGGAGCCTCTGTGTGGATGAACAGATTCTGTCAAAAATTTCATGAACATAAATGATAAACCCAGTTTGCTTCCCTTCAGCCCATTTTTATTACATAAGAGAGGATCTGGAGCGTCTGAAGAAGAACCTGAGCTGAGGTCTGGGAAATCCCAAGTGTGGTCTCCAGTTGAACGTTCACCACGAGGTTTGTGCCATGCCAAGGAGCCAGCAAGAAAATTCATCTGCAGGGGATGATGTCCAGCTTCTCCCTGGATTTTTAAATTTTTTTTTAAAGCATTGCCAGCTTGGGCAATCATAAATCTGTACCAAACATTGTAACATTTGTTTATCAAGGTTTTCTGCCATAGAGAATTCCTTTAATGAAAACACGCTTTTGAAGGACTTCTTGAGACCGAAGCTTGGAAGATATCCCAAACTCCTGACCTGAGGTTCTGGCTCAATCTTCCAGATGGAGAAGATACAGCTTTTGAGACAGGTCTGTATCTTGCAGCCCTAAACCACAATCTTTTGGAAAGAGTAAATCTGTTCAAAGTCATGTTTTGGAGACTTTGGAATGGCTCAGATCAAAGACGCATCTCTCCCCAAATCCTGTCTCTAACGGTGCCAGCAGCAAATGTTCAGAGCAAAACCATGGCAAGTCCCTTGTGATCCTTCCTGTGCTCCTTCCAACTCCTGGCAGTTCGCAGCTGAAGGACTTCCTGAGCTAAGGGTCATATCCACATCCTGGTGTGGAATTAATTGCCCAGGATGGATCTTTCCATGTTTTTAATTGTTATTTGAACTCATTTATGCTCTTGGCTTCCACAACCTCCTCTGACAACAAGTTCTACCATTGAATTAAAGGCTGCTTAAAAACAGCACCATAAATCAGAGTAGCCCTCAATTATAATAAAAGCCTTGAATTTGGATGAGATTGCCAGCACGGATAAAGTTCCGTAATCACAGATAAAATTCTGTAATTCATGTATTTTATCTGAAGCAATGGGAGCCTCACCTCGAAGCAGGGGCAATACATAAAATGAGTTTGTGGCAAGATCTTGGAAATCCTGGCATTTCAGGAGCCTTCAGCCCCCAGCTGCCTCACGGCCTGTGCCTCGCCAGGCTCTGCTCAGCCTGGAAGAGTTTCCTTGGGAAAACTTTGCCCTTATTACTCGTGGCCGTGCAGGAAAGCCTGGCTCTGCTGGGAAATTAATTCCTGGAGAAGTCCTTAGTGCAAGGGAAGGGAGAGCTTGCACCTGCTTGGAGGAACAGCCTCGCTCCCCATCCGTTTGTGTCTGTGCAGACCGGGACTAACGAGTGCTGCTGGAAGAGGAAAGCCTGGGGAAGCTGGGATAATCCCAGATTTATTCAGCTGAGGCATCAGAGACTGAGATGTTCCTCTGCTTTCTCATCCTGTAGATGGCTCCCAGAAGGTTTTCCCATCTATCTGAGACTTTCATTTGGAAGTGGAACATGTCCTTGAAACAGCTCTGAGAGCTAGACTTGATCTTCCTGAAATTTTTACCTTTTTTTCCCAAGACTGATTTTTTGGGAGGGTGAGAGTGGCGAAACCCACAAAATTCTGCCATGTTTTCTCGTTGGGAAAACCCCAACCTTCTGTTTTTCCTCAGTGCTGGTCACCTTGGCACCACCAGCTCCTCAGAATTTCTCTGAGGAGAATCTCACAGATTTCTGCTGTGAGGTTTTTTTTGGAGGAAAAAAAGGAGGTCTGAATCTTCCAGCTAAAATCATCTGCACTGGTAAATTCTCCAGGAGATGCACAGTTCAGTGCTTGGCAGGCCAGGATATTAAACGAAGCAATTCTCATCAGATAACGCATCTCCTGCTTCGTGTAAAACATCCAGCGAATCGCTGTGCTCATCGTTCAGCCCGGCTGAAAGCGAGCTGCTAATCCAGGTCACTTTGGAGAGACACACGAGCATGGGAAAGGGGCCATCTCCTCGGGAGGCTCCTGCTCGCAGTGGATGTGCCCCCCTTGGGATCTCCTCGCCTGCCCAGAAGGGCGGCAGATTGTGCTGCTGCTGCTGTCCATCCTCACTGACCCTTCCAATGCTGCGGGGAATCCCTTCAGGTGATGGAGGCTGCATTTGGGGGACTCATCCTGCCTCGGCTCCCTCCTGGAAAGGCTCAGCTCAGGTAAGGCTCAGCTCTGGGTTTCAGTCCAAGCTCTGCTTGGTGGTTCTGAGCTCCCATCCAGAGCTTTGCTGTGGTCACCAGTCCACAGGAATGATGGAATCTCAGCGTAGTTAGGTTGGAAGGGACTCTGGAAGGTCGTAGCCAGTGCTCCCAGCCCTCTGGAGCAGCCTGTCTTTCCACTGCAGCCAAAGGAGGCACTCAGAGCATGAATTTGAACATTCAAAATTTACAGCTTGGGATGCATCAGGAAAGCTTCTGAATGTGTGGAGGTTTTGGTTCTCTTTGCTGATGTTTTGTAGGTTCACGTTGTTCCAGCCTCCCCAAACAGTGCAATGGGAGCCATTTCCCATTCCTTCTATTCCGTTTTTATTTGAAGTTGGGTTGTGCTGTAATTACGCCACTCCAGGAGCTGAGGTTTGAGGAAAAGCAGAAGAATTTGCTGTTGCTGGGTTCAGGAAAGGCACAGGGGTTTTTTTGTAGGATCTGCTTGGCTCTGAAGGAGCCTTTCTTCCTTTTCTTCAAAATTCTATTGAATTTCTTCGTCCTTGGTGATCACTTGGCTCACCTGGAGACTGGCTGTGAGTATAAACCATCCAAGCCATCATTTCTCTTTAGCCAAGGTGGAAAATCCCCATCTCCAGAGCACGGGGAGGGAACCAGGGGCAGCTCCACACCTTTCCAAGGTGATCAGTGACCCAGACATGAATTGCTTTGTTAAAGATCAATAATCCTGGCTGACCACACGATTGTAGTTCGCCCAGGAAACGCTACAGCTACAGCTGGGCAGGGCAGAGATGTTCCTCCTCCCTCTGAGAGCAGAATCTTCCTCTCCAAAACTCAGTGACCTTCTGCTCTCTTGCTCCCCAGCTCCTGCTGCTTCTTGCTGCACGGAGGGGAAGGATTCGATCCCTCCTTCCCTCCACAGGGGGCCCAGTGCTCTGAATCCATCCCTGCCTGCTCCGAAAAAATAAAGTGACAGGAGAACAGTGTCACGCAACAGCTCCTGCCTGGGCACTGGGATTCGGGGATGAACAGCCAGGGTTTGTGTCTTGGGAAGAGTGGGACAGCAGTGCCAGCTCAGCTGAGCTAAAACTAGCCTTGGTTTTCTATCTTTTGTATATATAATGCAGATAAAACCAGCTACATCTATGCAAAGTCACTCTCTGTGTTGTCATGGCACTGCAATAATGTTGTATCTCTCTATATATTGCCAAAATTTGAATGTTTTCCATATAAATAATAACAATTCCAAGGGGTTTCTTTCCTTGCTCAGAGCTCAGTGGTTCCACAGCCATTCCACCTTGGCTTCTTCCCCCTCAGCCTCTCGTTACAGCTCTGTTCCCACCCCTGGGTGCCATGAGGATCTTGGTTTCGTGCTCTGCTCCCTGAGAAAGCCCTGCCCCAAGTCCTTTTTGGGTCCCAGCTCCTCAAAACCTCTTTGCAAATCCTAGAAAATGTCATCTGTACAAAAACCAGGAGTTTTGCCTGAGCAGAAACAGATTTAACCTGTTGCTGCCTTCACCTGTTGCTCTGGGAAGAAAATCAGGTTGAAACAGAGTCAGGTGCTTGGCAAATAACCCTTTCTTCTCTATATTCCAGCTGTAACAGCAGTGGAGTCCGTTCAGCCTGTATTTGCTGTGTGAAGGTTTCCATGCCACTGTTAATTGCAGAGCAAATGAACCTTCTGCAGACCATACGCTGCTGCTATAATTTATGCAAATATGTTGTTGGTGACTCCAAAAAAAGAGATAAACCACAGTTGGATGGGTGTTATTGCCAAGAGATTAAATGCCGATGTTTAAAAACTTGGCAGCATCCCCACAACATGACTTTTGTCATCCAATGCTGTATCTGCTGGGATTATCCTTTTAAAAAATTGGCAGTGGCCTCAGAAAGCACAGCCTCTAGCTTCTTTTTTTTTTTTAATATTTTTCTTTTTTGGCAGCCCTCGAAGAGATCTCTTTGCCATTTCCAGCCCTTCTGCTTTCACCCAGCAAAACCCCGGCTCCGCAAGCGCCGGATTCCTCCACTCAGCATCTTTGGGACACCCAGCGATCAGTGACAGGGAACTGGAGCGAGAGAAGGGGTGGCTTGGAAAATAAACCCTTTGGATCCAGGAAACATCCGCTGCTGGCCCAGTTCCACCGGTTTTGGTGGAGTTGTGCCAGGGTGGAGCTTGGCCCCGGCATTTTTCAAGTTATTATTCTTTCATTGATTATTTGCTGGAGTGTATTACAAGCCTGACTTTTCCATCTGCTTGCTCACAGATTTTCTTGCCTTCTGTGATGAACACACTGTGTTTTCATGTTTGGCTTTCACTTTGGAAACCCTGGGTTAATGATAACGGGTTTTTTGGGAATCATGGGCCACGTGCACAAGCATATACACGGTTTGTTATTCCAGAGGCAAGCCAGCAACAAGGTATTTTTACGCAGCTGGAAAAAAATCAAAGGCAGAAAAATTAGTTCTGAAGGCAAACCAGCGTGTTTGAAATACTGACATTTTTTTCTCTAATAAATATTCCTATATTTAAAAGCACAAATCAGTTGCAAAGACACAGAAATTTTAAGCACGGCCTAACCCGCCTGTAGTTAAGATGACAATTTAGATAATGACCACTTAAATAGAAACAATCAATGTTAATTAGAACAATTAAGTTAATTATAAGAGGTGATTGTAAACAAGTCGATTGTTTAGATAACAATTCATTATCTCACTGCCCTCCCTAAAGCCCCATTTCCCAACACCTTCAGACCTGATGACCTGAGCCGGGCTCCCTCTGCCAAGTTCACCCTTTCCATGGGAGGATGTGGGACTGGGAGAGCTCAGCAATGGTTTTAAAACCCGGAGATCAAGGACAGCCGCTGAAAGGTAACTAAAAGGCCTATAAAATTACAAGTTAAATTAAAAAAATATTAAGTGCTTATCAACATTTCAAATCCTAAAATTGTAGCTGGGTATTTGGTTGCTGCCAGTTTACCAAAAGCAGAAGGTGGATTTGGGGTATAAAATGTTCCTTGCTCAGGTGAGATCCCAAAGAAGCCACAAATCAAGGAGACATTTGGGTTGCAGCCATGTTTAGTTTTCAGGATGTGCAAAGAAGAACCCACCCAACCTCCCGCACCAGGAGGAGACTCCGGAAAATTCTCCAGCAGAAAACGGAGAATGGCTGCCTGGAGTGCAGGCAAGAGAGGTTTGGTTGTGGGATTGCCCAGGATGGAGTTTGGAGAGAGGGGACAAAAGCTGTTCTGTCAGCATCTTCAGAAAGGTGCAGGCTCCCAGCTAAGCTTTGTCCAGGTGCTTCCCAAGGGGATGGCTGCTGGAAATGGGAAGGATGGCGCCTTGCTGGGAAAGCTCCTCCGATGGATTTCCCGAGGAGCCCTTGGTGGGCAGCAATAAAGGGGCTCCAAAGCCCCCTGATCCTCTGATAACAACCGTGGCTTGTGAGCACGGCTAGGGAGGGCTTATCCCTCCTTTGCACCACCCCTGTGCGTCGGGCTGTAAATTTCTTCCAGCTGGAAAGTCCAGGAGAACACTGATAAGCCCTCGCTGTCCCCCCAGCTGGGAATGATGGATTTTCCAGAGGTAACTCGACGTCCCCAGATCCCTTCTCCTCCACAGTGGGAGCATATGGAATACATTGTGGTCTGAGGGAAATGCATCCTAAGAATTCCTCCTGCCGTCTCTTCGGGAGCATTCCAGGGTGGATTCCAGCAGGTGTCATGGGATTGCCCACTTAAAGCGGGTTAAGTGATGAGCACCCAAAATCTCGGCGGAGCTTCGCAGCCAAAAGTCCTGCTGTTCCTTGGGTTTAGGGGACACTTGCAATGGAAGCTTCAACAGGACTTTCCAAGGAGAGGGGACAACAAGGAAATATCCAAGATCTGCCTGGAAAAACGGCTCCTGCCAAGGGTCTGATAAGCAGTTTCCATAAAGTGGTTTTTATCCTCTGCTGCTTGAGGACTCAAACCAAACACCCTTGTTACACCTCTGCAGGAATTGCCTGGGAGATGCCCATGGATTACTGGAGTACTTCAGTTCTCAAGGGGTCCTCAATTGAAATTTTCCTTTGAAATTAACAGGAATTTCAGTTTTATCGGTGGTTATTTTTTCAACGAAAAGCAATAGGCCAAATCCTGCGGTTTTCCAGAACCAGAGAGGACAGAGTCATTCCCACAGGATAAATCCACTCCATTTTTTCACTTGTGGCTAAAATTTATTCTGGGTAAAACATGGGATCCAGCTGAAACCCCAGCACGAGCACATCCATTCCAGACAGAGCCGATGGGAACTCAGAGCCGAGACAAACATCTGTGCGTTGACCCAGGAGGCTGAATTATCCACTGTAGGGAAAACCACCGACCGAGTCCTCTTCCAGGAAAACCCACGGCACACTGGAAATAGAGAGAGGCTTGGGAAGAGAATTGGGAGAGTCGGAGCGTTTCTCCCCCTGGAAGGGCTGGGTCCTGCTGCGAGCTCGGAGCGGCTGTTTCCGAAGCACTTTCGCACGCGGAGGAGTTTTCCCCAGTGAAGTTTTCCCCACAGCACCGAGTGGGCCCTGATTTAGTGCCCTTGGAGCATCCAGGACACCGGAATTGTGTTTGGTTTTGTGTCAGGCCTTAACTTAGGCCGGACTCGTGCCAGTCAGGCTTTTCTGCTGCCTCAGTCTCTCCCTGTGGATCTGCAGGATTTTTTTAGATTTTTGCACTAATCCAGGAACATTCCTTGCTGCTCCTGCTGCAGGGAGTGTAGGAAGCTGGACACATGGGAATGTCAGTGGGTTCAGCTATCACTGGGCTTTTCCCTATATCCTTCCTTTTGTTTCTCCCATGTTTTGCCAACAACCTTCTTGCCCAGTACCTGGAAAAAGGAACAAAGCATGCCAGAGCACCTGGGTAAGACAAGAGAAAATAGCTCTGGAAAAGCACCTGGGCAAATCAATCCCTGTTTTTTCTTGGAAAGGACCTTCCTGTGAGGAAAGGCTGTGTCATGACCCTGTTGTGTGTCCCAATAAATTTTGGGAGTGTGTCTGGAGCCTGCCGCTGAGGGACATGAGGTGGAGGAGAGGGATTCTCCTCAAGGAACTCTCCACATCTCCAAACCAGATTCCCAGTTGTCCAGACTCCATCCACAGTCTGTGGAAGGTGATGAGCATCCCAAGAGGGCATTTTTCAAACCAGCTGCTGTTTTTAGGGGGAAGGAAAGAGTTTTGAGGTGTCAGCCCCTTCCCATATTCCAGAAGTGACCTTTGGTGGCGGATTTGGGTAAATGACTCCGAACCGGTATCACCCCAGGGGAGTCACAACACAGACCGGGAGGAGTTCCCACAAACTGGGTTATGAACAAATTCCTCTCACTTGGAGCTTATGGGAATTTGCTGCTAAACCAAGGAAATTTAAAAGCTGAGGAGGTGTCCAACACCTCCAGACACCGGAGATGCTGGAGGATGTAACAAAGTGCCACTGGAATATCTGACACCTTGCCAGTGAGCCGTGTTTAATGGGTCAGGCAGCAGAGGTGTCACAAAATCAATAATGTTGGAGTGGAGATCTTTGCAGGTCCGACAGCTGGGTGGCTTGGGTTTGTTTTGGGTTCATTTTTTGTGGGTCATTGTTTCTGCTGAGTTTTTTCCCCCCTCACTTCCATCAAAGTTTTCAGTTCCCTTGTAAGTTTTTCAGGTTTAACCCTCGTCCAGACCAAGATCTGAAGGGTGGCTGCCAGAGAACTGACGTCTATTAGGACACAGAGAGCACTTGGCAGGATTTGTGCTGAGAAATATCTGGGAGAGTAGAAAATAGGAGCCGTGTCCAATCCCCTGGGGAAGGAGCTGAGTTTTGCAGACAGAACTCCAGGCTCCAGCCCCAACCCCAGCCTGACAATTGAGCCAGACAAATCCAGTGGCTGCTGGATTACGGCACCAGCGAGGAACGTGTGTTCTGCGCTGATCAAAAGTCCCAAGCCCAGCCTGCTCTGCCTCTGATCTGCAAATACATCACTGGTTTTTATCACTCATTTTTGCTTTATCGCAGCGGGGCTGGTCTCAAGCGCTACAACCTGATTATCTCGCAGGAGGCTGCCAAAAGCATGTCAGGGATCGTTAAAGGGAATAATAAAGGAAGCAGGAGGAATCAAGTGGTTTGAGGAGGAAATCGGAGGGAATTCCTGGCTGGGGTTGCCAGGCTGGTGAAGGCTGGGACTTGCAGTGGAAGAGGAGGGGACAGCTCAGGACTCTGAAGCCTCCTCAAATTAGTGATGTGTTCAATGGAAATGCTGGGCTGGGCTGCATCCCCCAAATCTCATCAAAAAATATTCACACACATGCCTGAAATCTAGAGGAAAAATAGCATTTAAGGCTGAATTTCAAACTCCTCTCCACAAAAATACTTTATTTTAGTCCGTGGCTTTGAGTTTGTTAAAGCTCAGAAAGAGTGTCAGTTCAGTTTGTAGGAGAATGAACAGCAGCACAGCTACATTTTATTTTGGTGAAGCAGATAACAAGCAGCAATATTCTTGTGCCAAAAACCCCTCTTCTTGTCAATTTGACGAGAACATCGTTTTGTGTTCAAGAAAACTTGAGGATTACTTTTGAAGTAAACAGACATTTTTAGCTTGGAGCGGTCTGTAATTAAACACTTTGCTTTAAAATAATCAAACAAAGTGATGGTGTTTCCTCCCTCCTTGAGCTTTCCCAAATGATTTGTGTTTAAAAAATGTATTATGGAGCTGTTTGCTCTGATTGGATTTCTACTTATTTGGCTTCAAAATACAGTTGTGGCCAACAAGAAGCCTTTTAGCTCTAATCAAGATCCAGTTAATCAAACCTCTTTTGCTACTGGTTTGTAGCTACCACATGAGCAAAGGGGACCTTCTCCAGTCAGAGAAATGGGGTTTGATGTGAACTCAAGGTCTTCTAGCGAGGTCTTTTTATTGCTCTTGTAACAACTTTCATAGCAATAGGATAAAACCAGAATAAAACCAAATCTGGGCAAGAATAGATACTAAGATCAAAATGTCTTTAAGTAGGTAGAGTTATTCAAAATTTTTAGCTCTTCGGTGTTGTTGAAGGGTATTTTGGCACCTACACCCCTCCCTAGAGCCGGATGGAAATCCTCTTTGTTGTCTTTTAGTGTCTCTGTTTTAGCAACAGTGTTGGCATTTCCTCACAATCCCTTCACGTCAGGAAGACTCCAGAATCCCCTTCTTTATGAAAGGCTTTTCCTTGTATATTAATTTTTTTTTTTTAAGTTGAAGTTGATCCACGAGGATCAGGGCTTATGGAGCTTGGTTTCCTGTGGCTCCATGTCTCAGGGCTGGATTAGCAGGTGCCAAATAAAGCGTGAGCTCCAACTGAAGCAGTTCCTGAGCTTGGGGCCCTTGGAAGAGCTCTCTCCCATGTGCCTTTTCCAGCACCTACCAGCCTTGCTGAGCTCCTCTCCCAGGAATTCAGGGTTCCCTCTCTATTCAGCTGCCTTCAGCCATGAAACTGAGCCTACTCCTAATGCTTCGGGGGCTTTTTCTGTTTGACTTGACTGAGATGGACCCATGATTTCCAAAGTTTTTCCTGGAGGGAGCCAGGTGCCACCCGTGGCTGGTGCAATTCCTTCGGAAGGACTGAAGAAATGAGCTCCAGGCAGGGCCCAGCCGGGGTGGGGTCATGTCTTCATTGAAATAATTCAGGACTGCTTGGAGATGAAGAGGGCCATGGAGTGACAGGGCAAGGGAGGATGGGGTCAAACCGAGAGAGGGAAGAGTTAGCTGGGATATTGGGAAGGAATTGTTCCCTGGGAGGGTGCGGAGGCCCTGGCACAGGGTGCCAGAGAAGCTGTAGCTGCCCCTGGATCCCTGGAAGTGTCCAAGGCCAGGCTGGACAGGGCTTGGAGCACCCTGGGATAGTAGCAGATGTCCCTGCCCGTGGCAAGGGGTGGAATTCAATGATCTTGAAGTTCCCTTCCAACCCAAGCCATTCTAGGATTATGTAAAGTTGTCACGAGGTTTTTGGGTGCCTGCTAAATCACTTGCAGTTTGTCACGTACTTTCATCTTGATTTTCCCTAAAACAAAGAAACTGTAAAATCATTCCCGATCTCATATCAAAATATTAACGCTTACAAATAATTCTCCAATGCAGAAGAGGAGACAATCAGGCCCTTGCTCTCTGCACGCTTCAAAATGAGCTGAAAATCCTTCCTTTTCCAAGCATCCCGCCCTAAACAGCTTCATCCCCTTTGTTTTTTAGGCAAAGTGGGAATCCAGCAAGTGGACAATGGCTACTTTTCCTTCTCTTTTTGCTGGATGCAGGGTCTTTCTGCTGTTCAGCTGGAGCTGCTGGCAGCTTTGGGGATGGAGGCAGCAGGGAAGGAGGCGGGCACGCCAGAGCGCTGCCAGCAGCGTTCCCCTGGGGACTGTGGCACCCCGTGTGTTTTGCCAGGGCCAGGCTGTTTTCCTGCTCCGAGGCTCTTGGGCACGGTGTTCCCTGCCTGGCAGGAGGACGGGCTGGGAGTTCACACACCCCGGGCACGGCCTAAGGTGAGGGACTCAGCGGTGCCGCGTCCGCGCGCAGTGCCGAGCGCGAGGATCCGTATTCCCGTGCATTCCGGCTCCTGCGGGGCTGGGGGCAGCTGGTTCTGTCTCTGCTGCACGGGGCAGGCGGCCTGGAAAATCCAGAGGTGTGAGGGGAGAGATCTGGCATCAGGGAAGGGGGAGCTGGCATCTCAGAACAGTGGCGATTTGGGGACCCTCTCCAAAGCAGAAGCTTCCACCTCGCTCGAGCTGGGTTTGTTCCAGGGAGGAGAGCGGGCTTCCAATATTTTTAGCTTCACTTCAGTTCTTGCATTTGTTTTTCCTGCTCAGGAGAGGCAGAGGAGGGAAAAGGCTGGATTGTTTGGTTATCTACATGCACTGGTTTTGCTGCACAGTCCAGAATTACTGAACTTTAACCCCTTCAGTTTATGGGATAACTGAGAGGGGAAAGATTATTGATACTTGGCACCTTAACCAGTCCGAAAATCCCAGACCAAATTTGTCTGTGAGGTTTTTTTTCAGACATAGATGAGGAAGCAGATTTTAATTAGGTGATGCCAACACAGCCTTGGGAGCAGCGATCCCAAAGCAAGGGAAATGTGAGTCTGAGAGCTTCATCCTGATCCCAAAGCAAGGGAAATGTGAGTCTGAGAGCTTCACCCTGACCCCATCCACGAAGGGACAGTGGGACCAGGCTGGGAATTACCCCGAGGGGACCAACGAACCCAAACTTGAGGGATGTCCCATCGCTGGAAATATCCAGGGCCAGGTTGGGCAGGACTTGGAGCAACTTGGTGTAGTGAAAGACGTCCCTGCCAATGGCAGGGAGGTGGAACAAGATGAGCTTTAAGACCCCTTCCAACCCAAACCCTTCCATGATTCCGTGCTGCAGAACCAGGCAGTTGCAGCCCCATTAGGAAACTCTGCCTCAGGTGTTGCAGTTGGGTTGCCAAGCCCACAAACCCACTAAAATCCTTTCTAGGATTGAGGAGGAGCTTCAGTTTGCACATGTCACCTCCAGGCTGGGATAAATAATAATAATGAGGGCAACGAGTGATGGAGAGGATTTTACCAGCATAATTAATGCTGATTTATGGTGCAGGGTAGCAGAGAGAGACAGGCTGTGATAGAATGAGTGGGTGAAGTTTCTGAATGAGAGAGGGAAGGGAATGACAGCGGGGAGTGAAAAATGAAATGTGCTCTGCTAAAAAAAGCAAGTGGAGCTGGCTGGAGCCCCGTGTGGAGCAAAGCAGGTGACATAAATAATGCCAGAGTATCTGCCATTCCCATAGCTGGGATGACTGTAATTAGACGGAATTATTGGTGTCTTCAGCGCTGTAAGGCAGAATAGGAGCTCTTCACTCTATGGAGCCAATTAAATGGTGATGAGGGAGAAAATGAGTTTAGTCTGGGTAAAAAAGTGACAGTTATGTGACTTTGAGGGTGGCCTTCATAGGATTTGAGTGAAATCACCCAACCTCTGCCTGGACAGCTTGTTCCTCAGACCTCTCCCAGCCACAGGGAACTGCTGGAATCTCCAGGACTCCCCTCAGGTGTCCCAAAGGAGCCACAGCCCCATCACTGCTGCTCGCACCATGTCCCCAGCCCCGAGCTCCTGAGCCCGACACCCTCCTCTGCAGCCAGGCCGAGCACATAAACAGCACCAAGAGAGGGCTGGGATGCTCCAGGCTCTGTGAGATCTCGGCCATGGACTGCGCCACGATCTCCAATTAATTAACTGTGCATTCAGGGCAGCACTGACCGGCATCAGCAATGCCACCGTGTGAAGCAGAGGAGAACTGGAGCTGTCCCTGCCCCCTGGGCTGGCAAGGAAAAGGGAATCCTTCCTTTGCCATGGTGCCACAGACTGCTCCTTGGGAGCCGCAGCACATCTGCTGATGCCTTGTAGAGGCTGACCTGGAGCAGAGGCTGGGCAGAGTTAAGGATAAAGGGCAGGGATTTATGGAAAGGCCTTCCCAGGGCGCACCTTGGGCAGTGCAGGAGTCTCACACAGACTGCACCCAGGATGGACACAGCCACACGTTTTTGGGACAGATAGAAGTTCTGTCCATTTGCATACCAGAGGTGAATTGTCCAATTACAGCTTCAGGCAGTGCAGTCCCATTCTCACAGTTTGCTCCCCTCAACTCACTTTTGTTTCCATTTCTCGGGGCCTAAGACAGTGAGGTGTCCTTGATTCACAGGCCTGGAGAGGAATTGTGGTGTCTGACCAAAATGGGAGAAGCAGTTGCTCACACTCTGTATGGAGATCAGTTATACACTAAAGAATTGCAGGATTACAAATATATGAAAATATAAAAGCTAAAATCCTAAGGCATCCCTGAAAGCAAGATTTTTTTTTTTTTTTAATATATATTTAATGTGAATTTCATCTGGCAACAACGCCATTCTGGCCACAACGGGTTGGATCAATGCAGGATCAATCCCAAACTCCCTCTGCTGGGAAGGAGGGCAGAGGGAAATCAGTGGGGAGCTGATTGGCCTGTGCAGCTGGAATAATCCCTGGGATGGGCTGCCTCCATTTCCCTAGAATGGATTGCAGCATGGATCGGGGAGCTGGATGCTCAGGGAGTGCTCTGCTGGTCTCCCAGGACATCCCAGCCTCTGGCTCCGGGCCTGGCTCTGTTTGTCCTCTTCCCACACCCCACATCACCAGCCAGGGGCTTTTCCCTGCCTCCTCTCCCACTGCTGCCACCCAAAGAAGAGCTCCAGAGGCTTCCTGATGCCAGCCTTGCATCCCCTGGGATGCCTGGACAGATGTTGCAATGAAACCGGGGCTGGTTCTTCCTCCAGACACAGCCCAGCTCCAGGACTAACCTTCCTCTGGATGCTTCCTACAGCAGGGGAGTGACAGAGGTGTTTCTCTGACTCTCAGGGACTCGTTTTGAAAAATTCATTTATCTAAAATGCTCTGAGCCCAGGGACACAGGCAGGACAAAGCTGCCAGGGAGGTGGCAGCCTGGAAGGACATCAAGTACAAGAAAAAAACAACAAACCAGCTTTGGGACTGCTGAAATATTGATTGGATTCTTCCAGCACTGCTGAACATGTCCCTGCTCCCACTGGGCCACTGGGTTTGAGGGCTCGATCCTCCCTCCACCCTTTTCTGCTGGCACTAGGCAGGAAAAGGAACAAGGAGGACCAGTTATTTCCAAGTCCTTTCCCAGGAAAAGAGGGATTTTACCTCTCTGCAGGGCTCGCGTCTGCTGGTTCACAATGAAGCCCTCCACTGTGCCTCCAAGTCCAGGGACTCCCCCTCCTCATCTCCTTTCTCCCCCAGATTGCCAAATTTTTGTTCCTCCTGCACCCGAGGCAGGTGGCTGATTTTTTTTTTTTTTCTCCATCCCTGCTCCCAGCCACTCCAGCATCCGTGGATTCTGTCAGAGCCGTGCTGGGGAGGTGGCCAGTGGCCCCCCAGCCACGCGAGCCACGCTGGTCTCCTTCCCTCACGCACGAGTCCAAAAGGACACCATGACTCACTCCTTTTCCACAGGCAGCACTGCCAGCTCTCGAAATACTCCGTGTTTTTCTTAGAGTCTTGGCTCCTGAAGCCCTGCAATTACTTGAACTTTCATTTTCTTTAAGTAAAGCCAATTTCTGACACTCGCAGAGAATCGCCAGAAAATGTGACCTCCTACAAGCTTAGGAGCCACAGAGTGAAACCCCCACCTTTATTCCTTCTTTTTTTGATTTCTTTTTTTTCTGTCCTGTCACATTTTTTACAGATTTTCTTGCAGATTGGGGTTATTGAAAGTTGCCTTTCTCTGCCTTGAATCCTGCGATGTTGCAAATGATCTGGAGTTTGTGCCTTGGTGGTGTCGACATCTCCGGTCCGTTGGCTTCAAGCATTTGGTTTTGAGTGTAAAAGTCATGAATAATTGTCTTCAACACGTCCTGGGCTCTGTGCAGCTCTGGACAACACAAACTTGGCTCTGGATTTTGTGATCCCAGAGTGTGGTGTATTTAAACTGCTGTTTCAAGCTTAGAGGAGAAGGAGAAGTGCATTCCTTGGGGGAGTCAGTCCATCCCTGCCTCAGGTGGGATGGGTGAACACCACGGGACAAGAGCTGCCATTTCCCCCCTTATTATGAGGATGTTTGGACAGGTTTGTTGTGTATCCTTCAGCTTTGATGTTCAGCACCAGGTGAGATGGAAAAGCTCATTTTCTACTGGGATAACCGACGGAGAAATGGTGTCATCTGGGGATGGGGATCCCACCCAGCAGCATCAGGGCTGTGTGCAGGACAGGGGTGCCACGAAATGATCCCAGGCCACTCTCCAGTGGGACACCAGAGCCTGGAGACACAAAGGCACAGAAAACCAGGCAAAGGAACGAGTCGTGTTTTCCTTGTTCTGCTCACAAGCTCTGAAAATTTGTCTCCTGTCCTCAAGCAGCACAAAAAGGCAGCCAACGTGCACAGACAGGGGGCCGGGGAATTGTCTTGGAGGTTGATTTTAACAACAAATCCCGGTGATCTCCAGAAGCTCCCTATGAAAAGTAATCCAGAGACATTCCAAAACACATTTTTTCCAGAGGAGTGGGAGGGGGCAGCGTGCATTTTTAGCAACATCAATCAGCGCACTGGCCCAAGTCACACGTTCAAATCGAGGCTTACAATATATGGAAAAATTGAAATAATCCTTGGAAGCAATCCAGGGACTGGTCATTCAGTCTGCAGGACCTTTTAGGAATAACTCTGTAACACAAACCTAATGGAAGCACCAAGAGCCAGCCCATTGGTTTTCCAGTCCCAGTTTCCCATTCCAAGATGAATGGCCTGGATTTTTGGGAGGGAAAGGAGCAGGACTGGTTTGTCTCCTGGCTGGGAGGGTTTGGCTTTGAAGAGCTCAGCTTGCAGGAACAGGCAGCGCTGTGAACTTTCTCACCTTGGGGTTTCTCTTGGCCCGGATCTCCTTTTTATTCCCTATTATTTCCACTTGTGTTACATGGTCGGGAAGTTGCCTTCATTCCACACCAGGACATGCTCTGCTCCCTCCACTGAGAGCTGTGGAGAAGCCAAAGCCTTGGAGATCCTGGAGCCCTGCAGGTCTCTGTCTCTCACCTTTTTTTTCTCTCTCTCATCACAGACATCTGAAGCTTTCCATTCTTGAGGCTGTGGAACAGAGGGAGAGGAGTCATTTGAAATCACTGACAGGCCTGAAAGGCCACCAAATGACCTCCCCTTAGCACAGGGGTCTTTTCTGGAGCTCTGTGACCTCACCTGCCCAAAAGCAGCTGGCAGAAGGGAGAGGGACTCACCGTAGTGAGAGCTGCTCCTCTGTTCTTAATTAAAGCTGACTTAGTTCAGATTTTCACCAGAAAAACCTCCAGCTTTCCTTATTCTCCAGCAACAACCCTAAGCAGAATCCCCTTGCTAAAAGGGGATGAAGAAATAGATGTGGGAGGCTGTGTTTCCCAACCATCTTCTGAGTCAAAATCCCTGGAAAGGACGGGAGAGGGTGGGTGGGAGCAGAGAGCACAGGGACTGGGTTATTCTTGTGTCCCAATCCTGGGCAGCCTTTGGCCCTGCAGAGCCTCTCAGAGTCATTAATGTTGGAAAAGACTGCAAAGATCACCAGGTCCTTCTTGCATCAAAGCATCTCCAAACTGGCATCTGGCAGCTGCTCTCTGGGGTCCCTTGCTAAGCCCAGGCATCACCTGTGGGCACATCTCCCACCTACCATCTGGCCACCCCATTCATGCATCTTCTTTCCCGATGTTAGGAGTGAAAAAAAGTAGCTTTAATCCAGAGATTCCTTCACTGACCTGCGATTCGTGCTGAAGCAGTCAAGCACCTTCCCCTTGGTTCTGTGGTTTTAAGTGTTTTTTAGAAGTATCTGTTTATTACAGCTCAATAAAGTTTTATTTTGCGAAAAAACCGTGATTGATTTCCTCTGTTTGAAACAACAAGCAGGCACCCTTCCCAGCCAGCACCTCCTCCTCCATTCATAAAAACGTGTTAACAATTCGTTTAAAATTCATAGACAAGCCAAGCACAGTTTATTCCTGAAGTTACACAAATTAATACAAAGCAGCACACGGCCTAGGCCTGGCATAAAGTCAAAGCCTGCTCCAAAGGCCTCCCTCTGCTGTACAATACTTCAATGTGCTCTTGGAAACTCCAGGAATCAGCAGACAGCGCTTGGAGCTCCCTCCTCCCCTGCCTGCTTCCGTCTGCTCTCCTGGTGGGTATGAAATGATCTTTAAGGTCCCAAACCATTCTCTGATTTGCGATTCCTTGGACGTGACGCACAGCCTTGATTAAACCTAAGGCTGTACAAATCCGTGCCCCTTCAAAGTCTGGTCATGCTCCAAAAGCTGTGTTTGAGAGTTACCCTGAATTTTGGCTTATCCTAAACTTTTCCTCCTTTCTGTTGTGTAGGTGCCCAGAGCTGAGAGCTGTGAGCTTGGGAACAGAGGCGGTTTGGTGACACGGAGGCGGTTTGGTGACCAGGAGAGCTGCCCAGCTCTGGGGGAGTGTGTTGTGTAGGTGCCCAGAGCTGAGAGCTGTGAGCTTGGGACCAGAGGCGGTTTGGTGACCAGGAGAGCTGCCCAGCTCTGGGGGAGTGTGTTGTGTAGGTGCCCAGAGCTGAGAGCTGTGAGCTTGGGACCAGAGGCGGTTTGGTGACCAGGAGAGCTGCCCAGCTTTAGGGGAGTGTGGGTTAGGAAGGAGAGCTCCAAGAGAAGACTTTGATCTGGGAGAAGTGCAGGCGAATCATCCTACACAATTCCCAGGTCCCTGTGGGACAGTGAGAAATGACTTCTCCGTGGTGTTCCACACCTGTCCCCTCTGTCACCGCCCAGCAAAGCCACCACAGCAGGTCCCTCTGCCGCCTCCCTCCAGCCCTCCCAGCCCCGCGAGGTGAGCCCAGGTCCCTGCTGCCCTTGGAAGGTGTTTCCCCAGCTGGATTTGCCCCAGGAGGCTCTCCCCTCTCCCAGCAGACACCACAGCAGGTGCAGGTGCAAGCTGATGGCCTGAGGCGTTAATTGGTCTTAATTAACCTAATGAGCCTCACCTGGGGCCTCCACCCACGGCCCTGGAGCTCTATTTAAGGGCAGCTCCGCGCCTCTGCTGTGTTTGGGGTGTCCCTGCTCTCCGGACGGGCTGTGGATGTGCTGCAGGTAATCTGTCACCTGGAGTGCCCCAGGATTGTCTGCTGCGGGCACTTTGTCTCCAGCCTCCCTCCTGCGTGAACTTCAGCCCTGTGAGTAACTTGTCTCGCATCCTGGAGGGATAGAATCTCTCCTTTCCCTCTTTCCATGTCCTTGCCCTGTCACCAAGCCTGGTCAGGGGGTTTCCTGCACCACAGTCAGGTGCCTTTCCTTGGAGGTGTTGAGTATGGGCAGCACAACTTCCTGACACCAGCTCTCCCTTCACAAGGACTGGGATTATGCAATTTTAACATCCCAACAGTGATGCTTGTTTTGAGAACAAAGGACACAGCTAAATATTCTGACCAGTGTTTAGTGCTGGGTGCTCAGTTAGCTCCAGCACTGCTCTGCTGGGCTGCAGCTCAGAGGGAACTAGAGCAACAATTTGATCTGCTGAGTGTGTTTGTTTGTTTAATTACCTGTTCAATTCCACCTCCTCTCTTTTTGCTGTTTTTTATTCAGGAAAGTGAATGCTGAAAGGCTCCTTTGGACAGGCAGCCTGGGCTGTCTCCCCCTCCCTGCCCTGTCAGCACAGCCCCTGCTCTTGACCCTGAGTGAAGCTCTGAAGTTCTCGTTTGTCAGCGAAGGGAGGGAGAGCTGGGACACATCGATTGTCCTTGCTGAAAGCACCTGGAAGTGGCAGGAAGGGAAGTGTGAGGCCAGGTGGGACTTTGGGAAGCCTCCCTTGCTCCCCCCACCTGTGCCATTCAGAGCAGGCAGCGCTCAGGTGTTGGCTGATGTTATCAATAAGTTGTCAGCCTGGATTTCTCTCTGCGAGGGTCACTGGCAGTGGGGTTGGGGGCACCTTCCCCTGGGAGGGTCCTGATGTGCAGCAGGGCCAGCTGAGCTGAGAGCACGGCTGTCCTGCCTGCAGGGACAGCGCTGTGATGCTCCTCGCTCTCCGAATTCCAGCCTTTTCCACAGGGACCTGTGAGATCTGTGATTGACAGCATCAAATATCCCCCAGCCCTGCTCCTTTTTTCCCCTCTGCTGACCTCTTATCTAAAGTGCTTTCTCCTGCCCTCAGCAGCTGAGTTTCATCACACCAGGGAGGTCCAGCAGCCTGTAACCCCTTGGTAAATCCCACTGCTCCCAGGATACATCCACGTGCCCATAAAATGTCACTTTTTGGCCCTAAGCTCTGAATTTTCTTCCCCAAACCTTGGTGTAGAGATGTTATTTTGGGGTGTAATTCCCCCAGGGTTACCAGGTTGGGAGGGAAGGATCCTGGGTCTTGCCTGTGGTGAAATACAGTTGGAGTTTGGCCCTAGCCTGGAATCAGCTGCAAAGCCAATGGAAATCCTTGGCAGCAGCTTCCAAACCTCCTGTGCTTCTGGGCAAGGCAGGACCTGAGCACGGCTTGGCTTTATGTGCTGGAGACCAGACCTGCCCTGGAAATTCCCAGTGGGAACATTTAGGTAGTTTCTAGCAAGATAAACTTAGTGCACGTGGGAGAGCTGTGGGGATGAGGAGGCAGATGTTTCATCGGCTTTGGCTGGCTAAAAAATCAAGGTTTAGCCTGGCCGTTCTCAGTCTTTGATTCTCCCTGGAATTCCTCGTGAGGCTTGCACAGAGATTTGAAGCTTCTGATCACAGACTTGCTTGCTCTGGTCATCTCTCATGGATCCTCCACAGTTCTGGGAGTGTTTGATCATCATGGACTGAGAATTTGGCTGTGCAGGATGGCACAGGAAAGGCCAGAGCTCTGCCTGTGCCTGCCGACGGGCACTTGGGGTCTAGAAAAGCTGAGGTAGGGGAGGTTTTGTTGAGAACTGCTCGTTTTCCAGGCTCATTCCAGAATTTATTTGCAATGCCAACACTCAGTAGCTGGGAGTTGTATTTGTGAGGTCACACAGGAGTGGATTTGAGACCTTTCCATTGCAGCAAAGAGGCTGGGAAATATTGCGGTGATGGAGCTGAGTCCCAGCTCCCCATTTTCCAGGGCTGGTGCGAGTCCAAAGCTGCCCTCCAAGGAAAGAAATGATGTGCCATGCGTCTCAGCAAGCTGCAGCTCTCCAAGACAGATATCCAAGTGCCCTTTCCAGCCTCTGGAGCGATGTGGTGGGGATCAATCCCTGCAGATTGGGATTGATCCTGTTGGCAGCGGGATGTGGCCACACAGCCGGCGTGGAGGAGACACTTCCCTGCAGATGGTTAAGCTTAAGCAAAATGCAGCTATATTACAGTCTCCTGAACTAAATTCCCAATTGCTTTGGGAACCTATTTCAGAGAGGAAAAAGAAGATCATGTTTCAGCAGACAATGCCTGAGCTGAACAACTGGAGCTGCTTTTATAGAAGGCACAGTTGATTTTTCTCCCAATTTTTTTGGTTTTTTGGCAGGAGAAGGAGAGAGAAATCCTGGCAGATGAATCCTTGCTGGAGTGTAAGTGGAGGCAGGATGGCAGAAGGTGGTCGCTTATGACTGGCACTGAGAATTCCTGCTGCTGAGTGCCACTGGTTGGATCCTGGGAATACAGAGGTGAGCAGAGATCCCCAAGGTAAGCACTTCCCCTCTGCTGGATTCCAGCTGTATGTGTGGTACCCCAGATGCTTTTGGTTTGTTTTGGGTTTTTTCCTGACTGGTCTGATGTTAACTCAAGACTACGAGAAGAAAACCTGGAATAGAGATAGTGCTAGAGCTGGAAATGCAGGGAACAGTCACTCCAGGATGAGCAAGAAAAGAAATTCAGGTGTGAGGATGGCAGGGGCCTGGCTGGGAGGAGGAATAAATCTTTAACTCCAGAGGAAAAGAAAAAAGAAATGTTGTTTTATTCCTTTCCTGGATTGGGGAAAAAGCAGATATCCAAGGTTGGATGGGGATTGGAGCAACCTGGTCCAGTGGAAGGTGTCCCTGCCTGTGGCAGGGAGTGGGAACGAGATGGTCTGTAAGGTCCCTTCCAACCAAAACCATTCCATGAAATTCTGCATATTCAATTCCAAAAGGAAAAAGCCTCTTAGAGTAGTCAACAAATTCCACTTTGGTAGCAAGGCTGATTTGTTTTGAGCTGAATGTAGAAAATGAATGTCAAGGAAAAGTCATTTCCAAGCAAGAAAGCCCATCCTTTGCGTTGGGGAAAATGTCAAAAGGGCACGCTGACATTTACTTTTTTTTCCTCTCTCCACTTTGTTCCTGAACAAAAATTTGCCAAAGCCAACAGGGTGTCACTTTGTGATGGAAATCTGTTTTGACAAAAAATTTTCCAACCAGCTTTACTTGCTACACACAAACATTTCCGCTCTCGATTCCAATCCGGATTTGGCAGGGAGCAGGGTAAGGATGAAGAGGGGCTATTCCTTTCAGGCCCTGTCAGTGATGTATCACCCTGTCAAAGGCCCCAAGATCGCTGCAAGCATCCTGATTCCAGGGAAATCTCAGCCCAAAGTTCCTTCTCTTTGGCTGCCTGGCTGACCTGGGCAGGGATTAAAACATCCCCTTGCTAGGAAATGCTCACCCAGGAGTTGAATTTGGGCTGGAGAGCTGCTGATCCAGAGTCAGGACCTGGTTAGGCCTCAGATGGGTGGTTCTGCTGAGTTCCAGATCTTCCCTACAGATTTTTGGGGGGTTTTTCTTCGTTATGATGCAGTTCCTGGATCACTGTTTAGACAGAGACCTCTTTACCAAGGCCTGGAGTGACAGGACAAGGGGGAATGGCTTCAAAGTGGCAGAGTTGGTTCAGCTTGGAGGTTGGGAAGGAGTTCTTCCCTATGGGGGTGGTGAGGCCCTGGCACAGGGTGCCCAGAGAAGCTGTGGCTGCCCCTGGAGCCCTGGAAGTGCCCAAGGCCAGGTGGGATGGGGCTTGGAACAGCCTGGGATAGTGGAAGTGCCCCATGGCAGGCTTGGAATGAAATCCTCTTTAATCCCAACCCAAATCATTCTATGATTTTATGAGATGGAATGAAGACAGGAGTCTAGTTACCTGCTTATTTTGGGGTATTTACAGACCAAAATTTGTATATTCTTGCTGCAATTTATCTGTAGAACATTGAAATCCAGTGCATGGGATGGAAGAGGTCTGAAAGTCTTTGATTACCTTGTTGGGATCATATCAGAGGGAACATCCTCCTGGGAATGGGGATGAGGGCCCAAGCCATGCTGGCTCTCGCCTGGGAGGAGGACAGCCCAATTTGTACTCCAGCTCTGAACACGATGGGCTTGCCAAAAAAAGAAAAAAAAAAAATCTGAGTACAAGTGCTTGGATGTTACTGGCAGGGAGGAAAAAAAAAGCCACAGCGGCAATAAAATTAATTTCCTTCTCTAATATATACAAGACTTTCTCCAAGAGAATTATGAGGCAAGCTGATCAAAGTCTGTAAGTGGTACTTATGCTATCAGTTTCACCCCCTTAATGCCCTGCTGTCAAAACAAAATCCCCTCGAAAGGCTTTGAGGAAAATCACATGAGCATAATGGCTTTGAGAAAAATGGCCCTAAGTACTCAGTAACATATACAGAGAGGACTATTAGATGGGCTGGTGTAATTGGACTTATTTTCAAATGTAAACACTCTTCTAGGAGCAAGTTACTGCTTAGCCACGGAGCAGAGCTGGGGCTGGGTTATCGAGGGAGAGGGGAGCACCGGGAACTTTGCCCTGAGACACAGTGGTGACTTCAGGCAGAACGAGATAAAAGGAGGAGGGAAAAGGCAGGGGAAGGATGGGGTTTATGAAGGAATCCTTCTCAGACTTATAAAGGATGAAATTCAGGCAGGGGAAGGATGGGGTTTATGAAGGAATCCTTCTCAGACTTATAAAGGATGAAATTCAGGCAGGGGAAGGATGGGGTTTATGAAGGAATCCTTCTCAGACTTATAAAGGATGAAATTCAGGCCGGGAGCGATGGTGCTGCTCTCAGGTGGGAGGCAGTGAGAGGGAGCTCTCTGAGCCTTTGTCTGCTGTGTTTGTTTGAAGGTGTTCTTGGCGGGATTAGTGCTGCCCTGACAGCTCTGGGAACAGGAGGCCTTGGAGGATTCCCGGTTCCTGGAGCTGTGTTTGGGGCCAGGCCGTGGCCATCCAACCCTGGTGGGGACAATAAAGGTGACCCCCAAATGCCCAGTGTGCAGCACTGGGAGGGAGCACAGCCAGCTCTGACTGAGGGATGCCTTTCACCTCTGCAGGATTTCTCGGTGCACCTGTAGGGAAATGCCTATTTTCACATTTTGTTCTGATTGAGGGATGCTTTTCACCTCTGCAGGATTTCTCATTGCACCTGTAGGGAGATGGCTTTTTTCACATTTTGGCCCGTGACTCTTCCACGGGCTGTTCCATCACCTCTGGAGCAGTGACAGTGCTTGCTCCTCGTGCAGCTGCCTCTGGCACCTCCTGCTATCAGCTCTGCCCTTTTCCATCACTTTTTGGGGATTATCAGCCCCTCAGCTCTCCTCTGCTGCAGCAGCAATGCCCCAGGGTGTGCAATGACTGGGAGGGGATGAACAGATCAGTGGCTTAAAGGCTGCTCTCCAAAGGATTGGAGAGATCCTGGTGTTAAGGCAGGAAAACTGAGCATCCCTCATGGTTTGGATGCTTCTGTGTGGAAAAGCTGCTGCTGAGGGTTAACATCAGTTTATCCCTGTGCAAACAGTGCCCAGTGCAGACTCCAGGGCCCATTTCTTCAGTCCTTGCTTCCCCTCCTCCCTCTTCCCTTTTGCACTGCATCCCCCTCTGTCTGAGGCCAAAAGGTCCTTGGAGTCTCTTTCCCAGACCCCTGAACCCCTCTGCCACATGACTTTTCTCCCTGGGAACACCAGTTCAGTCTACCAAAAAGCAGGATCAGGGATTTTTTGACAAAATCCTGAAATATTTCAAAGGCTTAAAAAAAAAAAAAAAATCCCAAACAACCCAACAAAATAATACCAATAAACCCACATATTTTCTGCTACCTGGTTTTTTCAGCTGGTGGGTGTAAAACAAGTCTTCCCTGAGCATCCTTTTGTGCTGGGGCACAGACAGAGTCTGCTGGAGTCAATGAAAAGATATTCCTAGACCAGGCTCATCCAGATTCCTGACATCTCATAGAGCTGTTTCCCTATCTGTCCCTCTTTCCTGGCCTTACTGTCTTGCTCTCCCTTTGGAGGAAATTCCTTTCCTGGCGATAACTGTGTCTGTAGCTCATATTTCCTCTTTCTTGTTGACAGTTTTAAACCAATAGATTTATGAACTTTGAAGTAATAGAAATATTTCAGGCATACCTACCCCTGCCCTTATCTAGAGCAGGCAGGAATTATTCTTTTTTGGGACACTGCACTTGTAACAGGAGACATTTGCCTTTCAACCCATCCTTTGGAAAGCCAAGCCTGGTTTGCTTAATGAGGGCTTTGGTAACCTCTGATTATTCATGTGTGAGTCCCACAGCTGTTCTGCCACTTTTTACCTCAGCTGGGACCAAAGAGGTGAATCTGCTTTTGAGGTGATGCCCTCTGATGGGTGTGTGAGACTGGGGGTGATGGATGGGTGCTCAGTGAAGAAATTTGCAATTATTTCCCATCAAGGCTGGCTGGGACACCAGGGTGAGTGAACAGCTCCATGTCCTGCTCCCTTTTTGCAGTCCCAAATGTCCTGCTCCATCTGAGCTTCTCAGACTTCAGCTCCTCTGCAGAGATTCACCCTCCAAAATGGGAATAACCTGGTTTGGGGTGCTGCAGGCAGGGCCAGCCACAGGCACAGCAGTGACAGGGGACATCAGCTGCCCTCACACCCGGACTGAGCCAGGCAGGGAGGATTTTGCACCTTCCAGCCCATCCCAGGCTGGCTGTCCTGGGGGGACACGGCTGGGGCTGAGCACCCCAGAGCACTGCTCTGCCTTTCAGACCTGCTGAGTGTCAACTCCTCCTTCAAGGACGTCACAGACAGAATTTCTTCACTTTTGAACTCTGCAGGATCCCTAATTACTAAAAAAGGGTAGAGGGAGTAGGTGCTTCCTACAGGAAGTGCTTCTCTCTGTCAGAGATGACAGGACAGGGCACCCCAGCCCATGTGCTGATTTACTGCAGAGAGTGACACGAGTTAGAGATGATTCCAGAGGCAGCAGCAGCAGCTTCCCACTGGGATGTGAGTGCTGAGGCCTGGGGGGTGTGAAATGATTGGCACTGAGGGCTGACACCTCCCTAAACTCCCCAGGGGCAGAGGAGAAATGCTGCAGGTGGGAGAATTTGGTGTTAATTGAGATTTTTGCATGACTGTGACCTCCAGTGAAGTAAATTTGGAGAAATCCTGTGGCAAAAGCATCTCTAGGTAGGACTGGATTTAGGGGAGGCGGAGCCTCAGTTCCAACAGTTCCAGACCCCAAAATGATGCTGTGGGTGAAGAAATAACAGCCTTGCAAGGTGCTGCTGTCAGGTGGGAGGGTTTCCTTCCCCACTGGGCAGCTTCTCCAGCGTGATCCCGACACCACAAAACCTCCTCCTTGACAGAACTGGGGACAGGATTTCCTGGTGGGATGGGGAGAGGGTGAAGGCATCGGGGGACCCCAGGGTGCAGTGGGTGGGGAGAGGCAGATTCACCCCAAGACGGCACTTTGCCCAGGGAAAAAAGGATGAAAGGAGTGATCCCGAAAGACCTGGGACAGCTCTGAGAGCCAGAAAGCGGCTGCTGGCTGCGTGCTGAGGATGTGCTTTTGGGATTAGAGGTTGTCGATCCCCAGCCTGCTCGTGTTCATATTGGAAACAGGAAGGATTGCCGGGGTCTGTCCCAGGATCATCACAGAACTCGGGGAATGTTTGGGTGGACAGGGACCTTAAAGCTCACCCAGCCCCACCCCTGCCATGGGCAGAGACACCTCCCACTATGCCGGGTGGCTCCAAGCCCCGTCTGACCCGGCCTGGGACACTTGCAGGGATGTGTGTGGGCACAGATCTGCACACACAGTATTTACCACTATGGTGAGCAGCAGATTTTGTGGCTTTTTTTTTTTTTTTTTTTTTTCCCAGCATTTTCCCCCTTCCTTACAGGAGTCTGGTGGCTCTGATGCAGCGCTGGAGGGAGCAGCAGGGCGGGGAGATCCCACACTGGTGTTTCCCCAGCTGTATCAGCTGTGGGCTTAACAAAATAAATCATTTTCCAAGGCTATAAATCCCGACCCTTTCAGCAGCTCCTACAGTAACTCCCATGTGCAGAACAACAGCAGGCTGTTTATCCAAACTCACCAAAGCATCTGTAGCCGAGTTAATGATTTCCCAGCCACTCACACCCCGGCTGTGGGCTGGGGAGCTGCTGCCCAGAGCATGGGAGAGGAGAGAGGAGGCTTCGGAGTAGGAGAAACTGCGTTTCCCCTCCCAAACCCCAAGCTGGGATGTTTGTGAAGGGTATTTTCTTCCTGCTCTGCTCCATGCTGGGATTTCTTTCCAGAGGCGCAGAAATTGGCACTGTAAGGGTTAAGCTGATGTGCCGGGATGTTCCTCTCTCCTCTTGATCCTCAGGTCTTGTCTCTGTTAAACATCTCCCCCTCTCTTTTACATTCAGCTCCTCTTTTACAAGGCTGCGCTCGGGAATTTCGGCGCAGCCAAGAGCCATCTCCCCATCCATTAAGGCGCTGTGACAGCAGGTAACGGGATCACTTCAAAAGGACCACGTTCCCCATCTCCCCCTCCCCAAACCGAGCTCTGCCAGCAGCGCTCGAGCACCGCAGAGGGAGAAGCAGCTGCCCCGTTTCTTTGCAAGGCTCATCCGCACCCAAACGAGCCCGTTTTGGGGGTGAAAGGCAGAGCTGAGCCCGCTGGCCGCTGATGTTTTTAGGGACTGCAGGGCTGCCTGCCCGGAGAGCTCTGCGGTGCAGCCCGAGCCACCTGGCCCCCCAAGGGGAGCTGGCGATGCTCTGCTTTATCAGCCTGCTGCTGACCTCTTACCCCGCACCAGGCCAGCCAAGGCTGGATCGTGTCTTGGCTAATCACCGGGGCTGCGGAGCCCTGAGGGGCTGATCCACCCTGGGATGCAGGAGCTCACTTTCTCAGACTGCCTTCCCTTTTTTTTTTTTTTTTTTTCCTTTTTCCCTTCTTTCTGCATTTCCCCCCCTCCTCTCTGCTGACTCAGTCTCACGTTCCTCACATCTTTACCGGCTGCCATCCCTCACCCATCCCGTGCCTCCTTCCCGTCCGTCCCGCCTGGCAGGACAGGTCTGCTCGTGTGTGGTCTTCCACCTGGGACAACAGCGAGTCGTTTCGGCTCTCCTGCCCGGGCACCCGTCAGCGATAACAAAAACAGTGGCAGGAAGGTCTCTGCCGAGGGGAGATCAAGCAGGAGGTGGAATGTTGGCACCCAGGAGGTGCCAGGGTGTTGCCTGGGCAGGGAAAGAGGCAATCGCTTCCTTTCTTTCCAAAAATCTATTCACTATGGCAAAAAAAAGTGCAGAGAAATAAATAACTCTGCTGGTTTTTTAAGTTACTGAGGAGTAGTTAGAAAGAAATTTGGAAATGCGAAGGTATGAAAACAGAGAAGCTCTCAGGTTCTGCCTGCAATTTCTTTTAATTATTAGTTTCTCCCACAAATATTAATGTAAAACACTCATCCTCCTCATAAGCCTTCTGCCAAACCCATTTATTTACAGAACTGGCTTCAGCTGCTGCAAAGCCCCAACACAAACCCCTCACCTGAGTTAAACTTCAGCTAATTTGCTAAATTACCTCCCGATTTCCAGTGAAATCTTCTCCCAGGTGATGGCTGGAGGAGCTGCAGAGGTCTCGAGCGAGCCTGGCGGGGCTGAGAGGCTCTGGTTTAATTTGCACTAATGACTTACGGGGTGATTGGAGTCGCAGAGTGCCAGGTCGCTGTGGCGCATTAACGCGCTCGGGGCTGTGCCACGGCTCCCCCGGCGATTCCAGAGCTCGGCTTTATGGCTCGTCCCTGTAAATCAGCACAAAACCAGCCCCAAATGTCCAGGGAAACATTCCTGAAAGGCAGGGAAGGCCGGGCTGAGGGGTGGAGAGGCACCTGTGGTGGAGTTCTCATCCCAGCTCCCTGCCAGCTGCACCTGCTGGGCCGCTCTTGGGGCCATCCTGGGGCTGCTGCTCTGCGATCCTTGGGGACATCCTGGGGCTGCTGCTCTGCGATCCTTGGGGCCATCCTGGGGCTGCTGCTCTGTGATCCTTGGGGCCATCCTGGGGCTGCTGCTCTGCGATCCTTGGGGCCATCCTGGGGCTGCTGCTCTGCGATCCTTGGGGCCATCCTGGGGCTGCTGCTCTGAGATCCTTGGGGACATCCTGGGGCTGCTGCTCTGTGATCCTTGGCCCTGCCGAAGTCCCTCTGTCCTGGAGGACCCTGCTGCTGGGAATTCCTCCTTCAGGAATGGCTCCTGTGGAATTGCTCTGGCAGAATGGCTCCTAATGTGGGCACAATTACAGCTTTTTAAAGGCAGAAATAGATTTGGACCCATGCAAGCCCCTGGGGAGCTCTTCCAATCTCCCCCTAGGTCTGCTGATATATTTTTTTGTGTGCTTTTAAGGGGAATTATCCAAAGGAGGCCACTCTCCTTTCAATTTATGGGATCAGCATTTAAATATGGCTTGACTGATAATTCAATTAACTGATTCAGTTTGTGGCTGGTTTGAAACTGACTCTTTCAGGGCTCTCCCCAAAGCTGGGATTTCTCTTCTGCACTGCCCCAGGATTGATGGCTCTGAGCACCCCAAAACACAGGACCCTACAGCAGCCAGGCATGCGTGGGGTGACAGGAGGAAAGATGAGCAGCATTCCCTGCTCCAGATCCCTCCCCCAGCACCTGCTGGATCTCTTTCACCCTGCTGATCCCCAAACACACTCCATGGAATGTCAGTGGCAGCATCCTCTGCCCCCCAGATCTTATTTTCAGCTGGGGAAACTGAGGTTGAAAACTAAATGAGCCTCCTTAATGACACCCAGGGCATTGCAGGCAAAGGCACAATTTAGCCATTAAAATAACTCTGATTTCTGTCAGCCAGTTTTTAGGATGCTGGACAAGACACAGGTCCCTCCACAAACTGAAATAACATTGCCAAGGAGTTCCTCGTGCTGTCAACTTTTCTGCCAGCTAAAAGGCAAGAAATCCAAATTTTTGCAATTCACCCCTCCAAAAATTGACTGTTAAGGAGACAAAAAGGCAAAATTGGAGCTTGGATCTCAGTGTGCTGAGCCTACATTTTGCTGGGCACAGGCTGCTGCCACAGCAGCCATCCCAGAGAATCCCTGTCCATCTCCATCTGCCTGGGGCCGACAGAGATGGATGACGGTGCTGCTGGGAACATGCTCCGGGGCTGGGGCTGTCCTCCCAGGAGAAAGCTGGAGGCTTTAGGAGCCCCTGATGAAGATGTAAGAGCCGTGTTTGACACGCCAGCTCTTTTGTCGGGGCACTGGTGGCTCGTGCCACCCGCCTGCCATCCAGGAGCCACCGCGCTCCTGCCCAAAAGGGTCGCTGCGACTCGCGGCCCTACAAAAACCGCTGGGGCAATGGGAAATCTGCCCAGAGAAAAGCTTCAAGAGGCATTTTCTGGGGGGACGCGGGGTAAAAAAGACCAGAAAACAACCAGGATGTGTAACAGCAGGGAAAGATGCAGACAGAAAGGTTTGGGAAAGGGAAGGATGAGCGAGGAGCAGATAAATCCCAAATGGGCCGAGCTGCTGCCCCCGAAGGAGTTAATTCCCCGAGGAGTGCACTAAGTGGTCAGCAGCCCAATAAATTATGGCCTGGAAAGACAAACCCCAATCATCATTAGTCACGGCTCATTGGCCTGTTAAGGCTCCTCAGCGGAGTTTATCTCTTCCCTCCTGTCCAGCCGCAGCCATATTTCATGCTCCGAAAACAGCTGACCCCGGGGGTCAGCGAAATGAAAGCCCCATTCAACAGGTCCTCCAAGGCCTGGCCACGGAAAAAAACGGCCGAGGTCAAAATAACACGGAGCTGCAGGCAGCCCTCGGGCCGCTGGCCGCCCGCAGCGGACGCGCACCACACGCTCAAGTGACCAGGACATGTTAATCCGCTCCGGGATCGCGCGGGGTCAGGCCCGGGCTGGGAGGAACAGTGGCATAATTAGGTGAGGGTGACCTCCATAAAACGGTAATGGGCTTCCAGAGGCCGGCACGGAGCAGCCCGTGGCGCTTCGCACCCATCTCCCGGCTCCTCGGGAGTCGGGAATGGCGGGCAGGGATGGAGGGAGTCCCAAATGTTGTCCTTGTTCCTGCTGATGGGCGTCGCGGCCCAGGGTTTGGCCGCTCGGGGCAGTTTTAGTGGGAAGCATTTCAAAAGAAAGGAGTTGGGGGGAAACGTCTTCATTTCCATTGGAAAATATTTGGAGCGAGCGCAGTTGGAAGCTGGAACAGGCGGTGTGGAAAGGCCCTGGCTGCACAGAGCAGCAGGAAAAGAGAGGGGAAAGGGTGTGGAGAGGAATAAGGTGTGGGTTTCTAAGCAGGGGTTCAGAGATGCAGTGAGGCAGGAGTCCAGAGTGAGGAATGAATTATTTATTAAATTTACAATACCATTTATATATTCTAATTCCATAAAGCAATTGAACAGTGCTCACACCTCTCCTAGGGTGATTGGTCAAAGTCTCAGACACCCACTTCGAAATGTTTTTTCCTAATATAATGTACACAAGGTTAGAAGATACCAGATATGAATGCTATTTACAAAAACCCTATCTATTTTTTACATAGCTTACACAGGAAAGGAAAAGTTCTCACAGAAGGAATGCAAGAAGAGAAAATTTCCTTGCTAACAGCATTTCAGCATCCACAATAAGGGGGGGGGGTTTAAAGAGTGATTTTGTAGGATGTTGTTTTCCCCATACCCTGTAAGTTCATGCATATAGGCATGGGAATCTACCTTGGAAGAGCCGGGTAACTCGGACTGGGATGAAGGGAGAGGAACTTCAGGCCAGCTTCCCCCACAGGGTGGTTTTAAATGTCTGTGCTGGAGGACACACGGTGGCTCAGGGTGTGTTCGTGGTTTTTATTGTGAAAGCCTATGACCAACTGAAAACTCCAAAAATGCCCTTAAAATAAAATGTAATGCCGTGAAATTAAAATCCTGAAGATTAGCATCAAGTGAGAATACTCATTCTTCACAAAACACAGCAGGGCAGGGTTTTAATTCTAGAGAAGAATTTCTCCCTGGTGGGGAAAACAAGAAAGATGGTGAGGAAAATATCTCAAATTTTTACATTTTGGATATATTGGGTTTGAGCCAGAATGGTGTTCAGTTTCTGGCTACAAAAGGGCTTCTGACATAACAACATGCAGTTGTAAAGATTTCAGAAATAATCCTCATTTAAATTGGTTGATTGAGACTTAAGTATTTGACTGAGGAACAACAGAGATCAACTCAAACTCCTGTTTTGCCAATCCCTTGGAAGTCAAACTCCTGTTTTCCAGCCCTTTGGCTGACAAAGCAGCATCGCTTTTGGGAATTCAAAGCCGTGCCAATATCTGAGACCAGGGAAACCTCCTGGAGGCAGGACAGGTGTTTATTTACGGGAATTGAAGGTTTTCCTGCAGCAGCAGGAGATGCTGCTGGTGGAATGTGCCTCTTTATCCCACTTCACGAGCAACCTGTGCATCTCCAGGTGCTCACAGGTATTTGGGTTCTGGAAGAAGACGTGTTGTACTCTGGAATATCACTTTCCTGGAGCTGGAGGTCAAATCTGGGGCTGAGCCCACTTTGCCATCCGTGTCCCTATTAAGGAAGGGTTTAAAGCCAGCTCCCCTCCTGACTGCGATCTCTGTCACTGAGCACCATAAATCAGGAGGTGCTGGCTCAGGGCTTTTCCTTTTTCTCCAGGGAAGCAGAGGGAGGGGTGAGCATCAGGGATAACTCTCTGAGATAATTCCTGCCCAAAGCAGCTTGTGGGGATCACACTTTAACCCAGCTATTTGTCTGTCTATTTATTGCAGCATGTCACGGGATGTTTTAACACAAAGCAATAGAGATGATGTGATTTGGGACATCCCATCTCCCTGCTCTCTCCCTAATTACGGGGAGGATAATGATGGGAGGATGCCAGAGGCACGTGTGGAGCATCCCAGCCCTGGATCTCTGCCACAGCTGCAGGAGAGCTCAAATGGGGGAAAGGGAGCTGAAAAAGGGAGAGGAGGAAGAGGAGGAGAAGGGCTGTGTTTCCTCCTCTTCCTGGGCTGGAGATGGGGCAGCTCCTGGCTCTGAGCACCATTTACAGCCAGGGATTTGCACGATTTGGGTGACCCCAGGCAGGAGTCTGAGCTCTGGAGGTGAGGAGGGAGGGGAGGGAGAGGTGTCCCCCTCCTCTGGAAGGCTGGGGTTGGTTCTGCCTCCTCTGGCTCCCAGGAATGCAGGAGGGGATCCCTGGGAGAGGGGGGCTGTTCGGGAAGCTCTGCCTGTGGGGTTTCAGGCAGCACAAGGACATGGGGGAGGTACTGGGGAGCTGGGGAAGGAGGGCGTGTGCAGGGGAGCTCTGAAATGGAGTTTCTGTCGCTCTCTCCTTTATCCATCCGGTGTCCCCCAGCCCTTAACTCCTCTGCTGAGTAACTTGGGTGGCTGAACTGGGCAGTGCCATCCCCCTTCCCTGGGTGGGTCTGCCAGGAAAACTTCAAACAACCAAAAACATCTATTCTTGGTAAAAATCAGGAGGCTTTCCACAACATTTTTTTTTCCCCTCTACTTGGAGGTGAAAATCTTTGCTGCAACAGCTCATTTTGGGCGAGTTTGCTGCAAAACCTGCATCCCACCAGGAGCTGCAGCCTCTATTCCCAACAGAGGAGCCTTTTTCTCCTGTGCTGGATGCTGAGATGGCACCGAGCCTCCAGCCACGGAGCTGGGATGTCACCCCATGGATGCCACCCACATCCTGGAGCTGCTGGAGCCGGCCTGGCCCTCCCAGCCTGCAGCAGGTGTTTGTGGGAGCGCAGGGAACGGAGCTGTGATATCCCAAACCCTGGCTGAGCACTCCTGAGCTCCCTCCCTGCTGGCCACCGGCTGCTTCTGAGGACGGGGTGTGACCTGTGGGGTGGCTTTGTTCCTGGGCAAGGGAGGTGAAAATGGACNCTGGCCACCGGCTGCTTCTGAGGATGGGGAGGTGAAAATGGAGAGCAAAGGAAGAGCTTGGAGCTGGCAGCAGGTAAGGCTTGGATTTCACATCCCTGTGGTCACAAACTGGTGGAAAAGCAGCCCTGGAAGCGAGACAGAACCTGGGACAGTGTGTAACACGTCTGGCTCTTTATTCCCTGGTATATAATGAAGCCATTCGTTAAGTTGAAATAATTAGCTTCTGGTGGTGTTTCCCAAGCTGTTCCAAGCCAGGGGTCAGAGCTGCCAGGCTCTTCCCTCCTCTCTCTCAATCAAACATCCCTCCCTCCCTCCCTTTTTCTTGGGCAAAAGCAAGGACTATCCTATTTTCCCTGCCTTTCCCTTCAGCCATCTCTCCCGTGCCAGACTATCTGTGGAATTAAAGCTTGTTAAATCAGCTCCTTTGAAAGGCCTGGATCAGCAAGGCACGGTGACAGCACGGTCCCAGCGGTGGGAGCAGGCAGAGCAGGGCAGAGATGCAGGAGAAATGCCTGAGCAGGACGTCAGGCACGGTGCTGGTGGAAAATTTACAGCCTCGGGCTCTGGGCCCCGTTTTTATTACATTTGACACCGAGCGAGCGAGACCGAGTCACCCCCGCGTCTTCAGCAGGGCTTTTGCAGCTCCAGAGCCCGCGGGGTTGGGAAGAGGAGCCACGGAGATGCCAGCTCTGGCTGTTAGCAAATCCAGCAGATCCAGGCATAAAGAGCAGGCCATATTTCATAAGCTTAGGACGGGATTTAACTGTCCAGCAGAGCCCGGGAGAAAGGAGCACAGCCAGCATTTCCCCAGGACTGGGGGAGTCAGCTGGATCTCAGCTCTTCTCTTGTCCCCAGGTAACAGAGGTGTTTTTGAGCTGTGTTGCCTGGCTCCTCCATCATCCTGCCTTTACCAGCTTTGCCAGCGTGGAATCATGGAATGTCCTGAGTGGGAAGGGACCCACAAGGATCTCTGGAATCCAGCTCCTGGCTCTGCACAGGACAACCCAACAATCCCACCGTGTCCCTGAGAGCGCTGTCCCAACACTTCCTGGCCTCTGCCAGACGTGGGGCTGTGACCATGCCCTGGGCTGCCTGGGCAGGGAGATTTTAGCAGCTGGCTTCCAGAATCACTCTGGAGTTTGGAAAGAGGGTTAATCTGGGCTCAGGACTTCGTGTGGTGATGTACAAATGGAGATGCAGAAGAGAGAGGATATTCCTTAGAGCTCCTGGCAGGTGGATTTCCTCCTCCTAAGGCCCTCAGGGAGGATGAAATGGGGATGTTGGAAGCTGGCAGGACAAGCTGCCAGGTTCTGGACTGGCGCTCTCCAGAGGTCCCTCCCAGCCTGTGCTTTTCCAGATGCTGGAATTAAATGGCCTGAGAGATGCAGCTGCCTGTAGTCACCAGGGCTGGTGTTGGGATGTTTCCTTTTGCCCGAATGATTTCACACCTGGCACTTCACCCCTGCCCTCTCTCCTGCTCTGCCCCCAACTTGTCCACTCTTCTTCCAAAGCAGAACTTCAAGAAGTTTTGCTGCTCCCAGGCTGCCTTCCCAACCCTTATCCTCTCTCCTAGGAAAAGCTTCCTCTTGTGCCTCATCACTTCTCCCCTCCCCACGCTCGGGCTGTCATTCACCATCCCATTTCAGTTCCACTGTTCCCTTCCTGAGCACACTTAGATTGGATATTAGGAAATATTTCTTCCCTGAAAGGGTGTTCAGGCACTGGCCAGGCTGCCCAGGGCAGTGGTGGGGTCACCAGTGATTTAAAAGGGAGGGAGGGATTTAAAAGCCATGTGGACACTTGGGGACAAGGGTTAGTGGTGGCCTTGGTGCTGGGGGATGGTTGGATGTGATGATCTCAGAGGGCTTTAGGATCACAAAAATCCCGTGATTCTGTGGGCCACGTGGAATGTTCCTCAGCCCCCTTAAAAGCAGGCTGGATTTTACAATCTTCAGCTGGGCCTTGTGGTGTCCCCAGGCCCACCCTGGCAGTGCTGACCGTGAGAATTCCCCGGAGCATCCGTTCCCAATCTTTCCCAAGGTGGAAGCTGCACAGCCCCATCGTGATGCCCACCCTGCCCAACCACCTTCCCTGCCAGGCAGCTTCTCCTGGGTCTTGCCTACTCTGCCTGGACTCTGCTGAGTAAATCCAGTGTGGTTTTATCCCAGATGCCAGTGTAGGAACCAGGACATCCCCTCACCCATCTGCTCCCTCCCCAAGTCCCGTATTTAATCTCCAGCTCTCAGCTTTGAGTGGCAATATTTGCTTGGGCTCGGAGCCATCTCCTCTGCCCTCTCCGCCATGGGGCACGTGGAGGTGGCAGCTGGTTTAGCAGAGCTGCTGGGGCCCTTTCCTGCCTGCATCCCGTAATTGGTCAAGTTTAATGTGGCTCCTCCACTTGCAATTTGTCAGGGCTTTATCTGAACATCTGCATCCCGGCCTCTTATTAAGCCCTTAGAAAAATAGAAGTGTCTGATGCCTGAACAGCTTTAAATTTGGAAGCAGAGTGGGAGTAGATGGGAGAAAATGCATTGCCCTTGATGTAATCATCAGAGGAGGACAGTTCTGAACAATGACCAGATCGTCCTCGCCCCGACGATGACAGCAATTTCTGACTTATCACCCCCCAGCACTATATTAAGGCACTGAGATTACAGTGTTATTCATTAGCACCACATCTGCTGGAAATCAGCGTGGGGAAGGCTGCTGAGGGTGCTAAAAAGCTTCAGGATGGCACAGAGAGAATACTCCCCCAAAAGGGAGAATAATGTCCTTCCCTGTTGGGGCTTGCTCAGTGCCGATGAGCCATAAACACGTGGGGCAGCCACTTGGATTGAGCTGCTGAGGACAGGGGACACTGAGAGCAGCAGGTCCCACGTCTGCCCACCCATGGGGGCTTGGCTGAGGCTCTTCCCTTTTTCCTGCCTGTTCCAAGTGGTCTCTTCCTATCCTGGCACAGCTCTTGGCATGGCACATCAGGTTTAACCCATGTCACCGCTTTGTTTTCAGGCCATGGGGTGAGGATCCCGTTTCCTCCACTTTGAAGTTCTCAAATATTCTCAGCCTCAATGCAGTCATAGCAAAGAACTTTGATTCATAACAAATCCAGAGTGATAAAGGAACTTTCTGCCATTTATCCTGCCTTGCACCGAGACCTGCCCTGCCCTGACTGCCCCAAAAAGCCCTCCCCTTTCTCATATTCCTCTGCCAGGTGAACTAAACTCGTGGATAACTTCAGGAGTGACTTACTGATTTTGTTTCCTGCCTGGCCTGGTGAGTAGCCAAACTCCATGGCCCACCTGGTTTATAGGCAGCAGAATTTGCTGATTATGAGGTTTAGCAGTTGCAGCAACATTTAAACAATTCTTTAGGACCATTCCTTGGCTTTTCCAAGCAATTTCAGTCACCCAGAGAACAAGGGATCAGGAACATTAGGGCTCCAAACGTATTTCATCGCCTTGTGGCTAAAAATGCAGAACAGGCTCCAAACTGAGGATCTCCTGGACCTGCCATGGTGGATTTTCTTCTGCCTGAAGTCTGAAGGTGATTTCTGAGCCTCCCCAGCCTCTGCACCCTGTGGCAGCCACGCTCTGATTTCCCAAGGATGACGTGGAGGATGAGGAGCGTTGCTGGCTCACCAGCATTGTGCTGGTGCGTGGCTCTGCACAAGGGTTCAGAAATCCCATCCAGCCTTCCTGGAGCTGCCCTGCTTCCCTCAGGAGCCAGGGCCACTGATCTGCAGAACCTCAGCTCGAGGAGCTTTCAAAGGACTGTTTCAGCAGCTGGTGTGAACCATCCATCAGTGCTCCTGTCTTCGCTCTAACCCGCTCCATTCTGGGCTGCCTTAATTCAGTTATGATGAAATTTCGAGCAACTGCTCCTGACAAATGAGACTTCCTCTAGTGGGTTGCTTCTTTAAACTGTTAACACATGCTTAAATATTGTCAGAGCTCAGAAGGAGAACGTTTAAGTTCCCAAAGATCCTTCATTATCAAAGGCAGCTGCTGGCGTGCAGTGGATCCCTGCTGCCCAACCGTGCGTCCGTGGGAGAGTATCCTGGCAGGGATCCTTCACTTACAGGAACAAAGGCTACTGCCCTGGAAAAGGGGCTGGAGGTTATGGTAGCAGGGGTGGAGAATCGTTCACAGGCAGAAGAGGAAAGTGGTGGAAATGCAGAGTGGACAGTGCTGACGACCAGGGCCTGAAGGGAGTCTAAGAAAAGATGGAGAGGGATGTTTTACAAGAGCCTGGAAGGACAGGACACAGGGAATGGCTTCCCACTGCCAGAGGTCAGGGATGGATGGGATGTTGTGTAGGAGTTGTTTCCTGGGAGGGTGGGGAGGCCCTGGCACAGGGTGCCCAGAGAAGCTGTGGCTGCCCCTGGATCCCTGGAAGTGTCCAAGGCCAGGCTGGACAGGGCTTGGAGCAACCTGGGATAGTGGACGGTGTCCCTGCCCTTGGCAGGGGGTGGAATGAGATGATCTTTAAGATCCCTCCCATCCCAAACCACTCTGGGATTGTGTGACTTAAGACTTCTCCCCTTTCCACATGGACCTCAAGGAGCTTTAGTTTTCAAGGAAAGGTCTTGCCATGAGAACAAAGGTTTTGTGCAGCCCCTCTCCCAGCTCAGCTGCCTCCCGGCCACTCAGCCTGTCCTGCAAAGAAAGGAGCCCCCAGGAGATCTCCCTTCTGCTCCTCCCAACCTTCCCTGCCCCAGCTTCCACCGCTGCTGCTGTGACAAGTCTCTCTGGAGGGCACCAGGAGCTCTGGTGGCAAATCCTCATTAATTGATTCGCCGGGACCAAGGAAGAATCCAATCCAATTAGAGATAAATAATTGATGCCATCGAACGGCGAGATTGGAGCGTTATTGATCACGGGCACGAGAGGGGCCGACAGCTGTTCCTGGTGTCAGCGTTATGGAACCAGAACTGAGACAATGATCCTTCAGCAGCCCCTGGGAGCAGCAGGGGACACCAGCCCGAGATGAACCGTCTGAGGTCTCCACACAGCACGGAGGAAACCACTTTCATTCTTTATTCCTTGGCCTCTGACCACACCGAGGGCCTTGAAACCCGCAGAGCTCCTGAAGATTTCAAAGGATGCTTGAGGTAACAACAGGAGGAAACTTTTATCCCTGGGACCTCAACCGCAGTTTTTAAGCAGCCATCGGTCATCCTACTAAACCCACACCCTGGAGAGAAATGAAATGTTCCCTCCAGAAGCACCAGGGAGGAACTTGGTTGGACAAGTAGGACAGGATAAAAAATAATGCCGCTGCAGCTTTGTGGTTTGGTGGCTCCAGACAACATGGAAAGGAGCAAGAGGGAAAATCCTCTTGATTTTCATATTGAGAATGAGAATTCATAATGAGAATGTGGCCCTAAAGGTACCCTGCTATGGGAGGAAGAGGAGGAAGAGGTTGGGGGTTGGTGTGTGGGGGGTGAGGATTCCTTTCCTGGGGATCGCTCCCCTGTGTCTATTCCTGATGGAGGGGCATTTCAGGATTTGGGTCTGCAATGTGGGCAAGGATTTTTCTGAGGAAGTTCAGAAGAATGTGGACTCTGCCCACCCATCTTTTTCAGCATTTTAATGGCTGAAGAATTGCTGAAAACTTGTGAACCAGATGGAGATTTACCCCCAGCTTTGGTGGAATTTGGATTTGGCCCAATGGGAGTGGGTCCTTACAGAGCTCGGGGAGAAGAGGGGGAAGCTGTAAGTGGTCCAGGGAAGCGAGGATTGCTCACTGATATCCCCCTGGAAGGAGCACATGGTGATTTCAGGCAAAGGCAATCTGTTATTTCCACTCCAGGACATTTATTTGGGTCAGGGTAGGGAAATTTGATTTACTTGCCAAGGTCCCACCAGGCTGGTAAAATTATAACTCCCACGCATTATTCTGTGTGTATCCTGACCAGTGCTTGGTGACTGTGTTTATTACACTTGGCCACTCGGAGTTTTCTCTCTATCCCCTCCCCTAAATGGAATGAATTGGCCCTGAGTGCTGCCGGGACCTGTAAAACCACGGAGAGGGGATGGAGCCAGAGGGATCCGGTCTCCAGCTCCTTGCAGAGCTTCCATGAGCACAGCCTGCAGAGGGGAAACCCCTAAAGCTCTGTCCTCTGTTTAGGGACTCATTTCACGCCTCATCTGCCAAGGATGGGAGTTGTTCAGGACATCCCAGAACGGTTTGGGAGGAATGTTAAAGCCCATCCAGTGCCACCCCCTGTCATGGGCAGGGACACCTTCCACTGTCCCAGGTTGCTCCAAGCCTCATCCAACCTGGCCTTGGACACTTCCAGGGCCGCCACAGCTTCTCTGGACAACCTATGCCAGGGCTTCCCTGCCCTCCCAGGGAACAGCTCCTTCCCAAGATCCCATCTAAACCTATTGTCTGTCAGTTTGAAGCCATTACCCCTTGTCCTGTCACTCCAGGTCCTGATGAACAGTCGCTCTCTGGCTTCCCTGCAGCCCCTTCAGATCGTGGAAGGCTGTTCTGAGGTCTCCACTCAACCTTCTCTTCTCCAGCCCCAACAGTCTCAGCCGGTCATCACCCTCGGATCTGTATCTCCAACAGAAGCAGGACATGGATTTCCCCCAGGCAGGGCGGAGTTTGCCCTGCGAGGAGCCAGTAAGGTGGAGGGCAAAGAGGATGAGCGCTCTGAAGATGCACTCAATTGACAGGAGGACAAATTCTGATTTCTCAGGTTGGATGAAGATAGAGCCAGTGGATTGGAGCCTGTCACTAAGGCACTGATCTCTCTGGTGACCAGTGGCAGCGCACAAAGGAATGGCTGGAGCTGTGTCAGGGAGGTTGAGGTTGGGTATCAGGGAAAGGTCCTTCCCCCAGAGGGTGCTGGGCACTGCCCAGGCTCCCCAGGGAATGGTCCCACCCCCAAGGCTGCCAGCGCTCCAGGAGCATTTGGACAACGCTGCCAGGCACAGGGTGGGATTGCTGGGGTGTGTGTGCAGGAGACAGGATCGGGAGCTGGATCAATGATCCTGTGGGTCCCTTCCAGCTCAGGATATTCTCTAATCCAAATGGTGCTTTCCAGCCCTGCGTTCCCAGCTCTGGGCCACAGCCCTTCACTGTTGGCTTCCCAAGCCCAGAACTGCCTCACAAGCTACACTGGACCTTATTAATTTGAACCTGTGCCACCCCTGCTCTCAATTACCACCGATTGCAGGGCCTTGCTCGCGGGTGTGTCAGCCCCACGCTGCCGGCAGTTCAAGGCTCCTGCCTCATATTGGCTGAACTCTGCTGCCTCTGCATATTGGGATTGGCCTGGCTTTTTTTTTTCTTTTTCTCCAGGCAGGAAAAAGGTTGTTCTGCTGCTCTGGCACCATCATTGCGATTACCCCCAAGAGTGCTGCTGGGCTAAACCCACCAGCATGAGCGACTCTGAACGTGCAGGCTCCTGCTCCTAAGCAAGGAGAGAGTTTTCCTTTGTATTTATTCCCCAAAGTGGCCTAGAAGCACCAGGCTGCTCCTTGGGCGTTCTGCCAGCACAGCAACCCCATTCCCAGCAATCCAAGGGCAAAGAGGTGCCAGGATCCAAATAAAAATCCCTGCTGCCAGCATCCATCGCAGGCCGGTGGCTGCGTGCGAGCTCGGGGTGCTGAAAGCCGGCCCCTGGGCACTCCCTGCCCTGCCCGTGCTGGGGATGCTGCATTAACTCACGTTCGGGGCGCTCTGCAAAGCACTGGAAGGGATAAAAGCACAGGGAAGCCATCTCCCAGCCTGACCTGGGGCTCGCAGGACCCCGTGGACTTGCTCCCTTTTCTGCTGCAGCGAAGGCTGGCGTGCACGCTTCCAGGTAACAGCTTTTCCCAAGGAAATCCAGCGTCTTTAGGAGGAGCAGGTGCTGCGCAAAGACAGCAGCAGAGCCCACAAACGGAAAACTCCCTCGCAGGCAGATGGGAAACGGGTCCTGCTCCAAGGGAAGAGACCTGGGGGAGGTTTGCTCCCACCGAGGAGGTGCTGGCTGCAGAGATTTGCATATTTAGTGACTTCATGCACATCCACTCACCTACTTCCTTTCCCAGCCTCGCAGGGATCGCTCGTTATTTGTTTTCACAGCTAATTAAAACCTCCCCGAGCTCAGCCCCTTGATTAGGGAGAGAAGGCTGAGCCCACAAGCAGCCACAGTGGAGGATGCCCCAGCCCACAGCCTGACCCCGGGCTGCTCTGCAGACCCCACGCTGCAGTCGGGGCATTATTTACTCTGATATTGCAGCGTTCTCTTAAAATATATTGAAGGAGAGATTGGGAAAATGAAGTGTATAAGATTTATCCTGCACTAGAGGATTTCAGCATCCAAGAAAGCCAGAGAGTCCAGTCCCTCAGACTTAATAGAAACCTCCTGCTTTATTAATGTTGCCTGATTTTTTTTTCCCCCTTGTCCACAGGTCCTGGGCAGAATGTCAAAGCTGTATTTGAGGAGCTTTCCTGGAGGTTTTCATTAATAACAGGGCCAGGGAATCCACTGCAAATGTAAAAATAATAGATTTGAGAGCCCTAAAAGGATGGAGATTTACTCACTGTGGAAATATGAGGGAGAAAGTGGGAGTGGGAGGTTCCCAGGGCTCGGCATTGCCTGGCTGTGAGCTCTGGAAGCTGCCTGAAGGCCAAGGAGCTGCTGGGAATGGGAGAGGAGGGAAGGTTGCCTCCGAGCGGCTCTGGAAGGCAGCTGCGACTGCTCTGCTGAGCACCGAGCTCCCAGAGCCGTGGATATGCTCAAGAAACGGAGAATTTCCTCCTCGGGGTAACAGGAAAAGGAGGATGGAGAGCTTTCATCAGCCAAGGTGTTCACCTCTTGGGGCTGGAGGTCCAGGGTGATGCTGATGCTGAGCAGGTCAGGAGGGACACGCAGGAATGGGGGTAGGAGAGAGGGATTGCTGCTTCCTGCTGTGCCCAGCTCTCGTGGGAAAGGGGAAACCCTGTCCCCTCCTTCTGAGGGACTGCTCCTGTACCCCACGGTGATCTCCAGGCCACACTGTCACCGCCGATGGCATCACCTCTGCCGACAAACCTCCTTCTGCAGAGCCAGTACCGGGAACCCTGAGAACCACCAGCAATTCCAAACGTGAATCCTGACACGGTTGTCCTGACACATCTACATTTCGGTGGGTGGCAGGGCCCCAGCTCCAGCTGAGCCCGTGCTCAGGAGCTCCTGCGAGGAAAGAGCCCCTTTGCCTCGAGGACAAGTGGCTTGAAGGGTTTGGCTTCCTCACCCCACTCCAAATTGGAGGAAGCAATCTGCTGAAGCTGCTTGGGATGGGTTGGTTTTCCTGATGGATAATGGGTTTAAAATGGGTCCAGGTTACTCCGGGAGGAAGAACACAGCCTTTAACTCTGTGCCATCCTCCAGGTAGATGTGAAAACCCCCACTCAGAACTTCCAGCCAGCTGAGACCTCTGGGTACCAGAAGCCTGGAGGATGGAGGGAGGAAGGGAGAAGTGAGTTTTCCTTCTATCTGGGCAAAAACAAGGCAGTGAAGCCTCTGGATGCAGATGGAATGACTGCAGGGTTGGATGCCAACTCAGCCCTCCTAGGAATCCTGGGGAGCCCCTGCCAAGCCCTGCTTCCCTGGGAGGCAGCATCCAGCCTGCCCTGAAGCACTTCAGCTCCTCCCTCTGCGCTTTTCCGCAGCCCCCCAGCCCCAGCCGGCTGCGCTGGTGGCCCGGGGGGCTGGAGGCATTTTCCCAGCGCTCTAATCTAACAGCACCAGTGGGAATGTTTACAGCACGCTGCCACTTGAGGGCTTATCAGCCTCCCTGCCTATCTCCCACCGCCCCAGCCTGATAAAGGGAGGGGCTGGTGGCACCCGGGGGAAGCGCCCGGAGCGGGGAACGGAGCTGGGGACTGGCCAAGCAAACCCAGCAGGGCTGCGGGACTTTTCCGGGGAGCCCCTCAGTGTCACCGAGGATGTGGTGGAGAGAAGGAGCAGAGCAGATCCTTTCCCAAAGGATCCCTCAGAGCAACTTGGGAGCAGCAGCGTCCAGGCGTGGGGCAGAGGGAACATCCCCTGGAGGGGTGATGGGGTGTGGGGGCACGGAAACGCATCCCTAGGAAAATTAGAAGCATGCCATAGAATCGTATATCATTGAGTTATTCCAGCACTGCCAAGGCCACCACGAACCCATGTCCCCAAATGCCACATCCACACGACTTTTAAATCCCTCCAGGGATGAGGACTCCACTACCTGTGCTTGACAACCCTTTTGGTGAAGAATTTTTCCCTTTTATCCAATCTAAACCTCCCCTGGTGCAACCTGAGGATGTTTCCTCTTGTCCTGTTACTTGGGGCAAGAGTCTGACCTCACCACAGTGGGCGGCTCCAACATTTCTATCAAGGGTACCAACTGCCGACACCTGCCTGCCTTAGGAACAGGTTTTCCCCACATTAGCTTAATCAGCTGGGCCTGCACCCTCTGCTGTAACAACTTGTNAGCTTAATCAGCTGGGCCTGCACCCTCTGCTTTGTGTCGGTGCTGAGCTGCAACAACTTGCGAGTGTCTGCATGAATCCTCCTTATCCACCTGCAGCGTTTCAACTGAGCAGAGTTCGAAAATACTTGATTTTTTTTGGTTTTTTTTCACTTTGGGATAGACAGGTGCCCTGTCCTTGCGGCCGCCGAGCAGCCCTTGGACCTTCCCTGAGCATCCCTCGCTCCCGGGCCGCTCCGGGCGTGGGACACTCCACCATTGCCCTCTAGTGGCCCCCGGCCCGGGGAAGGGGCGCTCCCGGTCCCGGGGGCTGCGGGGTTCCGCTGCCGATCCCCCCTCTTCCCCCAGCCGGGATCCCCGCCCGGCTCAGCGCAGCCTCTCCCGGCACGGCAGCACCCGGTCCTTGTCCCCTGCGTGTCCCCCGGGCTGTTCCAGGAGCAGAGCACCCGGTCCCTGTCCCCTGCGTGTCCCCTGGGCTGTCTCAGGAGCGGAGCACCCGGTCCCTGTCCCCTGCGTGTCCCCCGGGCTGTCTCAAGAGCACAGCACCCGGTCCTTGTCCCCTGCGTGTCCCCCGGGCTGTTCCAGGAGCAGAGCACCCGGTCCCTGTCCCCTGCGTGTCCCCTGGGCTGTCTCAGGAGCGGAGCACCCGGTCCCTGTCCCCTGCGTGTCCCCCGGGCTGTCTCAAGAGCACAGCACCCGGTCCCTGTCCCCTGCGTGTCCCTTGGGCTATCTCAGGAGCAGAGCACCCGGTCCCTGTCCCCTGGGCTGTGCCAGGCGCAGAGCACCCGGTCCCTGTCCCCTGGGCTGTCTCAGGAGCGGAGCACCCGGTCCCTGTCCCCTGCGTGTCCCCCGGGCTGTCTCAAGAGCACAGCACCCGGTCCCTGTCCCCTGCGTGGCCCTTGGGCTATCTCAGGAGCAGAGCACCCGGTCCCTGTCCCCTGCGTGTCCCTTGGGCTATCTCAGGAGCAGAGCACCCGGTCCCTGTCCCCTGGGCTGTGCCAGGCGCAGAGCACCCGGTCCCTGTCCCCTGGGCTGTCTCAGGAGCGGAGCACCCGGTCCCTGTCCCCTGCGTGTCCCCCGGGCTGTCTCAAGAGCACAGCACCCGGTCCCTGTCCCCTGCGTGGCCCTTGGGCTATCTCAGGAGCAGAGCACCCGGTCCCTGTCCCCTGCGTGTCCCCCGGGCTGTGCCAGGAGCAGCCGCTTTCGGGATTTGGGCTTTTCCCAGGATTTGGTCTGCAGCACACCTGGCTGCAGCCCCCAGCACGGCTGTTGTGCCGCCGCCTCACCCTTTGGGATGTTTCCCAGCCTGGGAGGTTCCCCCAAGCAGGGAATCTCAGACCTGAGGTTTCGGAGGGTGGTTGGAACAGGGAATTAATTTTGGAATCTGCCCCAGCTTTATTTTAAATGTGTTTTTGTAGGATCACAGAATCAGTTAGGCTGGAAAAAACCTTTAGGATCATTGAGTCCAACCATTCCCCCAGCACTGCCCAGGTCCCCACAACCCTCCAGGGATGGTGACTCCACAGCTTCCCAGCCTGTGCCAATGCTTGATAATCCTTCTGGTGAAGAAATTTTCCCTAATATCCAACCTGAACCTCCCCATCCTCCTGGTGGTTGTTGGCTGGGAGAAGGGAGTGATATTTTAATCTGTTTAAGATAAGAAAGCGGCCGCTGCTCCTGACAGCGTGGCCAAGAGGGATCCCCAGTTCCCACATGGGATCCAACAGCGTCTACCAACACAAGAAACAGAGGAAATGGAGAGGTAAATTCAGGGAAGGACTGAAGTTTGCAAAGGGAAAGGACTTTGTGTGACTCCTGGGATTGATGGGGGGCGGTGTGAATGCCAGGAGAGAAAGGCTGGAGAACCACCGTGGATTTTCAGGAGTGCTGGAAGAACCATGCACGGCACATTTTGCCCATATTCACCCTCCCCCTTTATCTTAATACATAAGGACCTTTTGGAGAGCAAAAATATCCTGCTCTTCCCAGAGTTATGTTCCCAAAGTGTTGTTCTGAACTAATCCATCCTCTCGTGGAGCTGGGTGTTGCTATTCTGGTCCCTGCAGTAACAGGAACCGTTTGCGTGACTTGTCAGGACCTGCTTCACCCCAGACATGAGATCACAGCCTCATTTCTCATTTATAAATAAATACAGTCCTGGCAGGGCTGGAAACATGAGGGAAGTATAAAGGAACGTTTCCTTCCTGGAATGCTCCCTTCCCGGTGTGATCTCCACTGAGGTGGTCCCAAAGGGCTGGGCAGGGGGTGGGTGAAACATGGTGTCATCCCATCCTCTGCAGATGTTTCTGGACAGGTTTGAGATTTCGGGCTCTTCCTCCAGCCCTGGTTTGTGTAGGACAGGGCTGGGCAGCACTGGGATCACGATCCCTGGGTGTCCCACTGCCTGACATGGGAAAGGGAAAGGGCATTAGGGAAGACTTTAAAGTGTGTGGAATTTTTTAATACCAAGGTGCCACTAAGGAAAATCATCAATAAGACTTTTTTCTCCAAAAAAAAGGGCAGAGAAGATATGGGAGCACATCACCAATGCATGCAAACCACAGCCTAGACCGTGACACCGTGCACAAACTGCAGCCACAGGTGCCAGGTAAGGGGGAAATGAAATGTGAGCTGTGGACTGCAGGGGGAAAAACCAAAAGGGAGAGACTGAGAAAGTGATACAGAAAGTCAGAAGACCACGTGGGGGAAAAAAAACAACTCCAGAACAATAATGGGGGAGAGGAAATAGCTGGGAGAAAGCAAAAGGAAGTGAAGCCATTGCAGAGGGTTTACTGTTCTCACCTGGTGTATTTTATGTCCTCCGTTACCTGAATCTCTCCCTGGGTGACTGTAGGGTTTCATTAACTCCCTCTGTGACCCTCCCAAGAGTTTTGTGGCTCAGGACAGACCCCAGTGGCCATCACCATTGAGAGCCAGTGTCCCAGCAGCCCGCAGATGTCCCCAAGCCACACCAGCACGGGGGCCCATCGTGTCTGTCCAGGCTGCAGGGCCCGAGCTGGTGGTGTTCAGATGTCATTTCAGGGCCCTGGGTGGTGTTTGCATTCCTCCCCCGGAACCCAGGAACATCCCTTAAAGCTGATTTTGCCATGCATGGCAAAAAGATCTCTTGTATCCCTTCCCACAGGCAGAGGGGAGGGAATGAGGAGGTTTTGGTGAGGTGGTGAGGAGCTGGGACAGGGACATCTCCAGCTGAGTCCTGTCCACACCCTGTGCCTGCACTGGAATTTCTCCCTCCCAGGGAGAACAGGGGTGAGGAAGTCTCATTTCTGGAGCTGTAGGCTCTGATTTTTGCCTCTCAGTGACCTCAGTGACACTTGGTGCTGTATTTGGTGCCTTCCAAACTGAAATCTGGATAACCCAGCTCCCCCCTCCAAGGCTGATCCCTTATTCCCTGACCAGCACCATCCCCCCTGGAGGCTTCCAGTCCCCAAATCCAGTTCCCCCGTGCTGCCCAAGGCTCTGCCCTGCACATCCCTCCTCCTCTGCAGTCCTGGGCTGGGTGAGGTGCCCTTTCCACGGACACCCAGCAGCAGCTGCTGCTCAAAGCCTGCTGTGATGCTGTGCCAGCCCTCCGAGCGTGGCTCAGGGCATCTCTCCTGCCCACCAGCCTGGGGGGGACCAGGAGCCAAGCCCTGGAGCACAAAAGAGGCTGTGTGGCTGCTGTTTGCCCTCCAAGAGCTGGAGGAAACTTGGCACTGAGAAAAAAGCCTTTAGAAGCTCCTGGGATGGTCAGGATTTATGTTAAGCTGCTCTCAGGAATAAAGGGAATCTTGAGTGGGAGCAGGTATGGCAGAAGGGATATGGGCAAGGGGGATTTGTCTCCATCTATCCAAGAGGAGCAATTCCCTGTGCACAACTGCAGTTTATGTCCTCATAAATTGCCTTTGTCACCTGCAGGAGGCTGATCCTGCCCAACTGAGAAAACACCTTTGGTTTCTGAGGGAGTCTGGGAAAAAAACACCTGAGTGTTTTTAACCTGAATGTCTTTAACTTTAGATCAAGGAGAACAGCAGGAAGGATTAAAATTCTCAAAAATCTCTGTGAAAGAGGGCATGGTCCACGTATCTGAGCTGCAGAGCTGGAGAACAAAAAGGTGGCTGTTCAGAAAGAGGGGCGGAAGTAGACTGAGCTTAAAGGCACAGATCATGGAAAACCCTCTCCTTGGAGAAAGGAAGGCTCTATCCCTGTGGCATTGTCCCAGGACTCAGGTAAGATGAACATCCCTGGGGATGAAAAGCCTTGCTGTGAGTTAATTCTGTGCAAAGGGCTGGGCCGTGGGTTCTTTTAGGCTTTGTGGTTAAGGGCAGGCTCTCCCCGGCCAAACAACAAAATCAATCTCCACCCTGGCCTGAGTGAGCGGGGCCTGAGCCTGCTGTGGGGCTGGGACATGGCCAGGCCAGCACAGACCTGGCATTGAGAGCCAGGAGCCTGCCGGGCAGTCCCTGGATGCCAGCTGCCCTCTGGGGAATGCCTGTCCTGGTGGTCCAGCTCTCAGAGCCGCACTGTGAGTGTTCCCAGGCAGAGGAAGGCACTTGCAGCGATACAGAAATGGCTGAGGAGGGTTTCCTGCAGCAGCTTCTAACTCCTCTGGCAGATCTGTGCGAGGAGGTTCTCCTGCTTGCTTAGGCTTTATACCTTTAAATTTGAACCTATTTTGCCCTTAGGGTGGTTTTTTTTCTCCCCGTCCTTATCTCAGCTCATGAGCCCTTTGTTAATTCTTTTCCCTCTCCTCTGCCCCACTGCAGCAGGAAAGGGTAAACGAAGGTTTGGCCGGTGTCAAACCACAGCAGCCCCTCAAAACGAAGGTCCCCTCCGGCCTGCTGTCTCTCCACAGTCTTCAGCTTGATCCTGGTGGTTCTTCGAGGTGCTGTCTCATGAACCTCTGGTCTGAAGAGCGTTTGTGTGTTGGAGCTGTACAAAAGTGCTCTTCATCGGCCTCGTTCCCTGCTTAGCCGAGTGCTGACGTTCTCCAGCTGTAACCTCAGCCCTGGCCCCGTGGGGGGAAGGAATCCCAGCCTGTCCATCCTCAGCCCTGGGAGTGACACAGCTCTGGGAGCCAGAGCCAGCCCAGCACTGGGAATGACGGGACCCCCGTGAAAGGCCTCCTGTCTGAGTCCCTGGGAAAAGCTTGGAACCACCAACTGTCCTGGCCGTGGTGGAACAGCTCTGGTTAAACATCCTGGAGTGCTGGGGGAACTCTGGGGGGCTGCTCTGGATGTGGGTCCTGCCCATCTCCCCAGCCCTGCTGGCCAAGAACATTCCCTGTGGGTCACCAACTCCCCGCTGCTCTCCTGGCCCTTGGCTGCTGCCCAAATTCCCTTTGCCCCAAAACCCCGGGTGTCCCTTTGCCCCCTGCTTTCAGACATTTGGCTTCCTGTGCCAGCTGCCCAGACTGCCTGAATCTGTAAAATAAACCCAGAACGGCAGCATTCCCTGGAAGAAAGCAGCTCATGCCCCACGTTCCGTGCTCTCCCCTTTTCCCTCCTCCACCTCACTGCTCTCCAGGAAATCTCGTGACTGGTTATTTATGGGCAGCAGAAGGGAGAAGGAGCCTGACTTGGGACTTGCTTTTGCAAGGCCTCAGGGGAGTTTAGTGAGGCTCAGCTTGCCTGGAAGGTGTTTCTTGCTGGTGGCTGCAGCAGGCTGAGCCTTGCCAAGCTAGCAGGGGAAGCAGAGGAGCGTGAAACCGTGGGATTAGTTCAGGGACTTTCTGTGGGCACAGTGAGAGCAAAACCAACTCGTGAGAGCTCTAAAGTTGAGGATGCCTTCAAGCATGGCTGGCCCAGCTGCAAGCCATTCTCAGGACAAACTAACTTTTGCCACCAAATGTCCGTATAATTTTATGGCTCTGGTCTATCCATCACGCCTAATATGTGGCTATATAAGCCAGGCTTAAGTAATGAGTTGTGACAGGCTGTGCATTTCTTGGTGATTATGGCATGTGTCGTAAAGCAAAGAGCTGGAGGCAATAATCCCCTGGAAACACATTGCCCCAGGGGTGTCTTGTTACCATTCTGAAATAAAATTACAAATGGAAAAATAATGAAAACAGTCCAGAACTCGAGCCATAGGTAGGGCAGGACTGTCAGGGAATCAATCCTCCAGCCTCAGACTGGGGGGATCATTTAGATCCAGTGTCAGCACCTACTCTCCCACCCCACGGCTGTTGCTGACAGCCAGGCCCTGGATGCTGCTGTTTCTGCCTCCAGGATCCTGGGAAAAGCAGCTTTTCCTTGGTGGTGCGAGGGCTTCACCTGCACTCTGCTCAGCCCCAGCTCACCTGGGTGATTGTCAAGTCCTGGGAAATACTGGAGAGGTCTGCACTCTAAACCCTTTCAGTAAAAGCTTCCTGCTGAATGAGCTGGGCTTTGATGACCCCAGTGGGTCCCTTCCAGCTCGGGATATTCTATGATTTCTCTTTTATTCCCTGCATTTAAGGTGGAGCATCTTGTGAATTGTTTGGGATGATAATCTCTCTTTTACTAACTGGGCTCCAGGAACTGGAGCCTGAGAGATGTGGAATCTCAGAATGGAGAGGCTGAGACGCTGGCACTTGGCTTTTCCTTGGTTCTCCTTCTGCTGGCCTCCACCCGCTGCATCTACTCCTTTTCCAGGGAGCGAGAAGGTTTCCTTTCCAGAGAGAGTTGGGAAGAGCAGCTCAGGGAGTTGCCTGGAAGCACGGGGATATGACTGTCCTGCCTTTTGGACAAAGCCAGGAGTGACGCAGTTTGAGCTCAGAGTGGACCTTGAGCACGAGGTTGGACTTGAAACTTCCCAAGGATCCTTCTGAACTGGTATTTCTGTGATTCCATAGAAACTGGGTGCATTTTTGGGTGTTCAGGAGCACAAACTGCCTCTATTTCCATGAAATCTCATCCGTGAGGAAACCTCTTCCAGCAGCACAAGGCAACAGTTGTTCCACGGGGTTTTCTCCCTTGTCTCAGCATTAAATAAGGGATTGATCCAGCACCACGATCCTGCAGCCAGAGGTTTTTGGGAGGGCTTTCACCACCACGTGTGATAGCAGCAACTCCTTCTGTGGCTGTGCAGAGAGCTCCAGCTCTCCATGATGAGCCCAGGAGTGTCCCCTGCTCCCAGTTCTTCTCCCACCACAAACAGAAAATGCTGGGAAATCACAGCACAAGTTTAATTCTTCCCTCTTTTTCCTCTTTTTTTTTTCCTCAAGCTAAAGAAAAACACCCAACAGAGAAAACTTCTTTTTTTTCTCCTTCTCCCATCCACAGGATTTGCCAAGTCATGATGGAGGACCAAGATGTGCCAAATGCCATCCCAAAAAGCTTTGGTATTCCACAGGATCCAAGGTCTGTCTGCAAATTTTGGGCTTTTCAGGAAAAAATATTTGTCACCATTTCAATTTCCTTGGCTTGCCAGGAGCAGTCTTTTCTATCAACTGCCCCAAGTTTTTGTTTAAGAGAGACCCCAGAAATGTTGGTGGAAATGAGGGTCTTTCCCTCCTCTTTTCCTTCTGTGGGAAAAACACAGGCTGAGGAATTCCAGTGCCTTGAGAGCTGACTGAAAACTGCGATTTTTTAGTTTGAAAACAACAAAATGAAATTTTCCCTTGCTGCAAAGCAATTAGAAACCAGCATTTCTCATGCAGGAAAATTGAAGAAAAGCAGTTAAGTGTGGCGGAAGTCTAAAATGCTTCCTGACTCTGGGATTTTTTTTTTTAATTAATTTTTTTCAATAAAAATCTGACATTTTAATGGGAGAAAATGTTTTGTTTGGATCTTTGTACATATACATAGCTGAAATTTACCAGCATCAAAATGCATTATGACATTTAATATATAATAATATGTCATGATCTATTTTAATATACTTTAAACAAAACGGTCCAGTGAAATAATGCCCGAAGTGAAATGAAATATTCCAGCACTGCCTCTGGAAAACCGAGGAAAAGCTTTGTCCCTCTTCAAAAATTTCGGAGAAATGGACAAGTTCTTGCAAAATATTCTGATTTTGAGCCAAATGTGGGTTTGGAAGGACCAAGAACTTCACCTTCAGGAACTCTTTGCTCAGTTTGGATCCACGGCTCTCTAGTTCCACTTGGAACTCCAAAATGTGCTCTTTTTTTGTCATTTCCTTAAATCAAATTCTCTCATCCCTCCAGAAGGAAAGGCAAAATTGGTCATTATCCTCATTTTACTGCCCGGGAAGCCAAGTTTTAGGGAGAAAACTTGGAGGGAGAGCTGGAGGGAAAGCCAAATTTAGTGGCCAACTCGGTGCTTCCCACAAGGTGGATGTTCCTCCAAGCCCAAAGGAGGCATGGTCTGCATTAGGGATTGTGGGAAGGACTTTGGGAATCAGCCTCCCTGTTCCATCCACTTTTTGGGGGGTTTTGCTGTGCTGTATCCCAAATAAACCGGGATTTTTACACACTGCAACTGGGTTTGTTACTTCAACGTATTGCCATTTCCCAGTTTGATTTTGCCATTTCCCAGTTCGATTTTGTCATTTCCCAGTTGAATTTTGCCATTTCCCAAGTTTGATTTTGCCATTTCCCGGTTTGATCTTGCCATTTCCCAGTTGAATTTTGCCATTTCTCAGTTTGATTTCGCCATTTCTTAGTTTGATTTTGCCATTTCCCAGTTGAATTTTGCCATTTCCCGGTTTGATTTTGCCATTTCCCAGTTGAATTTTGCCGTTTCCCAAGTTTGATTTTGCCATTTCTTAGTTTGATTTTGCCATTTCCCAGTGCAATTTTGCCATTTCCCAGTTGGATTTTGCCATTTCCCAGTTGAATTTTGTCGTTTCCCAGTTTGATTTTGTCATTTCCCTGTTGAATGTTGCCATTTCCCTGTTGAATTTTGCCATTTCCCAGTTTGATTTTGCTATTTCCCAGTTGAATTTTGCAATTTCCCAAGTTTGATTTTGCCATTTCCCAGTGCGATTTTGCCATTTCTCTGTTCAATTTTGCCATTTCCCAGTTGGATTTTGCCATTTCTCTGTTCAATTTTGCCATTTCCCGGTTTGATTTTGCCATTTCCCAGTTTGATTTTGCCATTTCCTGATTGAATTTTGCCATTTCCCAGTTGAATTTTGCCATTTCCCAGTCTAACCTCCGTGGCAAGGAGCTGCCCCCACCCAGAATTCACTGAATATTGCCCAATTTTCTGTTTATTTGCTGCAAACGGGAAGCGTGCTGGAGCCGGGGGAGGGTGCTCAGGGTTGAACGAAGGTTGTGTCCCATTTCCTCAGGCTCTCCTTGATCCTGATTTTAGGAGAAGTTTCCTGAAAACAACATGACAAGTGTCATTTGTCCCGTCACAGGCAGGCTTTGTCCCATCGAGTCACCCTCCACAGACCTGCAACCGGATTTGAGAGTTAAAACCTGTTTCTTTTTTATTTTTAAAGTGCCTGGTTTCCCCTGGAGGAGATCTCTGTAGTCCTTGGGAAGACTCAAGAGTGACTGAATAAACTGGGGTTTTTTTAATAGTCAAGTGTTAAAAACTGATTCAGGCTGAAAGGGAACTATGAGTATTAAAATAAAAAATTTTCTCTTCTTACATTCATTCTATAAGAACTTTTCCTTTACTATGTAAACTATGTAAAAAATAAATAAAGTTTTTATAAAGAACATTCATATCTAGTATCTTCTAACCTTATATATATTATATTAAAAAAAAATTTCTGAGTGTCTAAAAGTTTAACCAATCACCCTAAAAAAAAATATAAACACTGTTCAATTACTTTATAAAACTAAAATATATAAATAGTATTATAAATTTAATAAATAATTCATTCCTCACTCTAAACTCCTACCTCACTACATCGCTAAACCCCTACTTAAAAACCCACAGGGAACATTAGGAACGTTATTAGTTTCTTTTTTTTCCTCAAATTCCTATTGAAAACAAATAAATAACTTTATGGATTGGCATCCATAAAGGGGTTTTCTTCATGGAAACAAGTTTTAATAACCAAGATCTTGATGTGTGAGCTCTCTGCATGCTAAAGAAAGGTCTCTACTGAGCCAGCTTTAGCTTGAAATTGATAATAAACATCATTTCCAAATTACAGTTAGTCACAGCAGCTTTGCCCTTGGTGCACAAGGCCCTTGGACCCAAAACCTTGTTGGGGTTTTGAGATGAGCTGGAGAAGGATAAGGTCCCCTCTTCTGGATTCCAGGGTTTGTTCCTCTCCTTGGAGAAGCCAACGGGAGGAAGTCTCCACAAGGTCAGGTGAATTCAACCATTTCTGCTTTTTTTGTCCTTTTCCAAGCACCCACTGCTGGATTTGCAGCTGGAGCTGTGTTCCCATCCCACTGATGAGTGGGAATCTGTCCCTTCCCAAATCTTCAATATCCCAGCGCTGCTGTTGGAAGGATCTGGCCCCACAGCTCCCAGAAATGGGAATAACCAGGGCACCTCTGAGGTTTCACCCAGCTGGAATTACAACAAAATCATGGAAAAGTGACCCTCCAAAGAAATCCCCGATCTCCTGTGACAGCCTCAGGCAGGGACAAGCCTCATTTCCAGCCTGTTTCCAAACATACTGACAGTGGCTGAGCTGGGAACGAGGGAAGCAATATGCCGGGTCCTGGGCCACAAATGAGGAATTAATTGAACACTTGCTTTTAATTTCCCCCCCTCCTTGCCCAAGACTGAGCCAAACTCGGATCCTTTTGACAATGTACTTCCCACTGGAGGAAAGGGGCGTGGTGACAATTTTTCCCTCTCGGTTGGAGTTTCCATCATTTTCTGCTTGATTTAGGCAGTTTTTTGCCAGTTCTTTTTCCTCTTTTCCCACCTGTGGATGCTGAAATGCTGTTAGCAGGGAAATTTTCTCTTTTTTCATTCATTCTGTGAGAACTTTTCCTTTCCTGTGTAAGCTATGTAAACAATAGATAGGGGTTTTGTAAATAGCATTCATATCTGGTATCTTCTGACCTTGTGTACATTATACTAGGAAAAAACATTTCTAAGTGGGTGTCTGAGACCTTGACCAATCACCCTAGGAGAAGTGTGAGCACTGTTCAATTGCTTTATGGAACTAGAATATATAAATGGTATTGTAAATTGAACAAATAATTCATTCCTCGCTCTGGACTCCTGCCTCACTGCATCTCTGAACTCCTGCTTGGAAGCCCACACCCACCAGCTCTTCTCTTTTTCCAAGCACGGGGAGCTGGGAGGAAGATTTGGGACGCTGCCTTCAGCAGCGGCGTCTGTGGAAAAGATCTCAACGGTATCAGGGAGTGGCAATATTTAGTCAATCCCAGAATTCCAGAATGGAATTTGGGTGGGAAGGAGACCTCAAAACTCATCGTGTTCCAACCCCTTGCTGGTTTTCTCCATCCCAGAGTGCTCCAAGCCCAGTCCAAGCTGGCCCTGAACACTTCCAGGGATGGGGCAGCCACAGCTTCTCTCAGGCAGGGCAGTTCCTTGGTGTCACATCCCGTGCAGTGCCTGCGGACCACGGGCTGTATCATGGATTTAGGAGCGCTTCCCATCACATCCCTGCCTTCAGCCTTGGATATTCCTGGTCTGGAGTGACTTCAGAGAGGTGCTGTGATCCTTGAGAGCAGGTGAATTGCGAGTGAACCTCCTTTTCCCAGGGAGCGTGTCCAGCTACAGAAAAATATCTGCTGCTGTGGGAAAATGAGCTTTCTCCTCATCTCTTGGTGTCTCCAGCACTGGGAATTTCCCAGTCCTGTTCCTCTCTGGATTTCCCACAGCAGAATATCTGCTGCTATGGGAAAATGAGCTTTCTCCTCATCTCTTGGTGTCCCCGGCACCGGGAATTTCCCAGTCCTGTTCCTCTCTGGATTGCCCACAGCAGAATATCTGCTGCCATGGGAAAATGAGCTTTTTCCTCACCACTTGGTGTCCCCGGCACCAGGAATTTCCCAATCCTGTTCCTCTCTGGTTTGCAGTGTCTCTGTCACCTGCAAATATGGGAAATCTCTTGAAAATGATGGGAATAACTTTTCTGATACCAAGGAGAAACAGGAACACTGTGCTCAGTTAGGGGCTGGTTTTCCCTCCCCATTTCTTGGTAGAAAGGACTCATGGGCACCTCCGGCTCCCTCCCAAGGATCTCCCCTTCCAGCACTGATATTTTAAGCTGAATTCATCTCTTTGCTCTCAGGACTGGGCTTTCCTCAGCCCTTCTCTCAGAGCAGTGGGACCATCCCTGCCCCGGGCAGGACCTGACCTTCACCAAGGCCATCCGTGGTTACTTCCCCACGTCGCTCCTGATTTCGGGGATCGTATTCCAGGAGCACATTTTGCAGCAGAACATGGAATTGCAGAGGAGATCGGACGCTTTCGTTGCCTTTCTTGTCTCTCCTTCTCTTCCCCCAGCATCACCCGGCCCCAATTACAGCCCGGGGCGCTCCCAGAGGGGACATTCAAACCCAACAAAGCCCCGTCCCCGCCCTACAAAGGCGACATCTCCTGGGCTTGTGCCCTAATGAGAGCAAATTTTTTGTCCAAACATTTGAAGCGAGGAGGTGCCTTCTCCTGCCACCCCCTGCCGGGGTTAATATCATTATCCAGTTGGCTCTGGTTGGGAATTAAAACAAGGGCATTCCCTTCTTTTAATGAGAGCTGACAGTGGCTCCAGCACTTCAGAAGGGAATTAGGGAAGGAGGGATGGCTGCGGAGTCTGTCTCCCTGGAGTCTCAGCCACCGGCCCTGCTGCCCCGTGGGATCAAAGGCCACTTACCTGCTGCTGAGCACCAAATCCCTTGGGATACCCCGCTGGAATAACAGCTTCACCCCGCTGGAAATAACGGTTTGAGCAGGCAGAGCAACCCAAGGCTCCGCTTCGACACGGCAGGAAGGCAGAGAGGAACCCCTTGAGGTTTTGGGCATCGTGGCCAGATCTAAAATGGGATTATGGAGTGTTAAACCTGGCCGGGTTTTGGTTAGGGCTTGGTGGAAACAGAAAATTTTTGGTGTAGGGCAGTTTGGTGAAAATGCAGCAAGCGAAATGTTGTGGAGAAAATGATGCATATATATCAATTTTAATTTTTTTTTTTAATGGAAAACTCTAAGTTTTCAATCACTCCTTTTGGACTTCAGGTAAGTGCTTCAGAGAAGGGGTTTTATTTTTAGACGAAAAAAAGAAAAGCTGATTAGAAATACCCACCAAAACCTCCCTGTGTCTTATCACTGAAAAACAGCGAGGTCAGCCCGTCCTCCTCTCTGTCTCAGGATAGGTTTGATTAGAAACGTCAAAAAAATGCGGGACAAAAATGTGAATTTTTAATCCCATTTTAAAGGACCTTTACCCATGCGTGAACTCTCCTTTTGAAGTGCTGCAGTGGCTCTTGCCCAGTCTGCTCCGAGGGAGAGATGCCCAAACAAAGGGAACCGTTTGCAGGGATCGTTACTTGTGGCAGGATTCCAGGATTCCAGAGCGCCGGGCTCGCTGGGACACGACCAGGAAATCCATTTCCTGGGATGCCACGGGAATTGCCGATGTTCTGGAGGTGGGGAGGAGACACTGAGCTGCGTAAAACAGCCCCCAGCGTGTGAAAACGGATTGAACAGGCTGATTGCAATGATTGCAGGGAATTTTCTTGGTAGTTTTTTGTGTGCTGGAACAGTTTATAGCTGCCCTGTGAAAGGGATTGGGTGGGAAAGGAATTCCTGGTTCATGGATCACAGAGAGGATGCTCGTTGCACTCCTCTGCTTGGAGCTTCAGGAATGATTTCAGGAGCTGATACAGGATAACTTCACCCCAAATCCCACTATTTCATGGAATGGTGTCCTCCTTAGGAGCATCCCAGCTTAAAATTCACGCTCTAGCATATTTTTTTCTCTGGGAACTACTAGCACGGATCTGGAGAGGCAAGATGCTTGCTGGAAGAAAATGGGAGAGTCAATGGCTCTGTGGATATTTCCTTTCTCAAAAGGCCAGGTCAGAGGTGCTGCTGGTGACCTGGTGGTTCTTGCTGTCCCCATGGGAGACAAGGGACAGCAAATAACAGCTTCAGGGCACTCACAGCACTGGGAAAACTTGGACAAATGTGTTGCAGTTAAAGCTGTGGTGGGGGTAAAAAATCCCTTTCCCTGATGTCCATCACAGAGGAAAAATTCTGCTTTTTTTCCTTAAATTGGAAAGCTGAAAATTAATAATTAATTTGAAAATGAATGCACTTTTAGGCTTCTGGATGAGAGGTTTTCAGTTTCCAATGGGTAGGTGACAGAGCTTAGGGAAAACCAGCACTCTTAGGGGGAAATCAGCCTGTTTTGGTGCTTAGCCCTGGAGCGGGGCAGGACCGCGTGGGAGCTGCAGGGAAAGGCAGCATTAACGACCTGAACCCACTCATCATCTCCAGCAGGGCCGGGGGTACAAATGGAAGTGCCTGGGGCCATCCCATCGCATTCCCTGCAGGCTGGGAGGGGGGAGCCGGGCAGGAGCCCCCGGGAGCAGAAACGCCGCAGTGCAGGTAACGCTCAATAAACAGCAAGCGATAACCCAGCCGTCTCCATCAGGAAATCAATTAGTGGGGGGCCTTTAGGTTGGCTTTTTCCCTGTTTTCCCTCCTCTCTTCCCCTCCTCTTTTCCATTTTCCAGGCAGGTGTCTAAGGTGAGGGTTGTGGGAGCAATCGCTTCTCGAGGCAGCTGCTTGGCTGTTCCCTCCGCTCACAGCTGAAGCGCAGCACAGCCCACGGCTCTGGGGCTTTGCGCTTCTCCCCGTCCCCCCATCCACAGGGAAGCTGGGGCTGGAGCTGGGAAGGTTGCCAGGGTCCCACGTTAGCGCTGTTTGCATCCCAAAGGAGGTGCATTAGCCTTGGATTTGGTCCTAACCAGCAAGACCCAGAGCAGCGCGTGGAGGTTTTCGGGCTCAGGGTGAAGGAGAGGAGGGTTTGGAGGGATGTGCTTGCTCTGGGTTTGGCTTCTGAGCTTGATCAGAGAGGAGGAAAGGCTGGGAAGGGGGTTAAATCCAGCTCTGGTCAGGGAAAACCACAGGAAGGGAAGGGGCAGCACGAGGGGTTTGGCAACAGGAGAGCAGAAAATTGATGGGTCACGCTTGATGGATTCAGCAGGGCTGGCTGTATTTGGGAGCAGAGCTAGCCAGGGGTTTGGATCTGGGATTTGAGAGTGACCCAGCTTTGAGACCAAATCTCTGACCTTTATATCCTCTTTGCCTCTTCTCCTTGGTGGTTTGTGACCTTGCTTGCCTTGCCCCTCACTTAATCTCCCCAAAATCAAAACTGCCCAACCCTTTCCACTGCTGGCTGCACAGAGACCTGGCCATGGGAGGAAGAAATGGCATCAGCTTAATCAGGAAGGGCCAAACTACATCCTGGCAAAGATGGAGATGAGTTTAAGAGATCAAACACCATCACAAAATTGGATTTCAAGAAGCTTTCTGCTTTGAAAACATCAGAATATCGGGTGGTCTGGGTGATAATGTCATGTTTTCATAAAGCAAAAACTGTCTGAGCCAAAATATGGGTCTTAAATGGCTGCTTCAGCCAGCAAACACAGTCATTCAGGCCAAATAATGAGGAAGGGGAAGGACACTGTGAGCGCAGGAGACAGAGGGTGGGGACAGAGCAGGGGACAGATGGCCTTGAGACCAGGTCCACACCCCTACATGGGTGCTGGCAGAGGGAGACACCTTGATATATCACCTGTCCCTTTGAACAAGCCCAGGTCAGCCAGGCAGCTTCATTCATCTTCTCCCTCAGGCAAGGAAAGGAGCAAATTCTCTGCCTGGTCTGGATTCCAGATGTGTGGCAGTACCTGGGATGCTGAGTTTTAGCAGAGCCCTCGGATGTGGAGAGCACCGGGCGCTCCTGAGAACAGCAGCACATCCCTGGGGACAGACAGAGCTGCCCCGTCCTCTGGAGCATCCTGCTCCGTCTCCTGGTGGAGTTACCAGCCATCACCAATGGATATAACCCGCTGCAAACATGAAGAGTTATTTAAATTCTTTCTCTGGCCAAAAGCTGAAGGAGAGAACTTCACATCGTGGTCATTAAGACCCAGCTACCAAATCTGCCTCAGCTGCTTTTAATCATCTGGACATCCCCTGAGCTCCCAGATGCCAGGCTTGGGCTTATTCCCCTGCAGGAACTTGTCAGGCTGTCAGCCCTAAATGTTCCAATATCGCAGGTGAGGCACCTCCCATCTTCATTTAATTATCTATCTGCACTCCTACATATATATCCAGTCTCACAGCTTGTAGGGTAAAATAGATGGCTTGGAAAGGAATGGATTGAGGAGAGTTTGCTTTGCCTTTTTGTTCTCCAACCATCAGGTCTAGATTTGAAACCACAAGCTGACAAAAAGGTTCATGCTCAGTACCGGGGGCTCATACATCTGCTGCTTGCGTGTCTGATCTGCACAGGGGTGTGTTGGGCCGGTGAAACCTGTGGTTTTCTGCTCTGTTAACAAGTCTGATGTTGGGAAAGGAAATGTCATCCTGGTTCATCATTTCGGGGAGGGGGTAGAAGGGAATCAGGGGCACAGAACATCACCTGGCTTGAGCAAAGGGGCATTTTTCTCTCTCTTTTTCCGGACTTCATTTGGATTCTGCAGGAGGAAGCTGCAGTTCTGTTCAAGCCAAACCTAAATGGAAATATTATCTATGGAAGGCTTCAGAATGCTGTGGATTGGGGTTTTTTTTGTCTGCCTGCACATGATGTCACCTTTTAGCACTTGTCTGTGTCAGGCACCGTATCTGTCCCCGGTGAGCCCGGTGTGGCCAGAGCACTGCTCTGTAGCTCATGTTCAGCTCATTGTGTCCCCAGCTCAGTCCCTGGGAAGGAAAGATAAGGCCCTAAGTTATGTCTTTACCTCTTGGCTGCGTTTCCTGCTCCCCACAAATTAGCTGGAAGCAGGGAGGAAGATTCTCCAGGGATTTTTCTCCAGCTGCCTGCGAGCAGAGACTGCCAGGCTGGAGCATCCTTGCTCCCTGCTGCAAAGTCCAGGAGGTGCCCCTGGCTCTGAGAGGGAGAAGGAGGATTTGAAAACCAAGCACATTTCTTCCGAGGCCTCTGCTGTGTGTCGCTCCCTGCAGCCCGTCCTGTTCCAACCCCCAGCCGGCCGCTGTTATTTCAGCAATCAGCTGCAAGACAAACCAGCTGGCCCCTGCCGAGGTGTGGAAAGTCCACCGGGGGATTAAGCTGGTCTTACCATCAGTCCTCACTTGTGAAAATACAACCTACTAAGTTTTCCTAGATGATGCAGTTTTCAATTGCTTTTGTTTGCTTTTCAGGCAGGTCTTAAATCAGGCTGTCAGTCAGGCTCCCTTCCTCCCCCCCGCCTCGCCTCCGAGGCGGCTTCCAGGCGCTGCTGCAGGACCTGCAATCTCTTTCCTATTGCCATTTATTTATGGGGTTTTCCCTTCCTCCCGGTAGGAAGGGAGGGGCCGTGTCTCGCACAGCGAAGCCTGAGCTCTGCAGCTCGTTCTTTGCAGCTCCCGAGCCGCGGTGCCAGGCAGTGATGCTGCCAGGGGCGCAGGGGGGACCGTGGGGACACCGTGGTGGCACTTGGTGTCTCTGCATCTGCGGCTTTCTCCTTCACCAGCCGCGATGCTGCAGATTGTGAGGGGAGGGTGTGGAGATGGTTATCAGCGTCCTACAAAGCTCTCATCCCTCTCTTCACACCTGCCAGGAGGATTTCCCGTGAAAAGCCGAGGGACAGGCTTTATCTGCCTTCCCTCCCCTCCCTCTCCGCCCTGGGCTGTTACATCCCTCTCTTGGCTGCAAAACGTATTCGTGCCGTGTCCTGCGGGTAGAGAAGAGCTGAAGTTTGTTAGAGCTCGTTGCTAGAGCTTCAAAAGAGGGTGCCGTGGTTTTTTTGGAGGATGAAGTAGTGGCTGAGAGGTGCAAGCTGCGGGTTCAGCGGGAGTCGGCTCGGCCTCGCACTCCGTCCCACCAGGCACATTTTTATATATCTTTAGGTGCTTGAGTACAGCCCTGTCAACACATGGGAGAGGAGGTGGTCCTGCCTGAGAGTGTGCAGCAAATCCAACACATCCCAGGCAGAGATTGACTCTGCCTGACGTCTGGAGCGGGTCGGTGCCTTCGGGGTGTGGCAGAACCGCTCCGTGGATGTTCAGGGAGGATGGTCCGGGATTTCTGGCCACCCAGAGCAAGCCCTGACCCAGATCTCTGGGCATTAAGTCACCTCTCCAAGTCGTGGTGCACAGGTCTCTCTGGCAGAGGTGGCTGATCTCCAAGGACCTCTACAAATCTGGCCAAAATCTTACAAGCAGCCACATCTCTCCCCCCCACCCCGGCCTCAGTGTTCCAGGTGTTTTCTTCCGCCTTTGTCTCATAACACAATTCACAAAGGACAGAGCTCTTCCAGATATGGGAATCTGGGCGCCAAGTCCGCTCCCAGCAGCCCTCTAAATCCTGCCCCTCCATGTAATTTAAATTGCAAGGGTTGTGCTTAGGGGAAGGTGAGGGAGGCTGCTGGATCTGGATGTCACCTGGTTAACAAGCGCACCGTGATCCCTTTTCCCCCTGCGTGGACAGCAAAAGGCAGGGATGGAGGGGGATGGATCAGCTCTGCTGGCTGGAGAAGCCGATTCCTCTGCTGTGACTGGTATAACACAGAGCTGGTGGGGCTGGGATGATGTCTGGAGTCAGGGCTTGCAGCTCTCCCCGAGCTCCTGGGGGAGCACCGCGCTGAGCTGCTGGCAACTCTCACCTCTGATAAGGGAGGAGGCAGAGAAAAACCAGGGCCTGTCTCATCCTGGAGGAGCTGGGGTTTTGTGTACAAGCAATGAAGAGTGGTCCCTTCCTGGCAGAGAGGTGTGTCCTTACCCTTAACCTACAGAAAAATGCAAATCCTGCTCTAATACACCCCATTGTTGCCACGGACAGGCAAGGAATCATCCTCAAATATTTTTCTTAGTGAAAAGTGTGGCTACCTGGGCAGATAAGCAAGGCAAGGTACCCTAAAGCTGCCTGATGCCAGAGGAAGATTTGGGAGTGCTGATATCCAAGTGAATGGTGGTTTTCTGGCTGGCTGTAGGATGGGAGAAAGGGCTTCCCAGGCTTTTTTCCTGCTCTTGCTGATGTGAAAATGGCTTGGGTGACTGAAGAGCCACCGTGCAGACACGTGGTCCCAGCAACAAGGATGACAGCATGTGGCTGCCCCTGACTTTAACAGCTAAATCCGCAAGAGCTCCTCACTCCAAGCCTTGAGCTGGTTTTAGATCTGGTTTTAGCCAAGCCTGAACAATGTTGGCACTTAGATAAAGCTTCGTTTTCCTTCTCTTCTTTGCATCTCATCCCAAGCAGTTTGGAGATGACTGGAGAAAGCTGCATCTTGCAGCACTCCAGAGACTCAAGAAGGACCCAGATTCCTGGTCTTAATGTTTCCTGGTTTTAATGTTAGACTGGTTTTGTTCTGTGCAGCAGGAATAAGAAAAATCCCGACTGAAACAGGAAAGTGGCTGGGCTGCTAAAGGGTCCAGCCCACAAAAGGAGGGGAAATACATTTTCTCCTGTGCCAAAGCGAGCTGAAACACCAAAAATCCCTCATCTCGCAGCCCTGATGTGAAAGCCAGGTTGCCTCCCCTCCACACATCTGCAGCTCTGCTGCTGCTGGTGCCTCCAGGGGAAAACAAGGCAGCCACAAGCCCTGCCAGCTGTCTCCAGCACAGCGTGGTACCAAGGCCTCGGGAGCTGTGCAGGGAGGAAGGCTGGGACGCACAGCGTGGCTGGGAAGCCTTTGAGGGATGCTCTGGATGAGAGTTGCATTGTTGCCCCGTTAGCAGCATTGCTTGAGTGGCTTCATCCCCGGCAGCTTGAGCAGGGGTTTATCCAATTCCCAAACTCCCCAGGGATGGGGCTCGCTCAGCTGCCTCCGCTCGAGGAAGGAAAAGAATCTGGCTGGTGTCAGAGCTGGTTGTGGCTGAGAGAGCAATGAGGCATCGCTGCACTGTGCCTGGAGCCGGGATCTGCTGGATCTGGGGCCTCCTGGACAGCCTGTTTGCTCCCAAGCCATGTCCCAGCCACTGCTGCTTGGCGTCCCTGAAAGCTGCTGGATTCAGTGCTGATGTTACTCGGAAAATGCTGCTCGGGGGTCTTTACCTGTGAGCTTGGCTGTGATTAACATTGGAACGTCTCAAGGATGAAAAGGATTCCTGAAAGAACTCCAAAATACCTGCTGTGGGATGCCAAGGGGTTTGTGTTTAACTGAACTCCTCTTTCCACGCACCAGCTTCCCTGGGAATCTGGTTTTTAACCTGATACAGAAAAGCGGGGAAAATGGCAAAGGTTTATATTTGATCTGGATTAACCAGGAGCATCCAGAGCCAGCACCATTCCTCAGGAGGGCTCTGCTGGGGACAGCTGGAGGCAAGCCAGGCTGTGCTGTGGCACACACATGGCACTGCTACCCCAGACATTGGAACAGACCTTGCAAGGGGATTTTGGAGCCACTGGAAGCAGAGCTGGCTGGGAATCTTTTTGGTAAAGCACACGTTGGAGTCGCTTGGTCAGATGAAACTTCTCAGAGCCATGTGTGATGCCTGCCAAAGCTGAAGCTGGGAATGCTTCCCTCCATCAGAAGGGAGAAAAAAGGGGATACAGGAGGAGCAATGGCTTTGTGGAAGCGCATCCAGGCTGAGTGTTGGCTCCAGCTCTCTGCCGTGGCCAGAAGCACAAGGAATGGCTGTCACTGACACCTCCTTGGCCACCCAAGACCCCTGATGTGGTGCCAGGACCCACCACGGTGTGGGTGTCCCCAGTGAGTGACACGTGCCAGAGCCTCTTGTTCCGTGCATGGTATCTTGGATAAAAGAATTTACATTGGAAGGGACTTTTTAAAGTCATTAAGTCCTATCCCCAGCCATGGGCAGGGCCACCTTCAACCTCAGGGCCCCATCCAGCCTGGCTTGGATGTTTCCAGGATGGGATGAGCTGCCAGTGGGCAATGCTCCTTAATCCCCACCTCGAAGCAAAGTCTTGAGCCCAAGCCAGTAACACTTCCAACCCCTTATGCTCTCCCTTCCCTTTCTCTTTTAGAAAAATTTTGAGGCAGCCACTTCTGTGTGGTGGGAAACAGGAAAATTTTGGGAATTTTTCAGCAGGCCATCAGTGTTCCTGCTGCCCTGGGCACAGGAGAGGCTGCGCTGAGGGCGAGCTCCTTTCAGCTGCTCCTCGGTGTAAATCTGACCCACAAGCTCACCCAGTTCATAGACACTGCCTGCTGAAAAGGCAGTAAATCAGCTAAAATCCTCAGTCAGAGCTGGCTTGGGAATGTTTTATGATGGAATTAGAATAATGAATGAGGAGCCTGCTGTTTGTGTTAGTTTTGGCTTGCAAGCTGCAGAAAAAGTCTGGTGCTGAACTTGGTGATAAACTCTCCTCCACCAGCAGGCTCTGAGGTTGGGAAGAACTTTTTAAAGCCTCCAAGGCCCAGGAGGGTGAGAGATTGGCACAGCACGAGCTGAGTGGACATTAGGGCTGAGAGGTGTGTTTTGGGGCAAGATGAGCCCTCGCTGCTGAAGGATCCAAGCTCTCCAAAGCTCTGGACACTCTCCTCCTTGAGGTTGGTCCAACACATGCTGCAGGAGCAAAGTGAGTTGGCCAAACCTGTAAGAATCCAGCTGTTTCCATGCTCCGAGTACCAAACCTCGCTGGGGTTGCTCCACACCTGGTGGCAGGTCACCCATCATGTGTCCTTGGTGGGTTCCTTCCCAGCTTCGCTCTCAGATCCCTGCTTGAGCTCATGGGTATAAAATGAGCTTCGTGCTCTGACTCTGCCAGAGCTGCAGGGGCTGGAAAGAACTTGGCTGTGATTTTCCTAAGCTTTGACGTGAGTCTGGATGGCTCCTGGGTGGAGCTGGGCCAGTTTTCCTCTGGCTGGGGGAAGAAGAAGTTTTTACTCTGGAAAAACCTGAGGAGCTGCTGGTTGGTGGGACACGGTCCAGATGGAGGGATGGATGGACGGGGAGCATTTCTGTGTTAGTATGAATGATCCAATAATGCAGTTCCAATGCATGGTCCCTAATCCATGCACGCTGCAACAAATTCCCATTTTTCTGGAGCGCTCTGTGCCCGGGCAGCCCCTCTGATGGCACTGGGAGGAGTGAGCACCTGGATGTGCTGAGCTCCCTCCACTTCATAACTCAGCAGGCTCTCCGAAGAGCTGGAATTACCTTCCTTTTCCAGATCCAGGTTTTTATTTCCTGGTGGTCCTTTTTGCCCCCTGACGATTCCTGCTGCTTGGCTCTGAGTGGGACCTTCCTTTCACCAAGGTTTAGGATCCTTCCTCTTCAAATCTTTACCCCAGCAGATGGACCCAAATCTTAATTTTTCCACAGTTTTACCAGTGGTCAAAACCTAGCAACGCTCAGTCTCATTTTGCTTCCATGGCTGATTTTCTACTTCCTAAGGGCTGTAATAAATGTCACCTTTCCAGAAGAAATCCCTGCTCACCTGGCCTTGCCATTTTTCATCTTTTTGGTGTTTTTTTTCCCCTGGATTTTTGAACTTTGCTTTCTCAAATTGACTAAAAAGAAATGCTTCATGATGGGAAACGACGTCAAGCTGCACAGAAGCTTCTTCCAGCTGGTGAACGGTGAAATGCAGTTTGCAGATGGAGCCTCCCCTTTGGTCCATGCTGGATAAGCTGAAGCCTTTGTGGGGGTCTGCTTAAAGGGTGGAATTTGAATTTCCAAAATTTGGAAAGAGTGGAATTTTCTGCCCTGCTGCATCTTCTGTGAGCGGTCACGGGGGAAGAGTCCGGCCTCGGCCTTTCCCGACAGCGATCGCAAGACCCAAGGACGTGAGGGTCCACTCCCAATCTCCGACACAACTGTGGGCTTTGCGCACCCATTTTGTGCTCGGAAGCGTAAGGCAAGTCCCGCCTCAGCTCTCCTCGCTCATCCAACCCTTGTCTGGCATCCCCAGCCGAGGAATTCCCTGAGGGATTGATCCGGCCTCAGGTGGGGGACACTGCCTGTGGGGGAGCTCCGCTCCTGCAGGCCCAGCTGTGGCTGCACGTTGCCAGGCAGGACTTTTTGTCACTTTTTGTCACTTTTTGTCACTTTTTGTCACTTTTTGTCACATTTCGAGCCAAGGAATTCCCTGAGGGACTGATCCGGCCTCATGTGGGGAGCACTGCCCATGGGGGAGCTCCGCTCCTGCAGGCCCAGCTGCGGCTGGACGTTGCCAGGCAGAACTTTTTGTCACTTTTTGTCACTTTTTGTCACTTTTTGTCACTTTTTGGCACTTTTTGGCACTTTTTGGCACTTTCTGGCACTTTTTGGCACTTTTTGTCACGTTTCGAGCCAAGGAATTCCCTGAGGGATTGATCCTCCCCCCGGGGAGCACTGCCTCTGGGGGAGCTCCGCTCCTGCAGGCCCAGCTGCGGCTGCACTTTGCCACGCAGCACTTATTGTCTCTTTTTGGCACTTTTTGTCCCGTTTCGAGCCAAGGAATTCCCGGAGGGATTGAGCCTCCCCCCGGGGAGCACTGCCTCTGGGGGAGCTCCGCTCCTGCAGGCCCAGCTGCGGCTGGACGTTGCTAGGCAGGACTTTTTGTCACTTTTTGGCCCTTTTTGTCACTTTTTGTCCCTTTTTGTCACGTTTTGAGCTGTTTTGAGCTTGTCTGGCAGGACCAGAGTAGAAGAGCACGAGGGATCCCTGTGTGACCCCTGGTGCCCCCTCAAAGCACAGGGCTGTCCCCACAGCCACCACGCAGCCCTGGCCTCACCCCGTCCTTCCGTGCCCCTTCTCCCCCTTCTCTGTCACCCCCTGAACCCAACCACCCTCGGTTCAAGGTGATCGCAAGTTTATTTTGGAGCTGGATCCGCCTCCCCTGAGGCCAGGCCCGTGGCTGCCTCCTGGCGAAGTGGCTCTCTCAGGGGCAGCTTTATCTCTTTGAAGATTAGGGGGCTTTAAGATGTCTTTAAAGTGAATTTCATCCCCCCCCCACTCCTCTGTTTTATTATGATAATTGATGACCAGCAAACTTTTCTTTTCCTTTATCTCTTAAATATGTTTCTTTACCCTTAAAAATGCAATATTTCTTTTAACTGGGAATATGGATGGGTCTGTGTGGAGCGGGGCTGCCTTGGAATCATCTGTCAATTTGATCGTGTAAAGCCTCTGTTTTTAGCTGGCATCCAGTGCAGATTTCAAAGCTGTGACTCACCCCTTCTTTGCAGAGGAAAAAAAAAAAAAAGGTAATAAAATTTAAAAAAAAATAATTAGAAATAAACGTTTTCCAAGTGGTCAATTACTGAGTTTTATTTTTGAGCCTCTGTATCAGGGAGTTTTGGGTGTGCGTGCTCAGGAAGGATTAAAAGCACTAAAAGATTTCAGTAGCAAGGGCTACAAAATGAATGGTCAGCCTTGGAAAGAGGAGATTGGAAGAAATAAAATGATTGCAAATGAAAGGCCAAAATTCAAAGTTTTTTAATAAAGGATAAGGCAGGAAAGGGGAGGTCACGGGAATAATTTAATATATAGTTGAAACATTATATTTCAGTATAATGTAGATAAACTCATGTAGCAAATGCTTGGAACTGAAATTGCCTTTTCCCTCCCTGCAATAACTGTATAAATAACTAAATAAATCCACATCTAATGGATAAATATATAACTATAAATCTAAATGACTAAAATAAACCCGCTCTCAGACACAAAGGACATGTTAAACTGAAACCCAGAAATTTACTCTAAAAATGTGAATATGCATTTTTTAAAGCAAATTCCCCCTCCAGTTTATACCATTTTATCTAAAATGCCATTTTCATCAGTGTGATCACAGCTCCCCTGGGAACCAGTCTGTGTTTGCTGGGCCTGATGCCCCAGCCCGGGGTGGCCCAGGGCTCTGAAGGTCCCCAGGAGGTGACAGTGGCTCTGTGTTCCTGCCACCAGTGGCCTCTGCCCCAGAATCTCAGGATTTCCCCAAGCCAAGTCTCCAAATGGTGTCAGGAGAGAGGGTGAGCAGCAGCTCGGGGTTTCCTGGCTTGTCAGAGATTTTTGTGACATCTTATTCTGGGTGTCTCAAATCCACGTGTGGGGAAAGGAGGCATTAAAAATGAACATTTGTGAAGCCTGAGGAGCACCGGTGATGGCTCTGGGGCAGGATGATTCCAGCAGCAGGGATGATTCCTAGGGGCTCGGGGCTTGGCATGCTGTGGGTGGCAGTGCCAGCTTCCAGTGCCTTATTCCAGAATATCCCACTCCAGGATGGGGCGAGCCCAGCTCCCTGCAGGCTTTGGGAGGTGGAGATGGGGTGAATCCCATGGATGGTTGTGTTTGGAAGCTCCCATTGGGATCCTCCTGCACTGGGAGCACTTGGGAGCCACCAAGGCAGAGTCACCTCGTGGTTAAACCACAGAATCACAGAATTGTTTGGATTTAAAGGGCCTTTAAAAAACATCTTATTCCACCCCCTTCCATGGCAGGGACACCTTCCATTAGACCAGGCTGCTCCAAACCCCATCCAGCCTGGCCTTGGACACTTCCAAGGATGGGACAAACCACCTCTGACACCTCCAAAGACCCCAGAAAGGCTGTGGGGCAGCAGAGCCGTGGTGGAGCTGGGGGTCAGGAGATGGGTGGGATGCAGAAGCTCTCGGAGCACAAATTAGGACTTTTTAACCCCAAATTTACAAGGACCTGCTGATGGGAAGCCCTTCATGACACCGAGAAGAGCTGGGATTTGATGGTTGTTCAACCTCTGCAGTCAAGAGTGAGAGGGATGTGAAATGCAAAGATCCCACATGTCCACTCTCATTTACTGAATTTCCTATTCCTTGCAGCAGGCAGTGTCTGGAATCACTCCTTTCCTCAAGCACCGATGTTTTCCCAAGTGTTTTGCAGGTTGGCACCTCCAGCCTCTCTTCTGGACCTGCGTGGGAAGTGCTCCTGCCCAGCTCTGCTGGCTCTTCAGCCCACTGGGATCCCATGAAATGAGCCACGTTCATCCTTCCTTTGCCATTTCAATGCCAAAGGCTGTTTGCTCAAAAATTAACACCAAGCTCCACTTAGAAGTGGCTTCAATGTTTTCTGAGCCTCTGAAGACCAAGAGCTGGTCACCAGAAATGTACCAGGGGTTCTTACACCCTCTGGCCTAGACCTGCTGAGAGCTTGAAATCGGTATTTTTCAAAATATGGTTCACCGTGGTTGGCAAACCCAAAGCGAAGTAGAAGGCGTGAGGTGGGGAGTGAACGTTGGAAGGAGATGGTGGGGTACACAGAGAGGAAGGAGACCAGAGCTACCAGACTGAGCCCAGAACATCCCAGAGTTGGGGTCTGAGAACAGGTCGGGAGAGCGGCGTGTAGGGTATCAGGGTGGTGCCCGGGGGTCGCCGGATGGTACAGACAGATGGTCAGAAGATCCCAGAGTTGGGGTCTGAGAACAGGTCGGGAGAGCGGCGTGTAGGGTATCAGGGTGGTGCCCGGGGGTCGCCGGATGGTACAGACAGATGGTCAGAAGATCCCAGAGTTGGGGTCTGAGAACAGGTCGGGAGAGCGGCGTGTAGGGTATCAGGGTGGTGCCCGGGGGTCGCCGGATGGTACAGACAGATGGTCAGAAGATCCCAGAGTTGGGGTCTGAGAACAGGTCGGGAGAGCGGCGTGTAGGGTATCAGGGTGGTGCCCGGGGGTCGCCGGATGGTACAGACAGATGGTCAGAAGATCCCAGAGTTGGGGTCTGAGAACAGGAAGAGCGGAGTGAGGCTGCGTTCTGTGACTGCTGAGACCGCGGGGGCCGTCGGCTCTGTCAGTAGGACAGAAGATCCCAGAGTTGGGGTGTGAGGACAGGATCCGTGTGGTACGCCCGCGTTCTCCGACTGCTGTCACCGAGTGAACTGTTGGCACTGACAGTTGGTCAGAAGATCCCAGAGTTGGGGTCTGAGAACAGGATCTGTGTGGTGAGTCCGCGTTCGCTGACTGCTGTCACCGAGTGAACTGTTGGCACTGACATTGGTCAGAAGATCCCAGAGTGCGGGTGCCAGAACAGGATCTGTGCCGTGAGCCTGCGTCCTCCGACCGCTGTCACCGAGTGAACTGTTGGCACTGGCGTGGCTGGGTCCTGCACACGCCCGTCTCCTCCTGGGAAAGGTGATGGAGAAGGAACGAGGCGGCTTTAACAGCAGAGCCTGAGTCACGCAGAGCTGGCGAGAAGCTCTGCTGAAGTCCCCCTTGACCAGTGGGGCAGCCCCTGCTATCGGGGGGCTTTTGGGGGCACCTCCAGCGGTAGCAACTGGCTCGGGCTGGATCTGAGCCTGTGGAATTAGGGATGAAAAGCTGCATTACAGGTCCAGGGAGCCCACCCAGGGCCCTCCAGCCGGCGCAGTGCCAGGACGAGGATGGATCCAAGGGCCATTGAAAGCCCTCATCCAGCGTATATTTGGTTTGTCTTGTGTGACACAGAGAACCTGAGTTATTATTTGATCCTGCTCTGAGTAATAACCAGATAAATGGGCCTGCGGATTTCCAAATAAACATTTTAATAAATGAGGGGGGAATTAAAGGAGAGCTGCTCCCCCTCTCTCCCCTGCTGCCAATATTAATGTTCAAATGAAGGCAGGCAGTGTCTAACAGAGCCCCGTGTACTGTAAATACATTTCTTGCACTGTCACGTATAAACACAGCAGAGACGGAGATCAAAAGGTCTCGCTGTGCCGAGCAGAGCCGTGTGATGAAGTGAACATGTTGCTTTGTGCCTGGGGTGGGGTGATGGGACGCCTGAGAATAACAGACTGGCTGGAGACGGAGCAGCCCAGAAGGCCTGGGGGGCCTCAAAGGGGAAAAAAAAAAAAAATCCCCACTAGCAGCAGGAAAAATAAATAATTCCGTTATCTCTGATGAATTTCTGCCTTTGATCTGGTTTTTCCTCTCCCTCGCGCTGCCTTTTCGGTCCCTCTTCTCCCCCTTGCTCACAGCCCCCCCAGCTCCCCCTCGGACACTTTTTTCCCCCCTTCCCCTCTCGGTTTGATTTATCCCACGGCCGGCTCGGGGAGCCTGACGGGCGCTGATGGATGGGCAGAGCTCGTCTGCCCGGCCCTGCCCCCGGCGTCTGCCAGGACATCCCCGGCTTCCTTTCATTCCTGGAAACCCGGAGCGTCCCGCCGGGCAGCCTCGGGCGCTGCATTCGCTCCGTGGCTTGTGCTTCCCTCAGCTGCCTGGGGAAGATGCTTTTGTGCCTCTCCCAAAGCCCAGCCTTCCCCATGCCGGGGTTATTCAGCTTAACCTTGACAGCTGCTAAATAATTGGGTGTTTCTTCCTCGGCCAGTGCCTCCTTTCTGAGCCAGGCGAGGCCACATGGGTGCCTCTGATATTTCCCTGCAGCATTGCCAGCAGAAAAAGAATAAAGGTGGGGTTTGGAAGCAGCAGAGCGGAGCTGGGATGCTGGAAGAGCCTGCTGAGGGGATGAACGGGGAGCAGGGATGGGGTGTGGTGGGATTCATCCTCCTCAAGGCTCACTGAGCCATTGGGATGATCCTTGCAAGGAGAGCAGAGAGGAGCAACATCAAAATATTGCTTGCCTGCACCTTAGGCTCAGCTCAGCTCAGCAATTCAGGTCCTAGGAAGGCCCAAATCATGGAAAAAGTCGGCACAAGGGAATGGCTCAGGGAGCTCTCAGTGCCCAGGTGAAGATGTCCCTGAAAAACCTGAATTTTTATCCCTCTGTGCTTGATAATCCATCAAAACCACACCATGGGTCTGCTGCAAACCCCCACCCTTCCTCTGCAGCTACAAAGGCAACAAGACTGTGTGGCTCAGGCTGGAAGAAGCGATCAGGAGGTGTAACAAACCCCCTGGACACATCCCTCCTGCTCCATCCACGGTCCCACCCCTGCCCTGGCACCCCACAAACCCCTGGGCTGATGCATCCGCTGTTTCCTGTGACTCAAAGCCAAAATTCCCACAGTAGCTTGATTGCTGGGTTGATAAAAGGTTAAAAAAAAAAAAAAAACCTTGCAACTCTGCTTTGACAACTGCTGTCTCCCAGCCCAGCTGGTTAAAACTTTTGCTTCTACATCACATTTAATACCAATGATTTTCCTAAAAATCCCTGTGAAATACAGGACATTTCTGATTCAAGCCCACAGATCCAGCCCAGCTTGGTCAGATGTTCCCCCCATCTCTATTTCTTCGTGCCTGTGGTGCTGTTCTGGTTGATCATTCCTGATTTCCCATCCCCTGGAGATATCCCAGGAATGGCAATCTCTCCCTTTGGCCTCTTTGGCCCTAAATGAACTCATCCTTTTCCCAGAAGAGAATAACTTAAAAAATTGATGCTCTACCATTGGCGATTTGTATTTTAAGGTGTTTACATTGATACAGAGTTCACTCACCCACTTCCTTCTGCAAAACCCTCTGCCCTCTGATCCTTTTCTTTATGCAATTCCCTATTTTTGCTACCTGTGAAAAGAATTTTTTGCATGGAAGAATTTTATGGATTTTTGCACAGTCAGTGTGCTCATGGAAAGTGCTGGCAGTGAAATCCCCCCAGACTCCTTATCCTCACCAAAAACTACCTAACCCTTGAAAATTCCTACATAAACAATCTTATAAAACCCTAAAACCAGCCCCACTGATCCTGCTGAGCACCGTGCAGGGCATTCCTGTCCTCAACACTCCCAGCAAGGATGAAGAACTGATAGCAAAACTCACAAGGAGAAGAAATAACTCTGATAAGGGCCCAGAGCAGGTTGGAAGCAGAGCTGAGAGGAAAAATTTGGTCTCTCCAAGTATTTTTTGTGCAGCTGCAAGGTGAACAGTAGCAACTGCAGTGCCAGGGAAGGTCACATCCAGCCCCTGGAATCATCCAGATGTGGTTTGAAGACATCCAGAGATGGCAAATCCATCACTTCCCATGGAGAGCCGTGCCAGCGTTAATCACCCTCACTTAAATATGCGTGCCTTGGCTTTGCTTGGAATTTGCAGGGCTTCAGCTTTTGATTTCAGTTTTCCTTGCAGAACCACAGAACCTTCCTGGCCTGACACCCTGGGCAAGGGCTTGGAGAGCTTTTCTGGGCTGCTTATCTTGGATGCTTTATTAATTCATTCTTTTTCTACAGCTCAATGCAAAACTCTGTCCTCCCATCATGACCTCCTTTTATTAATAAGAAATAAAGAATTGTCATTCTAATTTAAATAAATACATAGGTTTCCTTACCTGTGAAGAGGAATTTTGGCATTTAAAAAAAAAAAAGTTCTGATTTAAATAGATTTCCCCCGCCACTAGATTTCCCTAAAATGATCATTTGCAAAAACACACCCAACAATCAACAATCAGGGAGGCACCCTCTGTGTTTCTGTGGCATTGTTTTGGTTTTTCAGGTTTCACTTGTCCACGTTTCCATGGTAAATACGACATCATTTAGGGAAAATACTTTTAAAATGTCATTTTATTTCCAGCTGTGCACCACAGACCAACTGTACAACTCCACACCCTGAAGAGCCACAAGGAAGTTGATCTCCACTCTGATTTTAACAAAGAATGGGATGTCCTGAGGAGCACAGCTGGTAAAACACTCAGGAGGGAAGGAGAGAGGATTAATTAGCTGGACAAGCTGCCAGTAATTAGAGAAAGGGCAGGATTTTCCCTTCCTGGGGTGGTAAATCCTACGTAAAGCCCTGGGACTGCAGGAGCTGCTGAAATGCTGGACTGGGTGTTGGCAGAGAGAGCATTCCCTGGGGCAGGTGGAATTCTTTCCCATAGGGAGAAGGGGTAGGAAGGTGTTGTTTGCTTGTTTCTGTTATTTTTTTGGGGTAGAAGTGCCCTGCCCTGGGTGCTGCTGGTGTTTGGGAGCAGCATTTGGTGGGGTACCCTGCAGGCGTGGCTGCAGGGAAATGCTCTGGGGTGGGCCGAGGGACAGAGATAAGCCATTCCCTGTCCTGTTGAGATGATTCCATTGAGTCCCTTCCTCAGGCTGCTTTGTGCTTTTCCAAGGCTCCGGTTCCAGCTGGGGCAGGAGCTAACACATGACAGCAGCTGGATAATCCTTAAAAATCCCGAGAGCCTCTGGCTTGGGGCTTGGCTGGCTCCAGAACTCCAAGTAGGAAGGCAAAGTGGATGTGCTGATTTCTAGTTTGGGGGTATTTATTTTCTTGCTCTCCTAAGTTAAGGTGGATAAGCAGCTTCCAGGGGGTAAGTGGGGCCTCTGCCCCAGCAGCCTTTTGGGGTATTTCTTTTCTTGCTCTCCTAAATTAAGGTGGATAAGCAGCTTCCGAGGGTAAGTGAGGTCTCTGCCCCAGCGGCCTTCACTAAGCAGAGGCTCAGATGAGTCTGGTGTGTCCCTGAGCCCTGCTGGGGACAAGGGGTGACAGACACCATGGGGAAGGTTTGTACCTTCCCTCCTCACCTTCAGAGGCCTCTTGGTTTTGGGAAAAACCCTCAAATTCTTTGGATGAAGCAACCCTCAGTGAGCAGAGCACTCAGGGGCAGCAGCAGCAGTGGAAGCCGCTGCCTGCTCTATAAAATAAATCCTCTAGCACAGATTTCTTGGGAAGTGACTTGAAACCTGTGAGGTTTTAACTCTGAAAGGTTTTCTCTGTGCTTTATCTCCCTGAATTTAACTGAGGCTCTGCCGCCCCTGATTTCCAGGCTCCATCACGCAGATGGAGCGAAGCTCTGGGAGGTGCTGGGGACCTGCTGAGGCGGCTGGAGCTCCCTCCCAGCTGCTTGGAGCAGCGCCCTGAGGTGAAGGCTGCTGAGCAAACATCTGGGCAGGACCAGCCTGGCGTGCACTTCGCCGTGTGAGTCTCAGAAAGAGCCCGGGCCGCCGTCCCTGGCGGGGAGCGGCCGCGCTCGGCCATCACGCCGGAGCCTTATCTCTCCCCCAAACATCAGAGAACTGATGGTGCTCCTGAGGCCAGGACCTGACAGCCTTGTACATTAGCACTTTTTAAAAGTGATGTCCACTTTTGAAATAGTACCTGTCCCGAGAGTGGTCACTTCATTTGACAAATGCCAGCGATGACAGCTGGACGTTACAAACTCCAGCCCAGCCGCACAGAGCTGAGGGGGGAGAGCCGTGCTCCCCTTGGCTGTGTGGAGTTATCTGGATGTGGTGCCCACCCTGAGCCCACAGCCACGGTCCAAGGCCTGTTTAGACCTTGGATGTGGGCTGTCCCCGTGGGATGTGTGCCTGGATCCCACCAGCAGCACCGTGCATGGAGCATCATCAAACAGGGCAGCTGAAGGCAGAGAGAGACGGTAAATGGGGATTTTCCCAAAAGAACGATGGGGTTTTGCCACCCTTTGTCTACCCAGAGCAAGGAGTGAAGCCAGGCAGAAAACCCACTCATCTCCTCCCTACACAGGAAGGTTTAAGCTGGAAGTTTCTGCATGAGGCTCCAGCTCCAAAGCTGTCCCTGGATGCATTTTGCCCTGGAGGGACCTCGCTCTGGGGGCCAAAGGGGCTTGCCTGGCTCCATGGGGTTGCTGTGGGCACTGTGCTGAAGGGCTGGGGCAGCCTGGGCAACAGGAGACAGGGCTGAGAGACCCCACAGCTGAGCAGGGGAGGCAGAGGAGAATCCCCTCCTTGCTCTGCTGAGCCTGCCAAGAGCCCTTGTGCTGCTGCTGGGCTGTCCGAGTCACCACGAAAAGCTGCACTGAAACAGCGTGACTGAAGTGACAAATGAAGAAAGCTGGGAAACACCACAATTTGGGTTGCTTGATTAATTTTCTGGCTTTTATTTAAATAGGAGGTCAAATACATCCACTCCCTTGGATTGTGGTGCCCTGCCGAGGATTTCTCTGACAGATGCCTGGGGGTGCCACAGTGATGTTTGTGTCGTGTTTGGTGTGAATGGGCGACTCGCAGCCCCTGGCTGAGGGGTGCTGGGAGCAGCTGGGATTTTCTGGCTGCTTGCCTGCACTGTGGGATGCCCACCCACTGCTGGAAAAGTGAACTCTCAGCCCTGGAATTCAGAGGGAATAGGCTGTGGATAGGAGCAGAGGGAGCACCTGGGTGTCAGCAGTGCTCACTGGGGTCTTCACTCTTTTCTGTGACTACTGAGCCTCTCCCCAAAGTTTCCCATATTATTCCCATATTCCCTGCAGGATTTCCTAGGGAACAAGATGTGGGTGAGTATGTGAATGCTGTTGCTCTGGGAAACACCATCTTTGCCCAAAGTCCAACGTGTCTTGCACTCCTCAGCGTGTTTGGCTCCTCACTGCCAGTGATGCTGCTCACGGGTAGTGCCCAGCTGGGCTTTGGACACCTCAAGGTAGCCAGGGATTCCTTCAAAAACCCTGAGCACGGAAAAATTTTTGGATAGAAGCAGAAAAAAATGTTTTTTGGGAAACTCAGTCATAGCTGAACTCTTCTCCTGCTGATGGACAGAGGAAAAGGATTGAAGTGCTCTTCAGGCATCTCCTTGCCCACAGTCTCTGCTCTGTGGGTTGGTGTTCCTCTTTTCCCTGCTTCTCTGGGTCTCCATAGCTTGGTCCCACACCCTTTCTCCTCTGCCAGCCCTCTCTCCCCTTAAAAAATGCTCATAAAGAATATCAGAAGCTGAAAGGGATCCTCAAGGACCTGCAAATCCAACTCCTGGCCCTACAGAGGACAGCCCCAAAAATCCCACCCTGTGCCTGTGGGACGGGGTAGAGCAGCTGCCTGCAGAGGTGGTGCTCTGAGGAAGGGTGGGTGTTTCTGCTCCTTGCTGGCCCAGGAAAGTGCTCCGGGCTCCTTTGTGCCCCTGGCAAACGGGCACTCTCAGCAGCTTGTTCCAAACTCATCAGCTTTTGGGCAATTGCGGGTGGGAGTGGAAACTGGATGAATTTTTTCTCACTTCACAGGCTCTTAGATGTTTTCCCCAACCACCAACTCGATGTCCTGTAGCCATCCCTGCATCTCTTGGTGCCCACCTTCCCATGCAGCTGCCACATCCCCCTCCACCTCCTCGCCGCCGCTGAGACCAAGTTATGATGTGAAACTCGAACACTTCTGGACAACTGGCACAGCCCAAGCTGAGCCTGCAATTTCCTGGCTCATAAAAACATGAGCTTCCTTCAGGCCCAGGTCTCTGCCAGGTCACACTGATCCAAGTCCCACACCACCTCCCCAAGGCCTCTCCACCCCCAAAATATTTCGTGACACCAGCTAGGAGCTTGATTTTTCTTTTTTATTGTTCCATATGTCGGAGACACATGGAAAAATGCATAGGAGAAATCCCCTTAGCCAGGGAGCGAAAAGCCCCCAAGTTTACAGGGTGTTGCAAATAATCTGAGGCAAAACAAATGTTTAAGGCTGCCTCAACTGCCAATTTTGAGCGCATTGTTTTAAATCCGGGAAAACAGGCCAAGGGGCAGTTGTTAATGGGCCAGTAATTTTCTTCCTTTCTAGGCACCCCAGAGCAACAAATATCAAATATTCCTTGGGAAAGGAACCAAGTGTGGGGGCCTTTTTATTTAACATCTCAAAAGCCTTCATTGCCTCGCCCTCGGAGCGCTGCTGCTTCCAGCGAGGAGCTTTTACAAGCAATAACCTGTTTGGGAAGCAGAGCAGGGAAGCCACACGGCCCCGTTTGCAGCTCATTGTTGGGGCTGGCTTTTACAAGCCACGCTGGGGGCTCCCAGCAGCCGAGCTTTTTGTAGCCCAGTCCATTAAACACGGCAAGCAGAGCTAAAGAGCAGCGGGGGACGGAGCCCCCGGGGATCCTGCTGAGCCGAGCCCTCTGCTCCTGTAATAAACTCAGCAGCATCCCACTTAGAATTCCAGCAGCAAACAGCCCGGGCACACAGGCTAATGTATCGCTGAAGGGAAGGTCAAGTGTGAAAAGAGCCAGGCTTGGGATTTTTCCACAGGGTTTGGTTGTTGCTACAAGATCAGTTGGCCAAAATGCTGCCGGTTCTGCTAACGAGCCAAGCCTTGTGTGTGTGACTTTGGGATCCTCGCTGAGGTTTCTCTTTCTGAGATCTTGTGGATGTTACGTTGGTGTGCAGTCCAGGAGATGTGGCAGGACCCAGGGAACGGCTGGAGCTCTGTCAGGGAGGTTTAAGATGGATTTCAGGAGCAGGTTCTTCCCCCAGAGGGTGCTGGGGCACTGCCCAGGCTCCCCAGGGAATGGGCACAGCCCCAAGGCTGCCAGAGCTCCAGGAGCGTTTGGACAACGCTCCCAGGGCCAGGGTGGGATTGTTGGGGTGTCCTGTGTAGGGCCAGGAGTTGGATTTGATGACTTTTGGAAGACCCTTTGCAGCCAGGATGTTCCGTGTGTGCTGGGCGATGTCCCCAACCCCCGGCTCCCGTGGCCCCGTCTTTCCCTGCACACGGTGTGGCTGTGCTGGCTCTGGGCAGCCAAGAACACAAACATTTCCTGGAAGGTGCCTCAAACAAAGCCAACCCGAATTTTGGGGATCCATTCTCTCTCTTCTGGGTTGCAGGAGAAGGAAGGGCTGTTGCCTCCCAGCATCAAGTGAGGGGCTCTCACTCGGTGGTGCTCCGTTGGTGCCGTGAGAGGCGGTGGTACAGGAAAAAGGGGAGAAAAAGGGATTAAGCACTTGCTTTTCACAGCCCCCAGCTGCCCTGCCTGTGTGCCAAGGACTCAGGTGCTCCCTGCCTTGCTCACTTCCTGGATTTGCTGGTGTTTCCCCAAGAAACAGCCCCTCAGAGCATTTAAATGCTTCCCTCAGCTCCAGCCCTTCCCCTCTCAGGCAGCAGCATGGAAATCCTGCAGTGCTGGGCTTGGAGATCACCCGACTGGGACAAAACTGCAGTGGACTTAGTGGGGGGCAGAAAAAAGAAACAAACCACTACTTTTGACCTTAAATTTGGCCTGGCTGAACCCTCTGGTGTCCTTCCTGTGCAGGGGCTGCCCTTGGTTCTCCGCTGCTGTCACTTGAGCCATCTTCATGTCACCTGAAGAGCATCTGTCTTCTTGTCCTTCTCCCAGTGCTTTTAGTGTTTTATTTGGAGGCTTTTACCTGTTGGCAGCTCCTTTTCTCCCTGCCAAGACTGGAGGAGGGAAAGGAGTTGCTAGACAATGCCCAAGGTCTGTGGGCTAACACCAAGGCTGGCACGGGTTGCAGTTTTCACCAGTGTTTTTAGCTGAAAAAAACACAGATCTGACAATCTGGCAATGCTGTGGGAGCTCCAGGCTCTAGCATATTGCTGGAGAAAAGTAAATTTCCCCTTGAAGCCAGACTGTTCACCTCTAGTGTTTGCAGAATTGTCCTGTCATTTGTCTGCTTTGGAGCAATCTTGTCATTTAATTTTTTTTTATCTTTGATTTTGAGGTTTTTGTTTAAATCAATTGGATTATTTTGGAGCAAAATATCTTGAGTCTGTGCTTTAAATAAATTTCTGATTTATTTAATGCAAGCCCAGGGTGTTCTAGTGTGAATTGAGATAATTCCACTCAACCCCCCTCTGTGCTAATTCAGCTGCATATTTTCCTGTACAGGTACCTGCTATTGACCCATCCCTGGAAGTGTCCAAGGCCAGGTTGGACAGGGCTTGGAGAAACCTGGGAGAGAGGAAGGTGTCCTTGTCCACGGCAGGGGGTTGGAATGAGATATTTAAGGTCTCTTCCAACCCAAACCATTCCATGATTCCATTGCCCTCCTGAGGCAGAAAGCTTAAAATTATGGGTCTGAAAACAACTTATTTTTTATCTAAAACGTCCGGGTTGCAGTTCTCCGTGCAAATGAAAATTTAAGGAGGAATAATTCCCGTTCATTACGGGGTTCAGGACCGGGACAGGGATTTCCAGGGCTGGGCTGTGCCGACAGCCCGTGGTCCAGCGCTGGCCACTGAGGGATGCTGCAGCCAGGGGGTTGCCATGGAGACGGGACAATAGCGAGCCTGGGATGCGATTTGGTCCCCACCGATGTCGCCGGGGAGGAGGCGACGTGGCCGGGGACCCCTCGGGGCGCTGCCGCAGCCCCTCCGGAGCCCGCGGGGGCTCTCGGGGGCTCGGGGCGAAGGGGGCGGGTGACACCTTGTGGTGGCGGCTCCTCGCCGGGGCTGTGCCGTCGCGGCAGCGCCTGCTCGGCCATTCCGCCCAAATCCCGGCGTCTGGGGTGGGGAGACGTTCCCTGCGAGGCTTCCTGCCCGAAGCACCTGCACAGCTCGGGCTCAGCCGAGACGGGAGGATGGAGCTAAGGCAGAAAGCCCCGGTGTCCTGCAGGAGGCTAAAAGCCATTTTCCCCTCCCCTTGTGCCAATCAGGATCTGTGCCAGGGAGTGAAAATTTCAGCCATCCTGACCAGCACAGCCGTGGTGGGTTTTTCTGGGGTCACACCTTGCTGGGAACACGGGGTGCTCGGTTTAGTCCATCCTGTTTCTACTCAGTGGATTCAAACCTGGTGGAGGCTCTGGGATCAAATGCAAACCCACTGCTGTGGGATGCCAGGGAAGCCAGAAATACCAGGCTCTGGAAACCCTCAGGAGGCAGAGGGCTGTCTGTCAGGGGATGTTAAACACCAGGGCTTGGAGACAACTTGGGATGAGATGTCCCTGGATCACCAGCAGCTGAGGCCAGAATAACTCTGTGCCTGTGTTTCTTCCCTGCCTGACTGCCTGATGCCGGCTTGGTGTGAGGAGGATGCTGAGCTACAGGATGCTGAGCTATCTGGGTGTCCAGACTGGCCCCTTGCTGCTGGTTTCTATGAGCTTTGTGTCTTTTGGGAATGTGTTTCGCTCTCAGATGTTGAGATATCAGAAAATTCCTCAAACTGCAGGCAATTCCCGTCCCTGTTCTCCAGCACGGGGAGGAGGGACAAGCACCCTGCTTTCATGGGAAATGGGGAGGTTTTGAAGTGTCTGGCTCTTTGGGGTGCATATTCTGTGCAGGAAAAGGTTCATCCCTGGGCAGGGAGGATGGCTGGAACTGGGATTTTCTTGTTCCCCTTGAGTGTAATTTGGCTCCTGGCTCCCAGCACCCTCCTGCCACTGTCCTGGTGCCCGTGAGTGACAGGGACCTGCCTCCTCTGGGATGCTGAGGGAGCAACCAGCTGGTTGCAAATTCCTGGTGTGTCCAACCCTCCAGCTGCAGAGAATTCCAGCGGCAGTCAAGGAATAAGGAAGCCCAGGGGGGGTTGGTACCTGGAGGTCACTGGGCTCCTGCTCTTTGGCTTGGACACCCCTTCCCCGGCTGCCAGGAGTGTGAAACAAGGTCCTTCCCCTGCTCTGTGTGTGAGTTTGGGGGCACAAGATCCCTGGTTTGAGTCTCTTTTTGGGGTGGGACCTTCTTGGTTCACCCTGCTCCAGCTGGGAGCAGGACTTGGAGTACAGCTGGGATTTTGTATTTGATGGGGGACTGCAGCTGTAGGTACTTCAATGCTGAATTAATCAAGTGGATTTTGTAGTGCTGGAGGGAAGGAGGTATGGAGTGAGACCCCATTTTGGGGGTTGTGGTTCTCCATGCCCTCATGAACCCCTGGTGGGGGGCAGGTTGTCCCCACAGAGGCTTTTGAGAGCTCCTCTTTGGGCAGCTGAGTTGATGGGCGGTTAATGATTCGAGAAGGATGGAAAGGTTTAACTCTACCCTGCCTCAGCCATCATTTTTCTGGTTGGGTGGGCAGGAGGCTTAAAATGCCACTTTGGCTGGCAGAGAGATGGGGGCCAGAGGAAGGGCAAAGAAGAAAGCTTTTACTTCCAAAAATAACTCCGGAACAAAACGAAGAGGGCGGAGGGCAAGCAGGGAAACGGAGAAGTGCCTTCTCCAGGGACCAGCCCTGGAGTTCTCATCCTCTGAGTGGGAAAGCTTGGCTGTATTAAAGACAGTCCCCTGCTGCAGAGCTAAAACAGGCACGTGCGAGAGCAGCGGGGGACGGTGGCACAGGGCACCACGCTGCCCTTCCTCCACCGCACGTTCCAAGCTGAGCATCCCCCAGAACATCCTCCCAACGAACTCTTCTTTTCCGGCCGGTCGGGGCTGGGACACACCGGGACGTGCCCATGGCACCCGTCCTTGCCTTGGCTCTGGCTCTTGCACGGTGATGCTGCAGCTGCTTCCCAGCCCCGGCGCTGCCATGACCCTGGCACGGGGCAGGAGAGGGGACTGAGGGGCTCTCGTGGTCCCTTATCCACGGATGTGCTGCTCCATGCCCACGGATGTCTGTCTTGGAGATGAAGGATGGGATTCCCAGAGGGCGGGAAGGTTTGTGGTGCTCACCAGGCTCTGCCCGCAGGGAGGGGAGGTCAGCAGACAGGGGGGAAGGGGTGAGCTCTGCGGGGCTCTCTGAGGGTATCTGCGGGCTGGGGACACATCTCCAGCCCCCCTCACAGAGCAGGGCTTGATTTGGACAGAGGGAGATGCCTCTGGTGGTCGTGGGGAGCTCTGGCTGGAAGCGTCGCAGGTGGGACAGAAGGAACCTGCTGCTTTATTGGCTTTTTTTTTGTTGTTTCCACCCCACTTGATCTAAACACCCATTTCCCACCATCAGGAACTCAGGGCTCCTTGAAGAACCTGTTCCCTCCAGCTCGGCACTGATCCCTCCTGTCAGAGGGAGCAATCCCTGAGCCATGAGACCCAGGAGCTGGCAGCTTTTGAGCACCAGGACACTGGGGAAAACGGAAAAAAAGTCCTGTGCTAAAATGGCAAAAAATCAGGGGGTCTCCCGGCCAAGAGCAGCATCCCTGCAGGGCACAGGGGCTGTCCTCGCTCCCTGGACACTGCTCCCAGTGTGTCCCAGTGCCTGATGCTGCAAAAGCCTCTTCCCTGTGCACAGAGCCCTCCCACTAAAAATGGGATTTACAAAGGAAGATGCAGGGGGTATTTCATTGTCAGTGCTGGCCAGCGTGCCAGGAAATGCTGCTATTCCTTCCCTTCCCAGAGCTGGGAGACGATAAACACCGGGGGCTGCCTCCATTCAGCTGTGATCCATCAAGGAGGGGGGGCCTGGCCCCAGAGAGGGGGTGAGGGGAGGTCAGTGATTGTGTAAACAGGCACTTTAGAGTTCACCCCGAGCTGGTATTACTGTAATTCATTAGAGGTGTCAGCCTGCTTTGTAGTTCCTCTCTCGGAGAGCCCCTTGCCTGGCAGCTTCCAGCATCCAGCCTTGCCAGCAGAAAAATAAACCTTTGCAGGAGGCAAACTTGCAGTTGCAGCACCACCCTCAAAATTAAAAAAAAAAAAAATTTAAAAGTGAGGTTTGGTGTCTCTGCTTGTTTCCAGGCCAGGCTTTACTGCAGTCACAGAGGCTCCTCCTGCAGCGGGGAATCTGGGCTTGGAGAAGGCTCCTTGCTCCTGCCAAACACATGGAAGTGAGGTGCAACGTGGTGCCTGACCACCGCTGCTGCAATGAAGGAATTTGTTTAGGGAAAACAGCGTGAGGGCACAGAACACACTGTGCTCTCCCACAGCCAGCGTTTGCTCTGAGGAATTCCAAACTCTTTCTAGGCAGGACCTTGAGGACCAGAGGAGCTTCTTCCTGTGGGCTGATACACCTGTGTGGAGCATCCTGTCCACCGTGGAGCAAACCACCTGCACCGAACCTCACCAAATCAACATCCTCGTTCTGCCCAGGGCCACGTGGGGAGCCTGTGCTCCTCTGCAGCCCCACCTGGGTGCTGGGCTGGGCAGGGAGCTTGGGGCCACCTGTCAGCATCTGGGGCTGGAGCAGGAGGAGCCTCGGAGGAGGAGAAGGAGGCCTGGAGCTCTCTCCCCTGTTGGAACAGCTTCTCCCACTCCCCTTGCCAGCCTGCTCTGCTGCAACGCTTCACCCAACACAAAAGGATGCTAAAATTCCCCCTCCCAGCTGTGAGGAAGACCAGCATGGCATAGAAACTGCCAGAGGTGTCCAGGGAAAGGCTCATGTGGAGGCTACAAACGCTGGGGATGATGGAACACTGTGGGGGCAGCGCCACCAGCTGAGATGGGCACTCTGGCATGGGGGCGGTGATACTGAAGACCAAGGGAAAGGGAGGGAGAAAAGTGATGTTCCACTCTGCCCAGAGGGTAATAACAGCTCCCCTTCCAACCAAAATATCCCTGCAGGCGTGGCTGGTGCAGCAGAGGAAGCGGCTCTGCAGACGGAGGTGTTGGATGGCTGCTCCTCCCTGGATCCTGCCTCTGTGCCCGGGGTGCAGCACACACCCCAGCAGGAATGACGGCCTCAGCTGAGTGCTGACAGGAGCTGAGCTGGTGACTGAGAGTCCTCCGTGGGTCCTGCTGTGCTCTCCAGCCTGGAGGGTGTCACTGTGTGGATCCTGGTCAGGTCCAAGGTCACCTCCCGGTGCTGGTGCAAAGATCAGAGAGGAACAGGCAAAAAACTGCAGAGAATTCAGCTCTGTTTGCACACATGGGGGCCTGGTGAATCCTCTGGATACAGAACTGGACTTCATCATCTTCCAGCTTCATCCTCATCCAGCTGCCTCAGGTTTGCACGTTTTCAGGCACTAATGAGCTGCACTAATGACTGTTTCTCCTCCCCTGGGGAACCTGCTGCTAAGTTCTGCTTGCTCCCACCAAAACCATGCTGAGGGAGATGCAATCTGGTGCCCGCCACGCTGGTCTGGCTGAAGACAACAGAGCCCCCCCACTGCTGAAATTCCAGAATTGGCTCAGGAGTGCTTGGTTGAAGGCTGGATTTGATGATCTTGGAGGCCTTTTCCCACTTTAAAGATTCCATAATTCCAAACAAATGACTATTAACCCGGGTGACAATTTCCATTTCTCCCCCATCTGCCTCCTAAATGCCACAATTTGTTCCAATCCCATCTCTCCACTCACCAAACTCACTGCTGTGGTACCAGAGTGCTGCATTCCCAAATAAACCCAACCTCTCCCGCCCCGTTGCCAGGGAGTGTGTGTGAAACATTCTCAGATGGACCCATTCCTGATGCCTTGGAGCTGGAACGAGAAAAGTGTCAGCTCCCAGCCCTGTAATCGCTAATAAACCATCTGGCCTTGCTTGTTTTAATTGCGTGGTGCTCCCAGGGAGGGTCAGTGAGGAGAGAGGGTGCCCTACATTCCCACACGTGGCATTCCCCCAGGGATAATTGTGCCATGCAGGGACCCCAGCAGCAGGGCCTTTGATTCCCGGCCAAGGCAGGCAGGTGCTTCCAATATTCCCCCTGCTCAGCCTCTCCAGAGGGAAAGGCGTTTGCAAGATGCATCTGGTGGAGGAGGGAGTTCAGCCGGGGTAGGTGGCGAGTCCTTGGCGGGGCTGCCCCGTGGCCTTGTGTCACAGCTGTCCCCTGTCACATCGGGCCCTGCCCGTGCTGCTGTCACCGAGTGTGGCCCTCCCGAGGTGTCAGCGGTGGCCTGTCACCCCGTGCTGCCTGGGAGCAGTGCCCAGTGCTGTCCCCTCCCCTCCCACAGCTGTCTGTCCCTCACTGCTGCCTCTCCAAAATTCCCCCTCCATCCACGCCCGCGTGTCAGCTCTGCTTTGCCTGTTTGGGATGGGATGGAGCAGCTGCATCCCTGTGCTGAGGGTTGATTTTGCAGCTCGGGAAGCCTCTGGCCACTTCCATAACCCCCACAAAAGTGAGGGTCCTTGGGTTGCCCTTAGTGCTGGAGCACAAATAGTCCAGGTGTGGCAAGGGGAGGCTGTGGTGGCACCCCTGGCTGTGTCACCAGGCTTTTCCCCGTCCCTCAGTTTCCCTGCCTGCTCCTTGGTGCAGGACATGGCTGTAGTGGGGGCTGTGGATCTTGGTTTGGTTGGGATATTTTGGCAGGTGAACCCTTTGGGCTGGGACGCGATGTGACTGTCTGTGGGGACGTGGCAGCGCTGATCAGATCATCCCTCCTGCCTGATTTACACTTTCTGGGACCTCATTTTTCTGGCAGATCTTTCCAAGGAGTCTTCAGGTTCACTTGCTCCCTGGGAAGACCCAGCACCTCCCCAGCACCCCAGGTTTGGCACAGGGGCACCCTGTCCATTCCCTGCCTGCTGCCTATCCTGGTCTGGAATGGGCCACCTGCAGCTGGGGGGCTCAGTCTGGAGAAAAGGAGCCTCAGGAGGAGCTTCCTGCTCTCCACAGCTCCCTGAGCAGAGGATGGAGCCGGGTGGAGGTTGGTCTCTTCTCCCATGTAATAACTGACAGAAAGGAAACAGCCTCAAGTTGCACTGGAGGAGGTTTAGATTGGATAGTAAGGAAAATTTCTTCATGGAAGGAGTTGTCTAGCACTGGCAGAGGCTGTTCAGGGCAGTGGCGGAGTCGCCAAAGCTGGAGGAATTTAAGATGGGTGAAGGTGGCACTTAAGGATGCGGTTGGACCTGATAATCTTGGAGAGATTTTCCAATAATCTAAATGATGCCATGAGCTCAGCCATCCCCGCTTGCCCTGGCAGCCTCTCCATGTGCCCTCAGCCGGCTGTGGAAGCACCACTCCGGAGTCCTGTGGGATCCCAACCCTCAGCTGCCGCTCTGTTCCCACTGCTCCCTGCTTCCCAATTTCCCCCGCCCCTTCCCTCTGTGCCGCCCCCATCAGCTCTTAAACCCCAAACTCTCCATGCACCCAAAAAAAGCCTCATCCCTGCCAGACTCCCAGCCTGGTGCCCGGACATTTTCATGTCTTTATTTTCCCAGGGTTTGCTGATAAATCCTGTCTCCATCCCCCCGGCCGTGATTGACTCATTATCAGGCACCGCACGGCGAGGAAGCGACCTGTGACCCGGCCCGGGGACATGGGGTGACCCCGAGGGAGCCGCCCTTATCGGCGCTTTCTAAAAGCTTCCCTTTTTACCATGACAGAGGAGCCTCGGCCAAGCCTAAATAGCCACGGGGAGGAGGAAGGTGTGTCCTGGCAGGACGAGAGGGTGCGGGAAGCACCAGGCACGTGGGGTGGGATTATTCCTGCTGGGAATGGAGGGATGTTCGCTGAGGTTGGGAAGAGCCAGAGCGAAAGCCATGACGGTGGAAGAGCCGAGCATTGCAGTCGAGAAGGGCTCAGGGGGGCCGAGCTTGACAAACGCCTTGCCTGAGCCCACCTGCTCCTGCAGACAGCCTTCCCACCGGGATTATCAGGAGAAAGGCCGCCGGGAGATAAGAGCGGCCGTGGGGGAAGGTGACATGGGACATTCTTGGCACCGGGGCGCAGCCCACACATCGGGGCTGTCCTGCACCGCCACCCACACACCTGGCATGGAGCAGGGGCTGGGAGCTGCGTCCCCGCTGTCCCCAAACCCCAGCTGTCTGTCAGGAGGGGCCCATTTGTCTTGCCTTTTCCTCCCAGCTGTTTTTAGAGCAAATGACCTTTCCATCCATCTTTTTCGAAGCGATAAAAGTCTCAGGGCATCACTGCCCCTCTTTTCCTTCAGCTCCCTCTCCAGGGAGCAGCTGCAGAAGCTGCAGGCTTTGGAGGGTGCCGGTGTGTGGGAGCAGGGATGATGGAGAACCAAGGAAGAGATGGGAATCCCATTTCTTGTTGCAGAGAGGATAACGCCCAGCTCAGGACGGAGCCCTGGGGCAGATGGAGCAGCCCTGCTCCCCTCACCCTGTGGGGCACAGATCCATCCCTCTGATGGGCTGAGGGCTCTGCCTGTGTGGGTCCTGAGCTGACCCCCCAGCTCCCCAGCAGGGATTAGCCAGGATGGGTTTTTGCCAAGTCCCGGCTGTCACCGTGTTCCCACCTTTGATCAGGAGTCGGCATTCCTGAAGTGCTCCATCTCCCACATGTTGCGCTGATCAAAGGCAGCTGTTGCCTGGACCCTCCCCTGAGCCCATTTGCACACACACACCCAAAAATACAGAAATAAAGGAAACTCAAGGCGGTGGAAGGGGTGATGGATGAAGGAGAGACCGGGCAAGGGGCAGCAGCAGGAAAATCCCTCTCCCTGGTCTCCTCATGGAGGGTCCCATCCACAGCCGTCAGGAAGGCTGGTGGGGAGTCAGTCAAGGTCTGAAGGGAAATGCTGCTTGGGGCAGCTTGGAAAAGGAGTTGGACTTTATCTGTCACCTGGAGGAAACAGCGTCCTGGGTTGGTGACAGCAGCAGCCTGGGCCAGCTGCAGCTGTGGCAGAACACAGCCAACATCTCCCTCTAGCACTGGTGGGGTCAGGATAGAGCCTGGATCGACCTTTCCTTTAATCCCACTCCAATCTCGGCGGTTCGTGTGTGCTCAGTGCCAAGTTCCAGCCCATCCCCTCTGGAGAACCATGGAAGGCTCTGCTAGGGAGAAACGTGGGCTGTGATGGGTAGAGTGATGCCAGGAGGGATTTGACCTCATGGATCATCTCCTTCAGCTCTGCCAGCCACCGCCATCCATGGCTCCAGAGGGAGAGGAAGAAGGTCTGAGACCTGCTCTGGTGGTGTCTCCTCTCCAGGGTAAGTGTGGTCCATTTACTGTTCTGGCAGATGAATTATTGCTCATGGACAGGATTTAACCTCTGCTCCCCAGCTGCTGTGAGGCAAAGCACTTGGATTATCTGGATTTCCAAGTCCTTTGTGAATCCTCCTCCATGGCAAGCCAAGCTGGCATCAGCAGCTTGTTTGTGCCCAATGCGAGGGGAAAAATCCCTCCTGCCCTTCCTCATCCTCTCCCCCACGTGCTGATAACTCAGCATTGCAGGTTAGCTGAAATGCTTTGAAAAGACACAATCTCCACAAAAAACCTGCAGGTAAAAAGAGGGCAGAGAGCAGGAGCATGGGACACGCTTCCAGGCTGTCCCCTTAGCTGCGGGTTCAGGTGAGGGTAGGTGTGGGTGGAAGCCAATTTGTGCTGCCCACAGTGACGCTGCAGCAGTCACACCCCCAGGCAAGGACAGGATCCTTGCAGAGTCCTGTCCCTCTAGCAGAGGGTCTGGCAGGCCAGGCTGGGCAGAGCCCCAGGGATGAAGCCCTTCAGAAGGGCAATTTCTCCTCCTCCTCCTCCCTTGGCCCCATCCAATTCTGCAGCACACAGTAGGGACAAGTGTTCCGGGCACTGCCTTTCCAAGCACCAGCTGTATCATTAAAAGCAGCCTTTTATCTCCTTCAGGATTGTCAGGACAAGGAGGCTCTGGCCATCTCCCCTCCCAAAATTTAAGGTCTCAGCAGCAAAACCAAGAAGGTTCAGGCAGCATTTCCTACAGTGCTGTTATTAAAATAATATTACCCACCAAAGCAGGGTCGGCATACCAAAAACAGGCCAGGAGTGTTGCTGGGTCCCATTCATCCCTGTCCCTGCTGGTATCTGTGGGTTAATTTAGTCAATAGAAGGTCCTCAGCCAGGTGACAGCCCTCTGCAGTAACCCCCCGAGGTTGAATTCTGCTCATTTCCCACATCTAAAAGAAAAGAGAAGGACTCGAGGTCTGGGTGCCAAAGGAAACCGAGCACCTCCCATGCTTACTGCCATGGAGGGGTGTGGGTACACTCAGAACGCCCCACAGCCCCCAGACCTGCTCAGCAGCATCCTGTGAGCACCACAGAGGCTGCCTGGCGTGGGGAAATCTGTCACAGCCAAGGTGACCCCGGCTCAGAGGGATCTTTTACCTTCCCTGCTCACCTCCAGAAGCGTCCAGCAGTGGCCGAGGCGCTCCCGATCCGACAGGCATGAAGGGCACCCCGGGGCTGTGCTCGTCCTTCTCGGCAGGGCTGGCGGTGCCAGGGCTGGCCGGGGCAGGACACCACACCACAGCAGCTGCTCTGCCTCGGGGTCACAGCTCTGCGTGCCTCGCGTGGCGTGAGTGGCACCTGGAGAACTCAGGGGAAACCTCTGATGCCCCTTTGGACACTGCAGGGGCCACAGAGCACGAGAAGCACCTCTCCAAACACCACAGCAGCCTTTGCATCTGACCTCTGCCTTCTCATGCCCAGGGCCAGACAGGCTCTGCAGCAGCTTCTTTCTTTTCTTTCTCTCCTCCTCAGCAGCACTTTGCTCCCGGTGCCCTCGCACCCTGGAGCACAAGGTCCCTTTGTTCCTCTGCCCACACCTGCCTCTCCCCACGCAGAGATGTGTAGAAGAATTCTTAGAGCAGAATGGACATGGTCTGTATCTGAACGCAGTGAACAAGCCAGGCTTAGCAGGGCCTGCTTGCCCTGAGTGCTGTGAGATTAACATGACTGAGTGCTGAGAGTGTCCTTGAGGTGTCCATGAGAAAAGGGAATTTTAACGGGATGCGATAACCGCAAGCTGGGAGGAGGGAGGACACTCGTTTGCCGTATGTTATCCAATTAGTAGACAGTAGATGGGCTTGATTTTACCTAAGTATCCAATCCTAGAGTTAGTTACAGTGCGTGGACAACGGATGACTAGTTGGAAATGCTACATAATCCTGCTGGATTTGAACAATAAACAAGAACACTATCTAACCGCATCGGTGTTTGTCGTTACTCGGCTTCCACTCTCAGTGGAGGACCCTGCTTCAGAGATGGCCCTGACACCACGGTCCCCTGCTCTCCAAAGTTCAGTTCCTTGGCTGCAGGCAGCCCATAATACCACTTTACAGCCAGGTGACCCCTGCTCTTTGGCGCTGTGCAAGGCCCTGTCCGGCCGGCTGAGGGGCCGGGCACGTAACGCACTCCGACAGCTGCCCTGGATGGAGCTCACGGGGGAACCTCGCCTTGTCCCTCCTCAGTGTGGGGTTGATGGAGCCTTGGGTGCCCCTCTCTGCCCAGCCTGGATTCGGAGAGTGAGGGAGAAGGGACAGTTCTCACCCGGACCCTGCCGCCAGTGCGCGGGCACCCCAGCATGGAGTGGGGGGTGTGGGATCTTCTTCTTGGT
>VWPU01015886.1:0-41681 GCA_013398955.1 Callaeas wilsoni | reverse complement strand
GGCTGCGGGACAGGGGACACCGGACTGGGGACACTGGGCCGCAGGTGCGGCGTTGGAGCTGCCCGACAGCGAGGACGCGGTGACGAGGATTTCTCACTGCGGTTCCCTTCGCCCCTATCCGTGCCTGGAGCTGGGGCAGTCCGGAGGCTGGCGGGTAGGCAGAGACCCGGTGAGGAGTTCTGCCGGGCCAGCTGTGACACGGCATCTGCCGGAGTCACTTGTAAGGCTTGAGCTGTGCTTGCGACTAAAGGCAGCTGAGCAAAAGGTCTGGGCACAGAGGGAAGAGGTTGGTTATTATTCCCTCTGGATGGCAGGACGCGAGGGAGCGGCTCGAGCTCTCTCAGGGGACGTTTAGGGTGGGTATCTGAAAAGGCTCTTCCCCCAGAGGGTGGTCGGGCACTGGAACAGGATCCTCAGGGAAGTGGTCACAGCCCCAAGGCTGACAGAGTGTAAAGAGCATTTGGACCGTGCTCCCAGGCACATGGTGGGATTATTGGGTTGTCCTGCACAGGGCCAGGAGTTGGACTCGCCGATCCTGATGGGTCCCTTCCAACTCGGCATATTCTATGATTTTATGGTCCATTTCACACGTTTTGTCATCACACATGCAGGAATTTGGCTAAACTCTTCCTTCCCAAACACACAGCCTGTGCTTTACAGGCTGTTCCAAGCACATCTGGTTCCTGCTTCACCTGTCGCTTGTTCTTTCTTCATAGGTGAGCAGTGGGTATGGACATGGACAGTGTGTTCTCAGGCTCTGCTCTGCAGAGCCTTGCCAAACTGCTGCGTGGTGCTCAAGAAGAGGATGAGGATGATGATGATGATGATGTGGTGAGCCTTTCATAACAGTTGCTGCTTCTTTTACATAGTCCCATAGCCTTATCTTGTTAATCAAGAAGAAGCAAATCTCTTTTCCTCCAGAGTGAGTAAAAACAGAATGAAAACCTTAGAAGGTTTTGGACTGACTGAAACAGCTCCAGGATACCTTCAGAGTAACGAGCTCTTGAAGGAGAGAATGAGCAAGATGCCCCAGGAAAACCAGGAGACATGAGCACAACATATGAGAGAGGTTTAGTTTTTCAGCCTGAAGGAAATGAGAACATATAGTTGAAAGAGCTTTAGAGACTTCAGACTTCCCCCTACTTTTCCCTGAACTCTGCTGGAGATGAAGGCAATTACAGCCAGATACTTCATAGGAGGGGAAAAATTTGCTGCTCAACTTCTGAGTAAGGACCAAAATATCCAGAGGCAACTGAGTGTATTAATTGTATATGTCAGGCATTGAAGAGCTGTAGAGATAATTGATCACCGAAGTACAATAGGTATTTTGATGGTTGTAAAACACGGAAAGGTCAACCATCATTCTAAGGTGCATAATCTGAAGGAATAAGTAGAGGAATATCTGAATGTGTTCTTCTATATCAATTCATCTCAGGAGCAGATGAAAATCACAGCGTTTGGAGAACGTGCATTATTCCTGCAACATGCAATTGTTGCTTTTATCTAGGCCTGCCTCTGTGCTAGGAAGAAATATCCCCAGAAGCCCCACAGGTGCCAACAATGTAGAAGGCCTCTGTGAAGGCTCAAAACTTTGCCAAGTCTCTTAGGATTTTGAACAGATCATATCGTGACATGGATAACAAAAAAAAAGGATAAAAAAATGGCAAATGCCTCAGTGCTCCTCTAAATCACTCCTCAACAAAGAGCTGACCAGCCCCAGTAGTGGCAGTGCAAGTAATATTTGGGATAAAAGGGGTGCATATCCCTTGAAGTTGTCTTTCAGTGGGTTACAGATGTGGTCCTTCACACTCCAGCTATCCTCCAGCTGTTTAATGCTTGCCTTTTAAACCCAGCGTTATTGCTGTAAACATCCTGATTTTAAAAGAATTTGTTTACATCTTATTAATAAAATGAATGACACTTCAGAGACAGAAATGGAAAATTGCCACGAGGGATGTCAATTAAGTCTGAGTCAATCTGGGTAAATTGAAATCTTTATTTTGATTTAATTTAATGCTCTGTGCATATGAGGCACTTTTATTGAACCAAGGAATCTTCATATATAGAGAAATGTCTCACATTGGCCTATTAGCACTAAATTGATTCATAATTAGAGGAAAATGGTGTTGCCTCATGATCTCTACTGTAAAAAGGAATCCAAATGCTGTGATGGGGCTTTCATGTAGCACCCTTGGTTTCCTGCAATATTTTCATGGCAGGCAAAGCATGGAAATTTTGCCAAAATGCCGTGGAAACCAAAACTCAAGAAGCACATCTGTCTGTATTACTGGGCTTCTGTGAGTCCTGCTTAAACCAGAGTGTCAAGGTCACTTTCTGCTGTGTGAGAGTGAGGAAGAGAGAACTTTCAGTGGTTCCATCATGAAACTGTGGGATAATATTTTTTCAGTTCTATCAGGGATTTGTTTGACCTCAGACAACATGTATTTACTGACATTATAACTGAGCTTGGCTCTATGAAAATTGGTTCAGGATCCTCTTGCCTTTCTTTGCAGCCACGCTGTTCTGTTGGTGCCATGACTCCTGGGAGTGTTGGACCAGTAAAGAAAGAGACCACCAGTAAGGAGGAGTATTTGTATGTTTGGGCATTCACTCTCAGGTCAGCCAACTGCAACAGCTGTAGTAAGAGACCACTGAAGGGTTTGCTGCAATAAAAGAGTGGCCACTGACCTTTGAGATGGGCATAGCCTGACATTTCTTAAAATTACACTGTAAAATTATTCCTCTCCTGAAAGCTTAACTCTAAAACATGCAAAGAGAAGCAGAAAGGGTAATGCCAGAGCAGGCTCCAGTGGAGATGATAACAGTACAGAGCACAGCCTGGTCAGGGGCTGCAGGGATCATAATTGAGCAGCAAAAGCTCCATATGAGTACTCAGGAAAGACAGGGAGACAGTTTTGGTAAAGACTTGGCAAAGTTAATGTTGAGTTTTTTTGGAACTGATGCTGTCACATTACTGAGTTTAGTTATGACCCCTAAGAAAGGCCAGCAAAGGGCCAGGGTGAGTTTTGCAGGAAAGGAGCTGTGGCAAATATAACAGATAGTTTTTCTTGGGATTCCAACAATAACCAGAGGTTCTACTCTAAAAAACTTCAAGTTTCACATTTACCAGCTTACTAAAAGAATATTTTTCCATGCAGGACAGACATAAACCATACTATTCTGCCCATAAACTTTCATGTGTCTGGACCATGCCCAATATTTAATGGGAAGAGCTGGATTTCTGTGTGAGGAGGTGGTCCTCTTGTGAATGGCTCTGCTCACTGAAAAATCTCATGTCAGGGGGCTAGTGGAAGATTAGTATTTCATCCTTCTGCACTTTACCCATTTTGAAGTGTAGATATTTTATGCCAGAAGGAGGATTTCCAGGAAATAAAGGTTGGGTAAAGGAGATTTAAGTGAAAGGAAAACATCCTCCCTCTGCAAATCCTCATTCATAAGATGGTGAGGTGAAGAAGACTGTAATCATTACCTAGAATGCTTTTAATGCAAAGATTTTTCTAAAGCCTAGAAATACTTTTCTAGGCTTTAGAAATTACTTTTTTTTGTTTAATTCTTGAAAAACATTCTAAGCTTTCAGCAAGCCTTGAGGAAGAGAGACATTTCAAAATGTGTCAGTGTGATTTTTTTCCTCACTTACAGGTACTTTTCAAGTGAAATCTGAAAACAAGAAAACCATTTGGAATACGGAGGAGGTCCCAGAAGGATCTGAATTTGATGATACCTGGGACCCTAGAGAAAAGCCAGAGTAAGAGAGCTGAGACTGCCTGTGTGGGCTTTACATAGCATTAATGGAAATGGGAGTTAAACAGCATCCACAGCCATCTGAAAAGCTTGTGTCATGCAAGAAAAAAGGAAAGATATCAGTGTTGCATCTAGCAACATGTGAGGAATGGTTTTAACCCCTCTCTTGAAATCTTCTGATCTCATAACAGAAACCTAGTGTTGGTTTTTCCCATCATAAGTTTATGTGCAGTGTCAGTTACTTGTATAAAGTGGGATTAGAAGGGGAAGTAGGTCAGAAAAATGATGTATTAATTTTAAAATATGCCATTTGTGTGAAATACATGCTTTTTCCTGCTGCAACCAAGATGCATCCATTTTTCCATACTCATAAATTCATAAAGTACTCCAATGTATATTTGCATTTCAAAGATTTAAGCTCTTTAGAGACAAATAGTACTGCAGGAAGAAAAGCTATGTGCAGGCAATTTTGAGCTCTTAAATCTTGTCATTCAATCTTACTCTGTCAAAGCACAACTTAAAACCAGAGCTTTTTTCCTTGCTCATAGAAAAACAGTAGCAAAACCTGCTCTTGAAATCAGGCATGTAAGGTGTAGTTTGTAGAGGTCAGAAAGCCCCGAGGCTCAGTCCATAAAGCAGCTTTTGCATTTCCAGTCGTTGTTTCAGTGCCTTATCCTGAAGTGTTCAGATGGACTGCAGCCCATGAAGCTTCTTCACTTTTCCCTGCACATAAGTGAGGATGTGAGGTGTCCAATTTCCCAGTTAGACACAGCACCTGAGACCCACCTGAACAGGGACTCAGCACTGCTGAAAATGATTTGGAATGCACCCTCACGCACAGTTGTCCTTGAAATGGTCACCTGTCAGGTACAGAACATGCTCTCTTTGTGTTGTGAGCACAACAGAAGCTTTTTCTCATGCCAATTTTTGACCCTTCCCCTCTGCAGTGCTTCTCCAGCCTCAAGCAGGTGTGACCCACACTGCGCAGATGAAGAGAGAGTATAAGTCTTTATAACAGTTCATCAAATGAAGCAAAGAAAATGTCCTAAAAGGAAAACAGACGCCTGCAGAGGTGCATCCAGAGCCATTAGACACATTTGTCATAGACTTAGGAATTATTACAGATGCAGATTCACACTGGAGATGTGAATGGCTTTCTAACAGCTGAGACAAGTGATCCACCCCACTAATTCTGCTGAACTTAGTAGGAGTAGCATATGTTATAAATACAAATTTCGTTTTCATTTCCTCATTCATTAATTATCAAGAGCAAGGGAGTACGTGATCGTACATTTTGTAGATGTGAAGGAGAAGAAAATAAATGTTGGCTGAATGCAAAACAACTACAGTCTGGCTTAAGAGTGTTATACTCAGGCTGCAAGAATATGCTAAAGGCCAGAGCAGAACACATGTAATTGTGGCATCCCCCTTTTCGAATCCATTCCCTGGGAGTTTGTGGTGTTTGGTTGATAAGTATCATACTCACTTAGGATGCATTTCCTGATCCTGCAGAGGCTGGCTAGGGAAGCAGAGGCAGCATGGTGAGTGCTCTGGAAGGTGGAGTGAATGATCTTCACCTGTCTTCCAGCTGTCTCAGTCATGGCTCTGAACAGAAACCCAGTGCAGATGGACTGGAGCCTTGAAGGGAGACTGCAAAGGAGGAGAGGCAAAGTGAGGGGGATTTACAGTCCGCTGAGAATCAGTCTCCTTTCGTCTCCTGCCCCTTCTGCAGTATTACTAGGCAATGATTTCTCTTTCTCAGGTATGAGATTTCATTCAAGCAGCATGTGGGAACAGAGGATGTCTTCTTTGGGATGACCGGGAAAGACCCCTCCACTGCCTGCTGTGAAGATATAGTGGTGAGCTGAGCCTGGAGCTCTGATCCCTTCTTTGTGCTCTTTCTCTGCCCTTTTCCATCTTCCCATCTTTTTGAGGGACAAAATGTAAACGCCAAGCTCTGCTGCTGCCTTTGACCTCCTGTAGCATTTTCTTGTGGTTCTCCAAGCATTTGTAGATGACATTTACACTTGCTGACCTGAGGAACTCGTGTGTCTCCTCAAGGACCAAGTGTGCCCAAGGGAATCTGTGCAAATGCATATGCCCCATATAAACTTAAAGGGAGTAAAACGTAGCTCTAAGATGAAGTTTCATTTTGGACACGATTTTAGAGAGGAGAGGGGCTGGGAAGGAGATCTTTTTCATCTTCCTGCATTTTTTACAAGGTATGTGGGCTAGCAGAATGCTACAAGGCTGACAGCCTTTAAAGTTCCAGCTATCAGATCCTGCCTCATCATTATGTAATCAAAGACCCCCCTGGTTCTGAGCTGCAGGACAGGTAGAACTGCTGTGTTATCTTTCTAGCAGAAGCAAACTGTCCCTGCAATACACAAAGCCTGAGGCTTTTGCTGGATGTGGAACACCTGTCAAGCACATTAGCAGCTCAGCATCTGGAAGAGAATAGGATATCAATACACATCACTAAGCTATTGAAAGCAGTGATTATCACTGTCGTATTTTCTCTGATACCAATTACCTACTCAAAATGTTGCTCTTTGATACTAGCATTGAAATATTCATGAAAAATGAGATCTTTTACGGCTTTTAGGGCAACATATGTAATCACAGCTTTACCTCTGCCCATCATTTCAGATTAAAATCAAGCTGCCAGAGACAAAGTACTCAGACATTACATTAGACATCCAGGACAAGGTTCTTGACCTTCGAACTCCCAAAAAGTAAGTGTAGCACAATTGATGGAAGTACACTTAATATCTTCTTTGAAATGAGGTTTAGCCAAGCTTTCAACTGCAGGCTGTGTGGAAAGCAAAGCTAAAGATTGTGCTATTAACTGCTTGTGAGAAATAAATAAAGAAAAAAACACCCATAGTCCATCCATAGATATATAATGTGCTGGCTTTGAATCTGTGATACTGTCTAGATAAAAACAGCTTTGAGACAGATTTTGGCTACTCAAACAACAAGGCTTCAAGGGCTCAAAACATCTGGCAAAAAGCTGCCCAAGGTCTTGAAAGACTTCGTCTAATATTTCTAAACACTAATTTGTACAAATACGTATGACCAAAGATGGCAAAAAAAGGGCAGATAAATTTTCAGTAGCTGAAAGCCAAATTATGGACATACCCAAGCACAGATGCAGAGATGGAAATGTTACAAGGTTTCCTAAAGAGATTTCCCTTGAATTTTTTTGGTAGAGCTATTTCAAGCCTATAAAGATGATCAGCTGACTGATACACTCTTGGGCTTCTCAGTCTTCCTCCATCTCTCCCTCAGTGTGCTATTCCCCTGCCCGAGATTTCCAGATAATTCCCATGTCTGTTTTGCTCAAAGTCCTTCTTCACAAAGACTGCTTTCATAAGAAAGCTTAATCCTCTCTGGGCTGGCTTGCTGCACAGAATGGGATGTGGGAAGATCTATATGTGAATAGCTTTCTGCAGATAAATTCAAGGTGCAGGCCATGGATTAAGGCCCAAATAAGTCCCCAATAGACTAACTATAGAAAAGCCACTTTTCTCACAGCAAAAGCCAGGCAAAGTCAGTTACCCTGTGCTTAGTTTTAACCCAAAGATGCAACAGGAGTGGAAGAAGATTTAGAAATGTTAGTTCTGAAACTGGAAAATTGGGAGGAATAATTGTTCAGCTAATGACTTGCAGAACCTATGGGCAGTAAAAGAAGTAGCTTAATGCAACACTGCAGATGTAGGAAAACCTCAGCATCCTTTTTCTTTCTCTTTTGCAGTTCTATCTTTTTGGTGACTCAGATCTGCCATTATCTTCTCAGTACCCAGCTGTCTCTAGTCACAAGCCTAGCAAATAAAAAGTTCACCATAAATCTGATTGTTGCTTGGGTACAGCCTGAACCAGTGCTGCTTTCACAAATATAAGTGCAGGTCTTCTCAGTATGAAAGAAACAACCAAGATGTCAAGTTCCACATACTGAAAAACACTGTTCTCCCACAGATGGGTAGGAAGACTCAAAGCAACTGCTTCCAGCTCTGTAGTCCTGGGGCTGCTTCTAAGCCAAGCTGCTTTTAAGTGATGGAAATATTTCAGGGCCAGTCTAGCTATGCATGAGGTATTGCAGGAACCCCACAACCTGTCACAGGAAGGAGATCTATTGGAATAACATTCCCTGGCATGCTGACTGAGGAATTGCAGGAGTAACTTGCAATGACATCTCAACTGCTCACCTGATCTGAGACACTGACATTCTGTGTCCTCTTTTACAGGAAGCTGCTGCTGCACCTCCCCTACCCTGTGAACAGCAAGGAGGGTAGAGCTCGTTTTCTCTCTGAAGAGGAGATCTTGGAAGTCACCTTGAGAGTATCAAGGAAGTTTGATTTCATAAATTTTTCTGATGGATAGAGAGATAGAGAAAGTTTGGAAAAACTAATGTTCTAGTTTGAAGTCTTTTTGAAACCCAGCTTGTTCTGAAATAGTAGATTGTTTGCCTTGAACAGTCCAGGGGGAATGTCTCTGGAGAAATGAGTCAGGAGGAACACAGCACCCACAGGTTGTAAAAGCTGATGCTGTCTGGCTCTTACACTGCTCTGGTTAACTTTCTTCTTCCTTCAGTCTGATACAGACCCTGTGAATCAGAAAGTGGGAGATTTTGGCTCTGTAAGCCAGAGGAAGCCTTTTGTGTGGTTATGGCTGAGAAGTAGCACAGTGAGGCTCTGGACAGTGAGTCTGGTGCTTTGGTGCTGGTTCAAGGCTTGCAAGTGTTAATGTCCTTGCTTGGCCTCCAGTGCTGGGACTGGGGCCAGTTCAGAATCTTCTCTTACCTATTTCTTGGTGAGAAGATCAAAGTTCTTCAGGGATCCATATCCACATCTGAGGCTCCTTTACACTGGCAGAACAAGTTAACCAACTATATTTGGATTGTTGAACATCTCAGCTCTTTTGAACAGTTCTTGACAATTTATGGTTCAGTGTTGTCTATTCTGCTGTCCCTCCACCTATTTTTCTGATCTTTTTTGATTAATAAAAGAATAGCTTCTAAGGAACAGTTCTAGTTATCTTTGAGTCTGCCTTCTCTATAGTATGCGCTGAGAGACCTCATAAAAGTTGAGGTAAGAGGAATTTTATATAACAAAGCTTCTCTCAGAGGGCTGAAATGCTGCAAAATCTGTTCTTTGGCCTTCAGGTCCAATCTGGAATTACAGAGGTGGGTAACCAAGGTGTTTCAGTAGCTGCTGGGCAAACATATTCATTTAACATTGTCAGTCCTGCAGGAAACAAAGGTACTTGCTCAATGATCAAAGTGGAGAGGACAAGCAGGCCCTGGCATGTTAATGGTACACAACCAAAAACCTGTGAGGACTTTCTGAGCAAACTGGCTTGAGTCCTGCATTCTTCTGGGGTGGAAGTAGAGGAAAATAATTGACCAGCTAGGCTGCAGACAGCACCCATGCAGCTAAATTTGTGGCAGGCTGTAATAAGAAGATGGATGCTCCATGATGGATTGCAGACACTGACAGTGAGTTTAAAGGTGTAGTCACAGTGTAACACACTGCATTATAACTCCAGGACAAATTAGGCTAATGTCTGGACATTTCAGCCACTTCCCTGAAAAGTGGACCATTGCCTGGGTCAGAATAATCCTAATCAACTTCTGCTTTAGCCCTGATGCACTGCAAAGCAGATACCTCAGTTATGATTCATCGCAAGCTATGAAATGTTCTGATAACACTCAGGGGCTACTCCAATTGGTATCTGCTTAAGTTTCCATAAATTAGATCTGAATGTCTCTTATTCCAAAGCTGTAGTTGAGCAGGACAATGTAGATATATGAGAAAAGGCTGAGATCATTCCTCCTGACTCAGTTTTTCCCTCCTGTGCTTGCCAAACAAGTTGTTTCTTGGGAAAAGGTTGTCTTTGTGGTCCCTAGACAATATGCTGCTTAATTTTTACATTTCTTATACACATTACAAGAAAAGTGTAAGATTGACCAGTATTTATACACATGTGAGGATAGCATTTGTCCAAATTAATTCAGTACATCCATGGCAGGGTACAACTCTTCTGAGCCCTACTCCAGTGCTCTCTCCACAAGGTTGTGTTGCCTTTACAGTTGGCAGTAGTAATTTACTAAGCCTTAAATCATCAAGTTCTGCTTCATTTAATGTCAGTGTTTGATACTGAAAACAGTGATGAGTCTGGCTCATTGTGCCTCTCTCCAGTGTTTTAGTTTCTTATGGAAATGAGCATATGCCACACTGGTATCCATATCATAATTTATCTCCAAATATTTTTTAACCTGAGGGCATTTTATCAGCATTCAGGAGACAAAGATCTGAAGTAAGTATGTTTTGCAAGAAAGCCAGCTGCTGAATAGAAAAGGCAAAATACAAATTTGTACTGCTTAAGGAGGAGGTTGTAGTGTGATTTTTTTTATACCTACTGGCCACTCACTGTGCATCCACCTCCGGGCTCCTGTAGGTCATCCATGAGGGGGAGCTGGCAGGTTGGTGACACTGGGTAGGAAAAGGGTGATACACTGGCAGGGGGAAGCTGAAATCACAGAGTGAGGATACAGGAACTCATAAACAGCCAGGCTTTGCATGTTCCACTGCTCGGGATAAGCTCTACTGCCTTTTTCACTGAAGTAGGGACACTGCTCTGGGGGTGGGCAGTTTGCTGGGCTGGTTGGATCCACTGCCTGAAAGCACCATCATCACCTGGAGAGCCTCTCACATTTTCACTTTCTTCCTATCAAGGACACAGTGGCTTCCCTAGGCAAAAGGTTGAGTTTTGGGTTTTGGATTTTTTTCCATATATCCTCCCAAGAGGAAACTGGTCAAAAGGACATGCAGGTTGTTAAAATTCCCAGAAATCTGGAGGCTGCTGCCACCTACAAGAGTTGACTTTTTTGCACAGGCTTGAGGGCAGCTTTGCTTTGCTGAAGCAGCGCTGGCAGAAATCCTCCAGGAGGGGAACCCCCTTTGCCTCTGAACATCAGCGCTGTTGCCGAAGTGCCACTCCAACACCTGCAAGCATCTTAATTAATCAAAATTATGAGCCCAGTTAAACAACCCAGCCATTAAGCCCCAGCCATTAAGCATCATCAAGCTTTATTTGGTTCCCATAAGAAGCAGCTTGATTAAATGTATTGCAGTTAAGTAGAGGGTACAGTAGATGTGGAAATGAGATAGAGGCTTGTTTGCAGTAGTATCCCTATAAACTGCATCTTCTCATCTCACCTTGTTCACACATTCTGTCCTCCAGTTGTGGTTGCAGAGCCACCATCCCCATTTTGACTTGTTCCTGCCTTCTCTCAGCACTGTGGCGGTGTGCTAAAATACATGGCCAGCTCACTCTCCTCATATTCCCCTTTGTCCACTTACTGCCCTGGGGCCAAGACACTTGCCTCATTCTATAGCTTGAGGAAGAGAATGTCAGTGTGAGTTGCTCCATACAAACACCTGAGACAGTGCAAGAACTTAAATTTAGATTTTTCCCTTAAACCTGCAGGCTCTAATTCTCGTCTTCCTCCAGGTCTGCTGTTGATATCATCATAGAGCTCTTCTATTTGTCTTAAAAGACTACTTCATTTTTGTGCTGTTCAGTTTAAAGTTTGTATCCAAACTTTGTGTACTTCTTGCACTGTGTGAAACACTGCTTTATCAGTATATGCTTCCCTCCAGATAAAGTTTATCTAAAATGACTAAGCTGTATCTACGTGTACAGACAGATCTGTCTCCCTCACGCTGCAGCAGCTCCTTTTCCACCTGCTGGTGTTGGTGTCGATTTTCGCCCTCTGCTCTGCGGCACCTGCAGCTTGGATTCCTCCTTGTTCTCTGGGATCCCCTTCAGGAACTGCTGCCACAGACAGGCAGTCTTTGTTGTCTGCCCGTGGTCCTGGCTCCAGGGAAGGTGCCTGGAATATGCCGGGGGCTGGTTTATTTTTTTCCTGTAATCTTCACAAACAGGAGATGATTTGTCTCTTGGTGTCTCTCTTTGCTCTCTTTGTGTCTCTCTCTCTTCATTCTGTTTTCTCCTTCAGGCAGAATTCACTTTCAGATTGTGATGAATTCATCAGATGATGGTGAACTGCATCCCTGTTTTTCCCTTTCCCTCACCATTGTTCTGTGCTCTTTTCAGGGGACTCTGATCCCTTCTCTCCTTCCCTGAGTGCTTTATCTCCCCCGATTGTTCTCGCATTAGGACATTTCTCACCAGAGCCTCCTGGCAGGTTGCAGTTGAAGTATCTGACCCTTGTTGGATGTGCCTAATGCTGGTGAAGTGTGTGACTCATTTCCCCTCGCTCAGATCAGTGCTGGGTGAAGAGCTTTGTCCTTCCTTGATGTGTGTCCTGTCTGTGTGGGTGGGAAGCACGAGCACCACGGGCAGAACCTGGAGTGTGTTAAGGCACTTCTGGCGAAGGACCATGGCACAGAAGCAGCAGATGCTGCAGGCTGTGTGAGGAGTGTTGACAGAATTGAGAGGCCTCTTGAGCCTTTGCTTCAAATGCAGCCGCTCCCACATGGCCCCGGTGGAATCTGGTTATGAAGAAATGAACCAATTCAGAAGTCAGAATCATTCAGAATTTCAGCCCTCCCTAAGGCCTGAAAAGTTTCTCTCTGCTTCCTGATCTGTGTCCCCACATCCCAGATGAATACTTAAAAAAGGTTTTGAAATCCACTCCAGGGCAACAGTGACACAGGCAACACAGGGATGCCTTTGGTTTTGGAGTACTTCTCTCAATCCATAGGAACCTTTGATCTTCTGGGGCTTTCTCATCTCAAGGCCTCCCTTTCATCTTTTTTCTCTGCCTCCACACACTCATTTCTGAAGAGAAGATCATAAGAAGTTGCCAGAACGATAGCAGATCCTGTCCACCTACAATCCTTAGAGACCATCTCTGTTTAATTGAGTGTCTCCTTTGTGGATCCCAGCAGCCTGGAAACTCACTTCTGATGCTGATCAATGTTTTTTTTAATCCATGCCATTTTAACTTGATGGTATCACAACCCAGCAAACACTGCCAAGACTGCTAGGTTGTATTTACTGAAACAATTCTCTGATTCTGTTTGGCAACCTGTCTCCTGCAGCTGCTGAGCAGAGAGAAAAGGAGCCACACACCTCTTCTGGAAAACGCTTTTCATGTTGGAAAGCCGTGTAAAAAAGAACAGGATAGGAATGGAGATGGACACAGCTGATTTTGTTGATTCATCAGGTGGTGTGGGCAAGGCAGCCATTTGCCAAACGGTGGCAGAGCAGGAACTGTACAAATGTAAGCACCAATACTTGAGTTTAATGGCACTATGAGTTCTGGGTGGGTTCCACCTCTCCCAGGTGCCCAAGTAATGAGAGTTTACCACCCCTGGGGGTTTCTGTGACTAGGAGCTCTGGTGATGGGATCTCCTGACCCAGATTTCCGTAGTTACATCCCCAAAGCAGCTCTTAGGGGGCACTATGGCAAGCTGGCAAGTCTATAGAGGGGAATGAGGGATTAACTAAGGATAGTCAGCTATACCTTTCCTCACCTGAGCTGATCCCAAGGGACCCAGAGGACTCCATCCAGGAAGAGTTAAATGGTGAGGAGCAGTACAGGGAGAAACTCAGTGAGCAGAGGCAGCGTGGTACATGATACTCCTGTACCATGGATGATGAGAGGAGGGAAAGTTGTATAAAGATATGTGATGGGTTTTGGCTTTCAGATTATCTGTGCTGTGCCTGGGAGATTTGGGAGGCAATTGGTTTATGGCTGGATGTGGGAAGCTCTGACAAGATGAGAAATGTTTCTGCCTTTTTTTTTCTGGGTCACGGGCACAGTGTGAAGGCTGGAGTGTTGGTGTGGCTTAGCTGGGTGTATGGCTCCTGGTCAGCAGCAACTGCTGGAACTGCAATGGGCTTTGGGATTCTGAGATGCTGAGAGGAGCTACAAGAGGTCACAGGAAAACACCAAAAATCCCCCCCTGGCCCCAAGCAGAACTTGTATCACAATTTGCCTTTAGCAACTCTGTGCCAGACCGGGGTGATGGTGTGTCCGTGGAGCTGCCTGGGGAGAGTCACGGGGGTCAGGGTGTTTGGGGATGTGGCTGCTGTGTGTGCTGGAGGGCTGGGCAAGGCTCTGAGGCTTGGCACAGAGAGCACCAGCGAGGCTGGAGGGCGCAGGCAGAACCGTAAGGGAGTGTGGGGCTGGGGGAACAGAGAGTGCACACAGGACTGGAGCTGTGGTTAAGGCAAGGTAAATGGTGGGTGTGGAGTGAGACACTGAAATGAGGGAGTGATGTGAACTGGGCAAAAACACAGTGGGAGAAGAAAGACATTATCAAAGTTTCTTTAAAACCGTTGTGTTGAAAGGGAAGTTCAGAGCAGACAACCTCTCTGAGCTTAGGGCTGATGAGATACTTTTGTTAGAATGTCAGCCCTGAAAATCCTGTGCCAAAAGAAGCAGTGGGAAGGGGACTGTGCCTGGAAGAGCTATGAGGTTTCCAAGAGGGCCTGAGTGCTTGGGTTATGCAGATTTATTGTGCTGGGAACCTTGTCTCACTCTGAGGGTCAGACTGTGGTGGCCCATTGCAATTACTTTTATCAACAGCCGATGAAAGGGGAATTGGTGTTGGGAGTTCATGAACCCTCTCAAAATGCTCCCAGCAGCCTGAGTCTCTGTGTTGTCCTTGCAGCACCTATTTGTGGGTAAGCAGAGTTAGTGTGTGCAGTGCCTGGGTGACAGATTGCTGTGCCCTGACCTGGAACAGGGGATGTCACATCTAGTTTTAGGCCTACATGCATATGCATGCTTGCCTCTATCCTTTTCCCTATTTAGAGCAGCCCCTGTTGATGAAAAAAACAAAACAAAAAAACCCACCTACCAAAAAAAAACCAAAAAACACTACCAGCTTTTGCTCAAAGTTCAGTAGCTAAATAGATAAATGAGGGAATTAAAATTTTTCTTGTTCTGGAGCCAGGTGCTAGCTTCAGACCAGGGGTAGGGCATCCCTCAGATGAAGAGAAGGTTTTCACCATCTGGAAAGATTCTGCAAGTTGCCCTGAACCAGTGCTTGGAAAAGAGAGCTGAAGGTGATTTACTGCTTGCTGTGATAGAGATGCTGAATGGAGAGAATAGCTGAAGTAATCGAAAACCTCATTTCTGTTCTCTCGCATCACGAGTTCTCAAGTTTATGCTCAGTGAGTTTATTCAAATTGGACTTCTGCTTGTATTTGGAACTAATATTTTTGTTTTCTTGAATAAAATGTGTTTTCCAATGTTGTTGCCCCTCCCCAAACCACAACCAAGCAGCATCTCAGCCTACTTTCTTAAATCAAGAGAATTGTTTATGTCCTCGGGAGCTGGAATAATAACATCTGAAGGAAGCCATGAGACACAAGAGGAATTCATTCGTAAGTTAATGAAAGCTGTGCAGCACAGCATAAGGATGATCAGGGCAGGTCTTAGGCAGCATTTGTCAAGCTAAATTCCTTTCTGTTGAAATTATTCTCCTTGGAAGAATCATGGACCAGTTTAAATACCACTTATATACAACTTTGTTATATAGTATTTCTTGGTACAAAGATGTGTAATAGAACAGGGTGCAGGACAGAAACAGGAGAAAGTGTGATATGGATCAAAAGAAAGAGAGAAAACTGCTTAAATGGCCTACCAAATGGGGGGGAAAGTACCACTTTAAATACCACTTATATACAACTTTGTTATATAGTATTTCTTGGTACAAAGATGTGTAATAGAACAGGGTGCAGGACAGAAACAGGAGAAAGTGTGATATGGATCAAAAGAAAGAGAGAAAACTGCTTAAATGCCCTACCAAATGGGGGGAAAGTACCACCTGGGTAGTGTGGCATATTTTCCATGGAATTTGTCACCTGGAAGCAGAATGTTTTGGTACTCACTGGAGGGGATTGAGCTGGGGCTTGAGGCCAAACACCTCATAAAACCAAATCACACAGAGCCTGAACCCAACTGGAGAAACACTGAAAGAGCTGAGAGTGAGTTTGTGTGCGAGATCTTAACCAGAAGACGAGCTCCTATAGCGAGCAAGGTTAACTCCCCCCCTTGATTTGGGATTGCTCTTGTGGTGGGAAAATGAGGTCCTGCAGTAAATGTGGACTTGAATGCTAAAGCTCTGCCTCAGTGCTCAGAGCAGGTGGACAGAGCAGGCCAGTGGTGGAATTTCACAGCATCTCTTGGGCTATGAGTCAGACCAGGCTCGTCACCATCATGCGGCTTTCCCGTCACAAGGACGTGTTTGTCCCCTCTTGCGTTGCTGGGTGCCTTCAAGGAAAAGGAGCCACAGCTCAATTCTGAGCCTTACTCTGCCACAGGTCTGCAGCCAGACGCTGTGCCCTAAGGAACAGACCTGCTTCTGTTTCCCCTTGCTGCAGATCCAAGAGGCAGCGTGGGAATGGAGATGCCCATGGCCAGGTGCCCTCGAGGGCACGGGCTGGAAGAGAAGCTGGAGGTGTCATCAGCCCTCTCCCACACGGAGAGGGTCCCGTGCTTTTCCTGCCTGGGAGAAGTTAAACAGTTAAACAGAGTGAATTTTGCATGTGTGAACAACCTCTCTCAAATGAGAGCAAGCAGCTGAGTTACCTGTTTTCTGTGGCTCTGCAGTGCGCATGGGAGGATCTAACATGGTCCTCAGTGATCAGAGCTCTGTTGCAGAGCAGGACGTGCCTGTCATCCACATGGATTGAGATGCCTGAATCAGCACACTCGTTTCCCCAACAGTGGGAGCATCAGTAGGTTTATTTTCCATCTAGATGCTTGTTGACATGCATGGTGTAAACCCATCATTCCAGCTAACACTGACAGAGGCAGAGAGGTCTCATAGTAATTAACCACCAAGCTCAGATGTTGCTGAGAGTGGGAGGGGAGAGGAGCTGCAAACAGCATGCTAGCATCAGCTGCCTCTTTTTTAAAAAAATAAAATCTGCCAAACAAGTTGAAATTGCTTAGAAAGCTCTGGGAGCTGGAAATTAAAAAAAAAACCAACCTGCAATTGCTCTGGGGAAGGAAGAGAAAGGCAGATTTGTGGTACTCTAACAGAGCTGCCAAGAGCCCAGCTCAGAGTAGCTAGAGGAGATAGACATCGTGCTTGAAATGACTTCTCAGACTGGAAGGGGTTAACCAAGCTGTTAACTTTTCCATTCCCAGCACCTCAGGCTACAAGATAAAGTTGAGTTCCCAGGAAAGATCCCTGTCTCTAAGTATTGGCAAGCTGTGAGCTACAGCTGGTGGTTGGCTAGAGGCTCATCCTTGAAAGCCCAAATGCCTGTGTCCACCAAGGCTGATCGTCAGCCTGAGCCTCAGCAATGCTGCACACGCAGCAGCAGAAGCCCCTGTACTCACAGGTAAATGGAGACACTGGATGTTCATATGCTGTAATACTGCTTCTGCTTTTTAGGGTGTCTTGGGGTGATTCTATGACCATACTGTAGTCCCCATCGCCTGCTTGATTTCTAGTGCACCTTTAAATTGCAAAGGGGGGAGAGAGAAGCCGAGAGAACTCTTCAAAGTGGCTAACCTAACCTTGTAACTAGAATGTTTTGCATTCTTTTCCCTCCCAATCTGACAACATTTGTTGGTTAGAGGATTTTTACTCTCTAGTCTCTTCGGCTTTCAGCAGAGAAGGGACTGTGATCTGCCTCAGCGGCTTCTGTTCCTTTTTGGACTGTTTTTGGCTTGCTTTTCATCCCAGACCAGCTCCCATCTCCAGACCTGCTCGGCGGGACCCTCCAAGGGGGAGCGTCGGACCCTGCCTGGCCCGGCCCAGCGTAGGACTGCAGGTTTTACCTACAGAAAGAACTCGAAAATCCATAGTCCTCTTTTAGGGGTCAGGGGAGGGGGGTTCAATATTTCTTCTTTTTTTGCCCTGTGACAGCAGGGGACTCTGTTAAATACATCATTTGATATTTTCCCGATCCCATGGGTGAGCCGCTGCCGGGGCCTGCTTGCCTGGCAGGCAGGAGAGAGAGAGAGAGACGCCCCTCTCGGGTTGTTTCCTCCGGGATTTGTGTCCAAACCGGCACATGGGGAAAGAAGAGTTAGTGGATAGTGGAGCAGCCACTTTGGACACTCCTCAGAACGGGGCTGCAGTGCAGGTGGAGGTGTCATGGGTGGTAATTTACCTGCCCTCTTCACTGACCCAGAGCCCCCTCCCTGCCCTCAGTCCTGTGGAATCTCAGGATCTCTACCCAGCCCGAGCGAGGCAGCCCAAAATCGCTGGTTTATTTTCCTGTCTCTGTTTTATCTTGCTGAGATCTCGTCTGCTGACTCCTGGCCTGACGCTCTGCAGGCTCCTTCAGGTTGCCAAGGGAAGCAGACATTCCTCCCCAGGTCTCAGCTCGCCACTTGCTGCTGTCTGAACTCGATTAAGATAAGGGGCTCTGTGGGCAGGGACACAGCTGCCCTCTTGCTGATGCAAAGCCAAGCGGGCTGGGAGCTTTCAATAAAAAGTAATTAATGGTAAAGCAGACTCCTGCAATCCTGCAGTCTCTTCTATTTCTGTTACTTAGGCTTTTAAAGGCAACGGGATCACAGTGGCTTGACTTCCTTCTCTAGCCAAAAAAAGGAAGCACACTTAATCTGGTGACCTCACATCCATCTTCTGCCCTTTATTAGCACCATCTGTCTCCTTTTGCCTGCTGAAAGGTGACTGTGCCTATCCTCATGGCTGGGACAATACAAATATTGCTCAATTACAGCCATGCTCCAAATGCAATTACTCAATTGCAGTGTTAATTGAATTATTTGAGTTTAATTATTCCATCAGGACTTTCATCAGTACAGTCTAAGCTGTTTGCTTTCTCTCTGGGCCAGCATCACAATGCAGCATCTGGCCACACACTGGTTTTACTCACTCAGACCTAGGTAGGCTGAGGAAAGTCTTGGCACAGCTCAGAAATGGTGCTCTCAAGTTCAAGGAGAGGTGTCGAGGCTGCAGGAACCTTCTTTTCTCCAGTCAATATGCACAGTACTTGTCAGCAGAGAACAGGGACTATTTATGCAGAAATAATTTTGTGTGAAGAGTTAGTGACAAAAATACTTGGGAGGGTTTTGTGAGTGAAGGCATCAGTCCTGAAAGATGCTTGGCAGAAATCAAAAGGAGCAGTCGCACAACATGAGCCTGTAATAGGGACAATATCTAGTCAGTGAGACAGGTGCTAAGGGCTGCTTACGGTCCACGCAGAGGAGCTGAGATGGAACTGCAGTGTGAAGTTCTCCAGTTCTTGTGGTAAATTCACCTGGGCAAACAGAAAAACTACTTGGAGTTTATTTCTGATTCCTATCCCAATATCCTGCCACTATTACGAAATGACAGGATGGTTAGGGTAGGAAGGGACCTCTGGAGATCATCTAATCCAACCCATTATTGGGTTTTCCTGACTCCTAACATCATCCAGAGCCCTTGATTCATGGGCTACACTATTATTAAAAAGGGTACTCAAATCTTCCCCTCCCCTCAGCCATATGAGCGGCCGTGGTTCATGGAAGACCTGCAGCATCAGTTTAGAGCTGTGACAGGTGTACTGGAAATAGCCCTGCCAATCTCAGAAGGAGCTTTTCACCCACAGGCTCTTCTCCTGGGAGCAGAGCTAAAGTTGCAGTGCCTCTGCTCTGCAGCAGCCCAGAGCTGACTGCCACAGGCAGCCCTGGGCTCTGTATTCAACATGTGTGCTGTGCTTTGGAAATTCTTCACGTGCCTCAAAGCTGCTGCCCTTGCAGCTCTGGGAGCAGAAGTTCCTGAGATTTACAGGTGGAGGTATCACCCTTCCAAGAGACAGCAGCGTGCAAGGCAAGGATCTACGAGGTGGAGACGTCTCTGGTGTTGTGGGGTTTCTTGGGGCCGTGTATCAGATGGACCTTTTCTTGCTGGGAACCCTCATGGATCCCTGTGGGGTTCAGGTTTCTGGGACGGTGCTTCCTCAGTCCTTGCTGACTGGTGATCCCAGGGAATCCTTTTGTCTCTTTGCCCCACCACACCCCTCCCTGTTCCTGCCCCCTCACGCTCACCTCTGCTGCATGGCTTTATGGCATTGGTTTTATTGACCCAGTGGGGCAGAGGAGAGGAAGCAGAGGTCAGAATCAGGGTGTGAAATGGCAATTTTGTGGCAGCTTTAGGTAAAATGCTCTGCCCTAGGGACAAGGAATATCAAGGGATCATGGCTGAAAACAGATGTAGGGGGATTAGCTGGTACACACCGTTGTGCTTTAAATATTTTTTGCAAACATGGGCTTTATCTGCCATGTGCCTCATCAACAATAGAGAGATACTGGCACTTTGATCCTGGCTGATGTGGTGGAGTTTGAAGGTGGCAGGACCTGCTGTGGCTGTCATTTCTCAGTCCCACTTTGCAAACATCCCTCCCCATCTGAAGGAGAGGTGGTTTTCTTTGCAGAGTACCAGATCTCACCCGTCTTTGGTGAGAATTGCATCCATCAGACCCTCCTGGTGAGCTATTTGAGGCTGGAATACTTGGCATGGATGTGCCAGGAATCCTGCCCTCCTGATGGCTATGTGATTCATGACTCTATTCACCCTCAAACAAATGGAGAGGTTATGCCAAGAGAAAAGGATGAGCCTCTCTGGGGCAGAGTGGTGGCTAAACATCCTACAGAATAACTGCAGAGAATTGTGAAAATAGCTCCTAAAGAAGTCTCAGAGGCTGAGTGATCCTCAGGGCTGCTCCCAGTGTCCTGGGTGCCACATCTCCCTGGTGCAGCTGCAGAGCTCCCAGTTTGCTGCTCAGGATGCCTTCAGCCCATGGTGTGGCACTGGTGGTTTGAATTTCCCAGGTTCTCTCCTGTGTAAATTCCTACTTTCACCAGTAGTACACCCAGGGGCTCTGTGGGTCCTCTTCACCTCCATGCCCATGTGTGCCTTTCTGCATCTCCAGCTCGCAGCATCATCCCAGTTTGAGAGGTGTCACCCCATCAGTGCTATCATCAAAGCCCTGCATTGTGGAAGAATGGCTCTCTGAGCAAGGACATGCAGAGCTAAGCTACGTGCACAAGCCAGGTTTCAGTAATTGTTGAGCAGTTTCTCAGAGAAAATGGATACTGAGAGCAGTTTCTCACGGGAGCTGCTCATTGGAATGTGCCCAACCCAGGCCTCAGCAACCTTGATTATCCTGAATAAGCAANGATTATCCTGAATAAGCAAGAAAGAAGAAACAAAGTCACTGGTAGGAAAGTAACAAGATGGGAAGACAGGATGGGAAAACAGGAGCATGTAACCACAAGAAAAGAATAGAGAAAAAGCATAATTGTTTAGCTATAGCCAATCCGCATTAATTACTATACGTGTAATAATGGCTATTATCCAATCATAAGTTGCTAAGTGGCTCGTGAACAAGCTGACTAATGTGTATAACCAGGCCTATAATAATCAATAAACGGAGTTCCACCAATAACTCTATGAGTACGTGTGGTTCATCCTGGCAACTCTCCACACTGCATTTTCCAACTAAACAAGGAATTGGATTTCCATGCCTGCAGTGTCTCAGCATGTCTCCCCTCTGTACCTGCCCCGTTTCCCTGTCTGCTCTCTGGGATGTCCCTTTATTTCACTTCTGGCAGATCTCAGGTCTGCGAAGCTCAGTTTTGCAGAGCTGCTCCAGTGCCAGCAGAGGTACCAAGGCACTGACTGGGGCTGTTCAGCCTCCTGCTGAGGCTTCCTGGCTACTCCTGTGGCAAAATGGAGTGGATTTATGGGAAAAGCAGTAGTCTGGCACTGAGAAGCCTTCATCCATTACCCTACTCTGCCCCAGGCTCTATGGGGAACCTTGAATCCTGACAGCCTCCTGTTTGAAGCTGGGGGTGCTCTGAGCATCCCCAGGGCCCTGGCTTCAGGCAGGGGCAGTGCAGCAGCAGCCCTGCCTGGGACTGAGGGGTGTGGGTGTGCAGGAGGCACCTCCTGTCCCCTGCCAGCTCTGGTGGCCCTGCTGGGGTGGGTTTGCCATAAATTCATACCTGTTTACGTCACAAGCAGCCGGAGCCAAGCCCAGGGGCACTGGAAAGCAGCCTTCGGATGTGTAATTTTGTTCTTTTGACTCTAACGCCTCATTTAATATTTCACAACCCCGGCAATGCATTCCTGTGCCAGAGACAAAGGCTGGCTGGAGGTTCAGCCATTGACATTTACATTATTAGGCTGGGGCTCCAGAGCTTGTGCTCAGCGAGGTGAGCAGGGTTCTTCCTGTGCTCCTGCTGGAAACACAGGGCTGGTAAAAACTTTTGGCACTTGACTTTCAGTGCTGATGCAGCTGATGGTTATGGATGGTGGAGAAGAATCGGGACAACATCGCTTTTGGAAACTTTACCCCAAGTTTTCTTTAAATGTGAAGTCTGGACCAGGGTGAAGCCGTCAAGAAGAGTGTTGGGCCCACACAGTCCCCAAGTCAGAAGCTGTTTCCAGTGGTCCTGTTCTAAACAGCTTCCAGACCTTCCAAATACACAGGTTTAAATAATTGCCCTTCAGTCTGGAAATATTGGCTCTTCTCTTGTATCAAATAACACCTAATGTCATTGTTGCTGAAGGCAACTAGGATGAAAATTGCCTGCCTTATTTCTCCCAGTGTGTTGGCTTTATGCATTTGGCAGCATTTGGAGTCAAATCAATCTTGCTTTCCTCTCCTGGACAGGTACTTACTTTTGCTGATGTCAGGGTACAGCTTTAGTGCAGAGAAGGGAGAGGAGGCAAACCATGGCTGAGGGCACAAGGAATTGAGTTCCAAAGCCCCACAGGCTGGGAGGGAGCTGAAGGCTAGTGCATAAATCACAGAATGGTTTGGGTTGGAAGGGATCTTAAAGACCACCTCATTGCACCCCCCTGCCATGGGCAGGGACATCTTCCACTATCCCAGGTTGCTCCAAGCCCCATCCAACCTGGCCTTGAACATTTCCAGGGATGGGGCAGCCCCAGCTTCTCTGGGCAGCCTGTGCCAGGGCCTCAGCACCCTCATTGTAAACCATTTTTTCCTTAGGTCTTGTCTAAACCCATCCTCTGTCAGTTTAAAGCTATTCCCCCTTTCCTATTACTCAATGCACTTGTTAAAAGTCATTCTCCAGCTCTCTTGGAGCGCCTTTAGATACTGGAAGGGGCTCTAAGGTCTCCCTGGAGCCTTCTCCAACAAACAATCCCAGTTGTCTCAGCCTGTCTCCACAGGAGGGGTGCTACGGCCTGAGTTCCCCTGGCCCAATGCTGCTGCCTTCTGCAGAAAAGGGCTGGCAGGGGTCTGGAGAGCTCAGTTTTGTGAGTGCTGAGGTCCCACATGCTTGGGGATTTGTACCTGCTGCAACCCAGGTGGTGTTCCTCACCCTGGACACGGAGCTCTCCACATGGCAAAGCTGACTGGCTTTCAAGAAAAGGTCACTGGATGTTCTGAAGGGGAGAAACAAGGGGCAGTTCTCCTCACTACGGCACCTCAGGACCTGTGTGGACTCCTGACCAGTGGACGAGGTGGCAGATCAGCTTTGAAAGAAGCTCAAGTGGATGTGCTCTGCTTGTGTCAAGCCTTGGGACCCTGGCACGTGGAACATGTCCCAGCATCCCCTGAGCTGTGAGCACCTAACTGGCTCACAGAGCCAGAGCTTTCCTTCTCTTTCCCCTTCAGGTGCTGTCTCTTCTCTCCATCGCTGTAGATGATTCCTTTCATCCTCTTCAGGAGGCCTCCTGCTGCCTCTGAAATCTCCTTGTTCACCTTGTTTAAATACTGCAGCCCACTCCAAAACCTGAGAAGGCCGAGTGCGATTACGAATATGGCTTTCCCCCTGGGACAGGGAGCTGGGCATTGCCCTCCATGTGGGGCTGCCAGTACTGTTGAAGGGCAGGCTGGTGGCAGCTGGACAGTGCCCTGCCACGGGTGCTTGAGGTGGCCAGGGGATGACCTCCCTGCGCACACAGATCTTTAGGAGCCTGCAGTGTTTTTCAGCTGGTCTGGTGTGAGCCTTTTGCTTTATTAAACTGCCTTTATCTTGACCCATGAGTGCTTTTTCCATCTTATTTTCTCCTCCCACCCCATCCCATGCCCTCTCCCGCTGGGGAGGGGAGAGATAGAGCAGCTTGGTGGGCACCTGGCATCCAACCAAGATCAGCTCACCACAGGAGTGCAATCTTCATTCCTTGCTTTATTTGTGCTGTGACTGCTTTGGGCTACAGTTACCTTTAATTACTGGCTCTGCTGAGGCTGTTTTAGTCTTTTCCAGTGAATGGTTTGGAGGTCCTCGATCCCAAACAATGAAACCACTTACCATCACTTATCTCTTAAATCAGAGTTTATATTTAGCTGCTGCCTTCTATTCAGGCTGCTTCCCCACACCTGCACAGAGAAAAGCCCTGCAATCCTGCTGTTCACAGGAAGATTTGAATGCTCTCTCTCCAGCCCTGCTGCTGCAGCTGAGTTGGGATGTGATATCCAGGAGGACATCAGGCCCCATACTGCTTGCCTTGATCTTGAGCTCAGTCTTAGCAATTCCTTCACTTTGATCATCATTATAGAGTGAAAAATTCTTCTAAGCATGTATGAAGTCATTAAAGCTCACAGAGCCACCACGCAGAGGAGAGAGCAGCTGAGAGTCCCCCAACTGTGTGAGAGGAGCTCTGCTTCTCTTCCATGAGGGTTAGAAGCAAAGCTCAGTGAGGGGACAAAGTGTCTGCTCTGGATCCCAGACGGTCCAAGACTTCTGAATATGACTGTCATAAACCAGGAGATAGGATTGCTTGTCCTGAAATAACTTGGGTTTAATGCAAGCTGAAGGGAACTGGGAGCAGCCTCAGCATTCCCCAGCCTGTTGTTTCCCTTTACATGTGTCAGGAAAATTAATCCACCAACACCAGAGGTTTTACGTCCAAAAAGGAGACAGAGGAGTCTCATTACTTTACTCGAATAAAGGGAGAGGTCATGGGGCATTCCCCTGGGATCTCTCAAATTTTTGGAGGACACAGCCTCCTTTTATCCTAATTTTCCGACCGTATTTTCCCTCTCTCTTTCCCCATTGGCTGAGGTACTTGAGAGGTACAGACTGCCCGGACCGCCTAATTTTTAAGATTCCCTTTTAATGTATACCCCCCCCTTGCCTTTATTTTTTTAATTCCTATGGAATTTATGGTTCTCCTCATTGTTTCCTTCCTCTTTTGATATTCGATTTCATTTATTAGCAGACCTACAGTTTACTGATAAAGACAATTCTCTCTTTCCATTCATCAATCAGTGGAATCCTTTCCCATTGTTGCTAGTTTTTATCCACCAGCAGGCCCACAGTTTATTTGTAAAGACAAGTCCCTTATTCCTTTCACATGCAGTCCCAGGAAAAAACTGATGGAAGAAGTTGCCTTCAGCGAGCACTGGCTCCACCAGCAAGAGCTGTGCTCTCACCAGCAGCGCAGGAACTGGGGCAGTGGGCAGGGAAATTGTCCTTCCCACTCATCCCACCCCACTGACCACGGCTTTGGGACAATTGGAGGACAGGGTGCTTTAAACAAGGTGCGGCACCATCGGATCCTTTGGATCCAGAGCCGCCTGCCCCCAGCAGCCAGGACGCTTTCCCCACTGCCAAGCCCGGCCGTGTGGTGTCTCCTTGGAGCTGGGGAGTGACTGAAGCCCTGTCACCCCGTTTCCCAGCAGGGACGAGTGCTTGGGGCCGCGGCAGCAGCGTGTGCTCAGAGGATGCTGTGCCCAGCGCCACGTGCCGTGCCGGCCACCCGACCCCGCTCCACGTGGGACTGGACCCAACGAGAGGGCAAAGAGCCTTCATCTAATTATTGTGCTATATTTGAACATGAGAGAAGGGGAGTGAGCAAGAGACATGCTGCTGCTGGGAACTCGATGGCTTTAGGTGAATTGAGAGACAGGGCACTCCAATTAAGGCTTTTTTTTCCTTTTTGCACACAATTCTTCCCCTTTCCTCTGCCAGCCTGGGAGGTTGGACTACCTGCAGTGCTTCCCGTGGCAGGAGGTGGCTGCGGGGGAGTCGGGTTGTTCATCCCTGGTGATGCCTTAGGATTTTAGCAAAGCAGGATCCTCCACTGAGAATGGGAGCCGAGTAACGACAAACACCGATACGGTTCGATAGCGTTCTCCTTTATTGCTCAAATCCAGCAGGATTATGTAGCATTTCCAACTAGCCATCCGTTGCCCACGCACTGTAACTAACTCTAGGATTGGATACTTAGGTAAAATCAAGCCCGTCTACTGTCTACTAATTGGATAACATACGGCAAACAAGTGTCCTCCCTCCTCCCAGCTCGCGGTTATCGCATCCCGTTAAGCCTCCCTTTTTCCTCACGGACACCTCAAGGACACTCTCAGCACTAAGTCATGTTAATCTCACAGCACTCAGGGCAAGCAGGCCCTGCTAAGTCTGGCTTGTTCTCTGCGTTCAGATACAGACCATGTCCATTCTGCTCTAAGAATTCTTCTACATTTTAGCTTTTATATTTTTCATACATTTGTAATCCTGCAATTCTTTGGTGTATAACTCTAAACTCCATATAGAGCGTTAGCGGCTGCTTTCGCATTTTGGTCAGACAGAGCAATTCCTCTCTAGGCGTGGGAATCAAGGAGACTTGACTGTCTCAGGCCCTGAGAAATGTTAACAAAAGTGAGTTGGGGGGGAGCAAACTTGGGGTAAATGACTTCATTACCTGGAGCTGTAATTGGAAGGTTAACCCCCAACATGCAAATGGACCAAACTTCTAAAAGTGTGAAAACCCGTGACTAGTCATCCATTTTTGGGTGTAGCCCCTGGGGGAGGAGGGGGGCTTCATCTACCCAAAATATATCTGAAAGCCTTCCAATAAATATAACCATTTCTATTCCCTTAATTTTGTCTGGCCTCTGTTTTTGGGTAGTCCCAAAAAGGCATCCCTGGGAGGAAGCAGGAGAGGTGCAGGGACAGTCAGGCAGCATCAGGGACAGGCTGTCCCACCACGGGGGTTTATGATTGCTCCCTTCTGGCACTGGCCACGCACAGAGTGAAATGAAATGCACCACTCTCTTGACGGTGTTTCAAAATGCCATTAAGGGATCAGAGCATGCTCCAGCCTGGGTGCTGGCAGCAGGCAGGGGAATGAAATAATTGATTGGCTTCTCCCTGTGATCCAAAAGGGTTTCGATGTCAGGCCATTCATTGTGGTGGCTGGAATGCTAACACAATCCGTCGGAGCTGCAGCCCCACGAATGGGTGACTGTACTAATGGCTAATCCGGGGTGATGGATGGGCTGGGGGAGATGCTACTGCTGAGTAAGGAGGAGGCAGCAAGAGGAGAGCAAGGCAGCAACAGGCTGGGACTCAGCAGGCACTTCCCCAGGCAGTGTGGGAGCTGGAAGAGGGAGGCAGTGGGCAGGCAGCTTGGGCAAGTATCCATGTCCTGCTCCCCTCTGCTCAGGGTGGTCACACAAGAGGTAACATCCGAATTTAGCCACTTGATTTTTGCCAGGTCTGGACTACAGAGACAAAGAGATGGCAAGCCCTCTCTCTGTCCTCCCTGCAGCCTTTTTTAAAACTCAGATATATTGCTTTATTTTGAATTAAAAGTGCACTGGCGTTGCCAGAATCTTCAGGTAAATGAAAGACAAAGCTGAATGCAAAAGAGGAGGCAGTAAAAAATAATAAGATTAGTGATCCCAGGGAGGGCAGTCATGCTAATTAGCAGCAGACAGGGGCTGATGTGTTCCCCAGCATATCAGCCCAAACTTCCTGTGGATCTACTGAGTGGTCCTGCCTCCCGAGGCAGAAGCACATCACTGTTTTGGGAGCATTGCTCCTGGTTTACACTGGGCTGAGTAGGAGGAGAGGTGGTGGTTGTGGTCCCCCTGCCCTGAAGGGGATGTCCAGTGGGGAAGGTTTGACTGCATCCCGCCCCCAAACCATGGCTTGTGCTGAGGATTCAGTTCGTGGCCAAGCTGGTGGCTCGTAGAAGGGTGACTGGGGCTTGTCAGACCCCTGGTTCAATCTGCATAAACAGGACCATGCCGGGCTCTCCCAGCAGCACCTCTCCTCCCAAAAAACAGCTTCCACACCTGCATGCAAGGGAACAGATTGACTTTAAATGGTTGCAGCTCAAGGAGCCTCTCTTGGTTATTGATCACCTACTGATTACTCCAGCACTTGGTATTCAGCTTGTAAATAAGATTACAGGGTAAATCTAAAAGGGAAGCAGAGGGATGATAAAATTCTGCTCATTTACAATAAACTCAAAGAACTTTCCCCCTTCTACCCCCCCTCCAGCTTTATTATGAAGTCCAATAAAATACCCTGGGGACAAGAAGGAAGAGAGAGTAGCAATTCAAAGGCAACATCAAAAGGCCTCTCTATGCATTTTAGCATGTCAACAGGCACAGAGAGATGCTCCCAGCCAAATGTGGCAGCTGCTCCAAGTGCAGCAGCCCAGCCCCTTCCCTGCCATCCCCAGCCAGCTCTGCTCAGCCAGGGCTTCACCTGCTCCGTGCTGGAAAGACAGGCCCAATCCCATCCATTTCCTTCAGATCTCAGATAAGTTTCTGTTTTGATGGCAAGCACTTCAGGTGTTAGATGGGGAGTTCAATGCCATAGACTGTTCTCACTGCTTTCAGCCCCTCTCTGCAAAAGAGGAAAAATCCAAATGCTTTGTGGCTAAAAATAGGTATTCCTCTTTTTTCTCTGTGCTGCTGCAGGGCTGTCCTTTGGGCTCCTAGCAGTGCCAGGTGCCCTGGATCTACCACAACAAGCTGAAGGAGACTGTGATTTAATGGCAGGATATTTAAGAGCTATGCCCACCTTTGCCAGCCTTGGAAACCTCAGTTCTGTGATATCCAGTGGCTGTAATAAGCCCCAGATCCTGGAGTCATGGGAACTCATGAGGATTTGTAAATCTGGAATTAGCCTAGTCTCCTGCACTGCACAGCCATGGGAGGTTTCTCCCAGCTCCATCCTCTGAGGGCAGGGAAAGCATCTCCCTGCTCGGAGCAGCAGCCAGGACATCCTCACAGGGACCTGTGCAGGCACTGTCCAAAAGGCAAGGTTTCTCTGGACCTCCTTTGTGGCTGCTACTGCTTCAAGCAAGAGAAAAAATCTCCTTGAGTTAATTTAGGACCTGATACCATCCAGCTTCAGGTGCTCCAGCAGCAAGGCACAGGAGGATGGGCTGTTCTGCCTTTCCCCTGTGGGGTCTTGAGGCGATTTAGGAACACTTTGTCTAAATTGCGCTTTTCCCCAGGAACTTTTGAAGTGATTCACCCTCAGCAGGAATTGTGCAAAGTTGTTATCCTTCATTGCCACGTCAGGGGACGCTGTAGCCCCCATCCCCTGGGAAGATTTGGGCTCCCTGGTGCTTAGAGCAGGTTGTGTCCTTGCTGCTGCTAGTGGGGCACCAGCACTGGGCCCCTCCAAGGGTGTCACACTGTGTGCCAGCTCCAACACTGAGGACAGAGTGCTTTTGTGGCAGTGTTCCCTCAAGAATGAGGCTTTTAAATATACCAGGATTGACTTGAAATCCCAGATTAATTCACTTTTAACTACCAGCTCTTGGAATCTCATCCTCTGCTTCTAGGTGCGTATCCCCAAGCTTCACTGGGTGTTTATGAGATCTTGAAATTTAATCCTTGAAGAATACATTAAAACTTCCATTCCTTGTGCAGTCCAGTGATTTTGAAGGCTGAGCCTGGAGGAACAAACAAACATTCAGAGACAATCAGAACCAGCAGTGTTTTGTGCTGGTGGGACTGGGCCATCAGAAGTGCTGATGCCCTTGGGGCAGTGACAGCCTGCAGAGCCTGAGGCATTTATAATGTAGATTGAATGAGTGTTTTCCCAGCCTTTGAGTAGCCACTGATGTTCCTCCTTTTCCCGTGTTAAGAGAAGGCAAAACACTCCATTTTCTTCAGGGCAACGGCTTATGCTTGTGATCCACAGAGCCGGGGTGTCCATGGATTATTTCCTGGGGTAAGGAAGAAGATAAAGTGTCTAAAAGTCTCTACGTGGAAGGGTGAATTTCCAGAGGGGATTGTGCCTCCTGGGGAAATTTCAGTGGCATCTACAAAGTCTTTCACATGCAGTTTCTGGCTGCCAAGGGATGGGGCAGCCCCTAAGCTGTGGAATCATTGGCATGAAGCTTTCAGATATTTGCAAGCCCAGCTGAAGGTCCCCTCACCCTCTATATGTTTTCAAGCCCACAACCTCACTCAGCTGCTGGGGAATCTTCAGGTTTTCAGCAGAAAAAGCCCCCCCAGCACCCAAGGAACACCCATCACACTCCACAACCTCACTGTTGCTGGGCTGGAATAGCTGGGGAGCAAAGCCTGCAGGCTCATTTCCCCAGCAAGAAGAGACCTCTCCAGCCTTCAAAGTGCCCACAAGAATTCACACTCACGCTGAGAAAAAAAATGCTACCTCCTATCCAAAGAGGTGAAAAGACAGGGCAAAGTTAAAAGCAACTCCAAAAATGACTGCTGAGAATAGAAATAGCCGTGTGTAACCATGGCTTCCTCGCTGCATGTGTGCCTGAAATCCAGGTGCCTAGTGCTGGCCCTGCTGTGCTGGGGCCACAGCCTGGGAAATGGCCCAGGAAAATGCTCCACTGCTGGGGCTGGGGATGGTGCTGGGGACAGTGACGTCCTCAGCCCAGGGTGGGAGGCCCTGTGCTGAACGTGCTTGAGCAAGGGGCAGAGAGGTGAAAGCCCAGAAACCCTGATGACCCCTTGTCCCAGAGGTACTTGGAGGAGCTGAGGCCTCTCCTGCCAGAGTCAGCCTCAGTGGAGGGGCTTTCCTGGGTGGTGTTACACCCACCCTGCCCCTGGGAGCACAGCTAAAATCCTCCTGGGATGGGCAAAGGCCACTCTGACCCCAGCACAACCTTTCCTTCAGCCTGTTGGGTGCCCTTTGATCCACATCGTCAGGAGCACCCAGGACTTGAGGCTCCCTGCACACTCCAGACCCACACAATCCTGCTGCCACCAGCTCTTCCACCCCCAGGCCCTCCACCGTGGAGGGATTTATCATGCAGGCAGGGAACTGGGGCATAAACACGTGCCAGGACTGAGAATGCCAATATCTGAATGCCTTCGGTTCCTTCCTGCAAATAAATCACTGCGTGACTCTAATTATTGCACTTGCCCTGGGTACACACCGGCTTAATACGGAAAATGAGTGTGGAGGATTTATTACTGCTGATCCCTGATCTCTCATTTTTGATATTAAAACATGTTTAATTCATTGCAATGTAGATTAAAGTAAGGGAGGCCACGGGCAGGCTCTGGTTTGCTTGGGGAGGATTTGGTTGCTCCCTGTCCCAGGAGCAGGGCAGTGCTGGCCGCTGCTCCCCTCCATGCTGACTCTGTGTCAAGCCCTGGCTGAATCGTGTCTGATTTCACCACCATACCTTCTCTGCATGTGGATTTATGGCTGTTTAGACACCATGACTAGGGAGGCTGCTGTAAATGTGTTATTTTCACTGAAGGGACAGGTTACAGCAGAGCTTGTAACCCTGCTAGATGCAACAGAAGTGCTGGTTTCTGAGGTTTTAAGCTTTCCTAAATAGATGGCCATCTCTGTCAGTATGAATCAGCTCTTGCTTTCAGAAAAGCTTTCTTTTTTTATTTTGTTACAAGAGCCCTTGGCCTTCAGTGACTAGTTTGCATTGAATCTTCAACAATTGTGAAAGCATTTCTCACACGGCCTGGGAGCGTGCTGCAGAGCCCAAACCTTTTCTGCCCTATTTTGCAGTACGGCTTCTGCAGGGTGATGGCACCTTGGCCACTCACACAGGGCCTTGGTCTGGGGGTCTCCGAGGGGTTTGTGGTGCAGGAGAGGGAGCAGAGGGGCTCTGGGGACGAGAAGACATGGAGCAGACACAGGTCCACTGAGCTTACGGTTCACCCCAAGCAGGGTAGCACAGGCCAGGTGGGGAAAAGGCTGAGTATGGGGAAAGGCCAAATCAAGGCAAGGACAGCCTGAGCAGGAGGGCTCCCTGGTGGCACCGGTGCCATCCCAGAGCCTCAGCCAGGCAGCTCGTCTTCTTCCACACACACTTCCCGCGGTGACACCAGGCTGGGCACCAGCTGTGAACCAGGCCTGCACTGGCAGCATCGCGGGTCTGTCCTTACAGGAGCGATCCGCACCGGCTCCGTCCATCCATCCAAGTGCTTTTCACATTTCCCCTGATTACATCCCTGGCTGCAGCTTAGGCACGTGTGGAGTTTGACTCCTGCGGAGCAAGGCAAGCGGGAGGAGTGACCACTGCTGAATAATTCATCCCTGCCGGGAGCACAGTGTCCCCTCCCAGGAGAAGAGGATGCACGGTGCTACTGCAGCCCAGGAAGAGGAGGAGGATGTCACCTCAGGCTGTGTGTTGTCCCTGCCTGAGGGGGAATGAAGATCTGCACTCCCTGCTTTGCCAGGGTATCGCCAACCCTGTGGCATTGGGCAACCCCTCCCGGGGCAGCTGCACAGGTCAGACACCCTCCAGACCAGCCATGAAATGCAGACTGGGATCCATTCTTCTGATCATACCTGGCCAGAACGTGTCTGCATTGTGGGGCACAGGACGAAGGGAGAATCCTGGAGGAAACCATCTGTCTTAGCTGGCTGGAGGGTGAAATCAGTCTCTGGTGCAGGAGAGCACTTTATCTCCCTGAGCCCCCTGCACAGCTCTGCAAACCCCACTCTCCTCCTGCCACTGCTGATGCACATCTGATGGGAGACGAGCTGGTCCAGCCACAGGCCTGGGAAGGGAAAGAAAGGAGAAGAGAAAAGCACAGAAAGGAAACAAAGGGAAACGGAGGGAAACCACAGGGCTCACCCCAGCACTTCCTTCCCTCTCCACTCCAGCTCCAGCAAGGCCAGCCAGCACTGAGCCCTGGCTTGTGTCTGTGATGGTGGGACAGAGCATGGGGGATGCACCCCAGACGTGTGTCCCAGGAGGCACAACGAGTCCCAAACCTCCCCCAGGAGAGATCTGCTGTCCGGGCACCGTCTTGTCCCACCACAGGGACAGCGAAGGGAGGTGGCAGTGCTTCACATCACCATGGCAACCCGCGGAGACGGCTCCACTGTTCGAATCCCGAATCTCTAGGATGAGCCTTGGCAAATCAGTAACCCCAGCAGAGACAGACAGGGTTGGGCTGGGGGTCCCCTCCTGGGGGGTTGATGGCAGCGGTGTCCCTGCCCTCTGATGGCAGGGGTGTCCCTGTCCCTGCCCTTTCCCTAATTTGCTAATCCTCCCTGGAGCAGTTTTGTCCCATGCCAAAACAGCTGAGCCAGAGGTGCTGCTTCTGACAGGGGCATCAGTGTTTCTCTGCACAGATATTTCTACCCTGACTCTTGTTGGGAAGTTTCTCTCCTGGTGAAACTCTCGGTGGAGCCATGGTTAGTGCATGGCAAGTGAGAGACTGCGTCAAACAGAACTGATGGGGAGCTGGCGTGCTCTGTGCTGATGGAGCTGGCTGATTAGGGAAATGTTCTTGCATTTCTAACACTCTAGAGATTTGGGCCAAGAAGCTCCTCAGAGGAAATCAGCAGCCTCGAGATGATCTTGCAAGACACAGTGTTTCTGCCTCAGTGGGCAGCTCTGGTGGGATGTGCTGTGGTGGCACACAGGTGCCTCTTGGCACCTCCACTCTTCCATCTCATCAGCGTGGCCCCACATGGGACCAGAGCATGGATGGGAGAGTGGGACTTCCTGGCTTTGCCCCTGCTGCAGTTCCATCCACATCTCCCTGAAAAAGAGGTTTTGGTGAGTCCCATTTTAGGAAAAAGTCTTGGGGGCTGGGTGCAGGCAGTGCTGCCCGTCCTGTTTCCCACCCTCGTGGCACCTGCCTGGTGGTGAGGTCCTGCCCAGTCAGCATTTCCCAGCCACAGAGAGCCAACTCTGTCCCAGCATATCCTTGAGACACAGAGCACATCCCAAGGCTTCCCAAGTGCCTGGCATGGACACAGTGCTGTGCCCAAGCCTTCCCCAAACATTGGCCAGTGATGATCTCATGTGCGATGAGTCTGTGCACGCTCAGCACGGGCAGTGTCCCCATCTCCCCATCCCTGCTGGTGCCTGCCAGCTGCCCTTCATTCCCAGCTGAACCATTTAACACATGGATGACTGTGCCATCACCTCCCTGCAGTTCAGCCCTGTGGCCACCCTGCCCAGCTCCCTGTCCCCTGCTCAGGGCCAGACCCTCACCTGTGGGTACCAGCCAGGCTCCTCACCACTCCTGCCTTCCCTTTCCCTGGCTCTGCTCCTGACCCCACTTCCAGCCTTTCCCCAGAGCCCACATTTATTTGGGGTTGATTTGTGCTGTGGCAGAAGAGCCATTAAGGCTCTTGTTAGTACAGAGGGAAGGATGCCTGCTGTGTGCCCATGGCCACGTTAGGAAGCCGGATGAGGGCAGTAAATAAGGTTTCACTCTATTACAATGATTGGAAAGGCTTGAACAAGAGCAGCAGGCTGGCAGAGCTGCAGAGGAGGTGTCCTCCAAGGGGCAATTGTCAAACAGCAATCTGCCAGCACAGTGCTCAGGTCCCCATTTATCTTTCTGCCTTGCCAGAGATGATATCAAGCTCCTTGTGCTGCCCGGGGTGCTGAGGTGGCCACAGGCGTCCCTGGGGTTATCCTGTGGGACAGGACAAGGTGAAGGACTCCTTCAGCAGCAGGACACCTGGCACTTTGCTGGGTTATGGGCACCAAATCTGCTTCCAGGGGATTGTGGAGGAATGTAAATCATAGGAAGGGTCTGCCCTGCCACAGGTGGCATGGAGCCAGAGCTGCAGCTGTCCCTGATGGGGATGCAGAGGATGATGGAGCTCTCCACTCCCGCTATCTCCCTTCCCCATCCCAGTATCTGTGTGTGCTGGTTTCATCCCCAGCACAGCAGCAGCTCTGCTTTCCCCTCCTCGCTGGGTGTTGGGATACTTAATTCATTAGCATTAACGAGGTGTGCCTGGCTCTGCTGCAGCAGCACCGTGGTACAGCTCAGCTGGAGGTGTCTCCAGCCCCAGAGAGATGCTCGACAGAGTGAATACCCTGTCAGCACCGGGTGGTTATATCCCCTGCTGCTGAGTCACCGCCAGGCTCTGGTGCAAAACAAGCTGTAAAGTCCTTGTTTAGGGTTTATGGGGTCCCTGGTCCATTACAGCGTGTCTGAGCAGCTCCAGTGCCCCCGCAATGGGCCAGGCTGGCAGCGAGGGCTGATCTCAGCAGGAGGCTGCCCCAGCCCCAGAGACACAGGCAGCATCAGGAAAGGGGCAATGCTCACTGAAGGACTTGCAGTCCTTAACTCATCGCTCTGAAGGGCAACACCAGGTGCCTAAAATTAGACTCCCACCTCCTAATTTAGGTACTTCAAAAAATAGGCTGATTTGTGTATTCCTTTCTCCCCCAGCTGGCTCAGCATCCAGAGACTTCCAGGGAGGTGCTCTGTTCTTGGGCATGTTGGAGCACTCCAGCAGCACCAGGTGTAAGAAACCCAGATCCTCCTGTATCCCTGATTTACCCCAAGCAGGAAAAGAGGAGCTGCTGCTGTTCTCCTCTCTCTGGAGAGGAGAGCCCTCCTGGTGCTGCAGGAGCCTGATGGCTGGCTCGTGGCTGCTCCAGCAGCTGTTAATCAGCATTATCAAACAGCCTGGGATGGGCGGGGCCTCAGCTTACCCATGGTGGGCTGGGATTGCATCTCAGGCTGGCTATGCCCCAAGGGGTTTCTGAGACCCCAAAGCAGTGTCCCTGCAGCACCTCCCTGCTGCACGCGGCCTCCCCAGCCTCCAGGAGGGACCAGAGTGGTTCCACCTCTCTCGATCCCATCACAGGTAACCAACACAGTAGGAAAATGTTGGATATGGTCAGCAGTGTGGAGACACAGCTGGGGCTGTGGAAAGGGAGCCATGGGGGCAAAGCAATGCCATCCTGGTCCCTGCCAGAGGGGGTCCCACTGCTCCCTCCCCATGCCCAGAAGGGTGGGTGACAGCCTGGCAGCTCCTCACGCGAGCCTGCAGCTGGAGTGATCTGCCTGTGCACGTTTCATAGTACACGTGTCCCATTAAGAAAAAGATCAGAGTTCCCAGGAGCTAAAAATAACACCAGGCAGTGGAGTTTGTCCAGGAGACAGTAAGGGATGCGGGGGTGTGGAGCAGAAGGTGTAATTTCACTGCCGGCTCTACCAGTGACAGGGTGCAGGAGAAGGGGAATGAATCAACCCTGCCGTGGTGCAGGAAATCGCTGCTGAAGGAGCAGCGTGGGGCTGTGGTAACTCAGCTCCAGCCTCAATCCTATCGGAGGCGGTGCAGGGGGAGCACAGCCGGGTCCCAGGGGTGCCCTGGGGGTGTGCCAGGGTGCAGCAGGCAAGGGCAGAGCTGCCACGATGCTCCCAGCAGGCAGCCGTGTGGAGCTGCTGGGGCAGCAGCATCCTGGGAGATGGGTGTGAGCTGTAGGGCCCTGCGATGTTGGAGTGACAGGGCTGCTCTCCATATGGCAACCTCTGGTGCTGAATGAAAGAGTGAGTGCAAACACAGATCCTAATTACCACAGCTCCTCCAGAGCCAGCTCTGCCTGCTCTCCCCAAGCTGTCAGATGCTCTCTAGCAAATGCCTCCATCTCCTTTCCATGGCTGAATTGAAGCTATTTATTCTCTCCTCAAGATCCAGCAGCTTCTGTTTTACCACTAGCTGAACAGCTGGGAGAGAGATCAGGAGGAGTGAGGAGGGGAGAAACCCCTGTAGCTCCTTTTAGCACAATCAGTAGTGCCAGCAAATCCAAGCCCCGTGTGAGAGAGAGAGAACAGAGGTCAGTGCCTGTCCTGGGCCAAGGAAGCACCTGGCCAAAGCAAGCTTTGCTGCAGAAATGACCTTCATTCCCTGAATGTCGTCAGTGGCATGAGGAATGGGATGGGCAAGAGAATTTGTTCTTCAAGGTTATTTAACTCATTGCCCTCCAGGTCTTGCATCCCAGCATGGGTTAGAGCACGTGGCAGGGCTCAGATAACCCTGTGAGGACAGACTGAGAGATGGGGGTATCCAGCCTGGAGAAGGGAAGGCTCCAAGGAGACCCTAGAGCCCCTTCCAGTGCCTAAAGGGGCTCTAAGACAGCTAGAGAAGGACTTTGGACAAGGACCTGAAGTGATTGGACAAAGGGTAAAGGCCTTAAGCTGAAAGAAGGCAGGGTTAGATTAGACATTAGGAAAAAATTCTCTGTTGTGAGGGTGGTGAAGCCCTGGCACAGGCTGGAACAAGATGATTTTTAAGGTCCCTTCCAACCCAAACCATTATGTGGTTCTAATCCCAGGCTCCCACCACAGCCTGGAAGGGAAACCACAAAAAAAAAAAAAAAAAGGAAAAAACAAAAAAACCCAAAGAAACAAACATGGTAACAGGTCCAATTAGCAAAGGCATTTGGCTTCCCAGCGCCGCTCCCCATTGCTGCTGGCTTTTGGAAAGGGCTGGGTGAGATGACTGGCAGCTCCAGCAGCTTTGTGCAGATGGACACATCTACTCTCTATCTGGAGAGCTTTTGTCTCCCCAGCCAGCCCTGGCACTTCTCTGCTGCTGCAGCCAGAACACACAACCAGTATCCATCACCTCTCCTGCACCCAGCCTCATCCTGCTGGGACCTTCGGGTGGGTCAGCACCCGCAGCACTTCCAGGGTAGCTGTTCCCTGGGTGCTGCATCCCTGCAGGGGCTGGGCTTGGAGCCCCAGGTGTGCAGTTGTTCTGCTCCAAGGCTTTGGGCTGGGAGGGCTCCTGGCTTTGGGGGCTCATACTCTCAGCCTGACTTCCCTGGGTGCCTGTGCATGCTTGCCCCCCTGGCCTGCCCTCAGCTTTGGGGTGAAACCCAATATCTGCTTAAATCTGAGATTCCCAAAGATGATATCCAACAGGTGTCTTGAAAATCAGCAACTGAGTGAAAGACGGAAACACTTTTTCTTGGTCTCCATAAAAAGGAAAAAAAATCTGGTCTGAAGTATGAGACAAATCACAGGGGAATGGCCTTCCTTGGTACCTGTCAAGGTGGACTTCCATGATCCTCATGTGTCCCTTCCAGCTCAGGATATTCTATGATCTCCACCGTCCTCTGAAATAATTGCAGGTGCCAGCCTGTTCTGCCTGCTGGTGACAAACGCTTTGAAAAAGGCAATGGTTTCCCATTGCTCCCAGCTCTGCTCCCTTGTGCTGCTGCTCTCCTCCCAGCTGGTGAGCCTGTTGATTACATAAACTACACACTCTCAAGCACTGATAGAGCTGTTTGCCTCCCACCCCACTGGGCTTTGCAAGCCTTTTTTTTCTCCTTGGCTTAATGGGATGTTTACTCCACAACAGCCTTCCCTCAACGCCCAGCAGGAGGAACTCTGAACCACCACCCCAACAATATGCAGACTTTCACACTGAGCTGGGAGTAGACGTGAGTTTCCTCCCTGCTGCAGCTCCCGACACTGCTGAGGTTGAATGTTGGTCCCCAAATCCAACTGAGAGGTCTTGCAGACCACTCCTGCCCTGGAGAAGAAGCTCCTCATATGGTGTGGAGTCTGAGGGCTCTTAAGCCTTGGGCAGGTAGGGCTGGGTCTGAGGCGTGTGCCAGAGTCCTGCCCTGTCATGAGAGTGCGGCTCTAACCAGGCGACAGGGATCTGGCTTGGCAGCTGCCAGCCTTGTTTCATGACAACTGCCAAGCAGGCGTCAGGTAGTCGTGATTTCTCCTACTCTCTCTGACTTGGAGCGAGGGATAGAGTAGGAGGGGTCTGCCCTGCTTTTCTTGTGGTAGAAAGAAAACCCAGGTATGCACAGATGCCTTTCTCATCTGTCCACCTCACACCAGTGTGACACCCACGCTCCCCCCCTTCTCCCTTCATCCGCTGCCCCTGTGCGCTGCTCCTGGGGCAGTGAGGGCTGGACAGGGCAGGTGTTCTTACAGCATTACGGGTTTGATCAGTGGCTGTGCATATTCACTGGCTCCACGATACCTCTGCCACGTGCTGGTGTCATCTTTCCTTCACCTGAGCCTCCAGCACTGGGGTAACCATGACTGCTCATTTCTTCAGAGAACGAGAGCCCCATGGAAGTTTGTTTCTTGCTTTCCATGAGCTCTGTGGCATACTTCCGTTGTCTTGGTCTCACCTCCATCCTGCTGCTCTTTCTGACTATGAAAAGCCCCAGCAGAGTGCCATCTGAGGTTCTCCCAGTGCTGCAGTGAAACTCTCACCTTGTCATCGCGGACAGCAAGAGTCCCTGGGGGAAAGGCAATAAAGCAGCTGATTCCCAAGGGGCTAACCCAGCACGGAGAAGCAGCGTGGAAGAGTGGCAAGTGCTGCAGTGCAAACCCAGCAGTCTTTGTCCCGTCCTGCAGCACAGAGCTGGGGACATGCGGCAAAGGGCAGGGCAAGCCCACGGCACCCATGGGAAGGTGCTGTGTGGTGATGGCATTGTGACATTAGGAGATGCCAGAGGGTGGTCTCTGAATTAACTGTACCACGTAGGGAGTCTGTGGATGCTGAAATGCTGTTAGCAGGGAAATTTTCTCTTCTTGCATTCATTCTGTGAGAACTTTTCCTTTGCTGTTTTAGCTATGTGAACAATAGATAGGGTTTTTGTAAATAGTATTCATATTTGGTATCTCCTGACCTTATGTACAGTATATTAGGAAAAAACATTTCGAAGTGGGTGTCTGAGACTTTGACCAATCACCCTAGGAGAAGTGTGAACACTGTTCAATTGCTTTATGGAACTAGAATATATAAATGGTATTGTAATTTTAATAAATAATTCTTTCCCCGCTCTGGACTCCTGCCTCGCTGCATCTCTGAACCCCTGCTTGGAAGCCCACAGAAGTCTTCAAACATTTGAAGAGGGCAGCGTATAACCACACAGGAATGATTCGGGTGCCCAAGGAAGAGATGTAAATTTGTGTTTCCCTCGCAGGAAGTGCACAGGATAGGGAGCAAGTTGTTCACGTTACAGTTTCCCACTGCTTCCCAACTCTCACCCAACACCAACTGCAGAACAGTCGTCTGGCAAATAAGCTATGCAAAAATAAGGAAACTTTGCCAGAAACACAGCTGAAAGAGTAAAACTCTCGCAGATGATACTGCTGCTCAGAGGCACTTGCCTCCTGCCTTCAAGCAGGCTTTATAGCAGCATCCAAACATAAAGAAGGAAAATCTGACAGGTGTATATAAGCAGTTGGGTGCAAAAAAACAAATCCTCAAACTCTGCAAGGAACAGGTTATGTTTTGTGGGGGATGTCTTCATGTACAGGCACGCAGAGAGAGGGGCGTTTTATCTTGTGGAATAAATTCTGATATTGAAATCTAGAAAAGCGTTTGAGCTTTGCTATATCTTCTCAATCTTCATTCTGGAAATATTCTTTTAAAGTTCATAGCTGTATCTGTAAAGGGCCAAAAAATGCAAACAGGTTTAAAATAGACATGTAAACAAGGCAAGTAGATGTCAACAGACAACATTCAAAGGTGCATCCTGTGTCAAACGGAAAACCGGAGAGGATATAAATTTGGGATGAGACAAGTTTTAAGGTGTGACATGCTAAAAGCATAAGAACATGTAATGAAGATTATGCCAAGGTCATTTAGAAGAAAGGCAGCCAGTGCTGTGCTGGATTCTTGTCTTTCTGTGGCTGCGAAAAGATCTGACATAAGGGCATCACATAAAACCAAAATTAATCCCTTTACATCAGGATCTGCCATGGACAATGTTAGAAAATTCACATACTCTGCCCTTTCCTATAGCAGATAAATCTAAAGAACTCTCCTAAACCGAAATGTCAGAAAATGCTTTTGGAAAATACTGATGAGATAGAGAGCAAGGGATTGCCAGGACCAGGCAAGATTTCCCTACAGGCTCTGGAGGAGGAGCAGTGTGGAGTTACTGAGCTACCAATGGGGCTGGGTGCCCTGCTCCTGCGATGAGCACTGAGATCATAGAGATAGGAGGCAGCAATTGTGACGGCAATTTCTGTCAAAGCTTAGAGCAAGGAAGCTATATCCAAGTCCAACTTCTGTACAGAGCAAATGAGCTGCTTAAAGCTCTGATAAAGAATAGAATGGGAAGATGTGGAAAGTCATATGATGGAAGTCAGTCATATTTTCAAAGGAGGAATTCGTGGCTTGCAAATCTAGTATTCTTTCTTGAGTATGTTAGCCAGCTAATAGTGTACTTGAATTCCCCAATTCCATGGTAACCTACCTCCCAGCCCTTGCTTCTCAATCTATTTGTAAGAAATGCACACAAGCCTCCTTTCATGCATTGATAATGTAGTTTCCTTAAGAGGTTTTGTTGATTTTTTCCCCGCCAAGATTGGGAGGGTGGTTACCATGGAGTTACCTATGGACGGGCAGGGAGACAATCCCATGCCTTTGGAAAAGGGGATGAAGAGTAAGGTGACAATGTTTGCACATCATATATAATGTCTAAAGGTAATTAACAAAAAAGCTAAGGAAGCACTGCAGAAGGGTTTCGTGATATTTAGCGATCCGATGACAACATGGCAAGCGGCATTCAAGGAGAAGCGGCACAGGCAGAGGGGGTTGCAGGGCAGGCCAGTGGCGGCCCGACACCGGCGGCTGCTCGGGAAAGGAGCCCCGGCCGCGGCAGACGGGCGCCTGGGCAGGCTGAGGAAGGCACCCGGCTGCCGGGAAGGGGCGCGGGAGGTGCGGGGGTTTGCGGTGCCTGCCCGCCGGGCCGGCTCCAGCGGCGCGGGGCTGGAGCGGGGACACCCGGCTGGAGACACCGGAGAGATGCTGCGGCTGGGGACGGGGCGCAACCGCGCGGGGCGTGAGGAGGTGGGCGAGGGGCTCCTCCGGTGACCGCTGCCGGAGTCCCGGCCCTCCCGTACCAACCGAGAGCGCCCGCCCGTGCGCACCCGGCAGGTACACGGGGGCGATGCCCGCCGGTCCCGGGCGGGGCGGGCGGGTGCGGGAGGGCTCCGCAGCCCCCGGCCAGGGGGGGTCCGTCCGCCTCCGCCCGCCCCGCGTC
>VWPU01015885.1:0-108435 GCA_013398955.1 Callaeas wilsoni | reverse complement strand
CCCCCGCGCGCCGCGCCCGGCGCTACGGCGGCCCGGAGGGGCCCCGCGGGGCTTCCGCGCCGGGAAGGGCCGGGAGGCGCCCGGGTCAGTCCGCGGGCACGGGCCCTGAGTCGGCACGGGCACGGAGCCGCGCCTCGGCAGCTGCTGAGGGAGGGGGGCGCTGGCCGTGTACTGGCAATAAACCTGCCCTGGGTGGCTTCGAGGGGCACCGCATCCGGCACGTTTTGAATGGGAAGCGCAGGGGAAGGTCTGTGTTCAGTGCTGAGCGAAAGGCATCCAGCACAGCCGGCATGGGGCATGTCCGTACAGCTCGGACACGGGGCTATCGTGGCGACAGAGCGACATAAATGATAGCGGTTAATACAGTACTTCCAGTAACATCAATCGAGAGAGTATTGTTGCATCTGTTTCCTGACTTGGAATAGAATTCCAAGTTCTATTGGAGTCAGTTCATTGGAATGGTCATGCTGAACTTTACAGAAGGAGGGACCTTTTTGTTGCTTTCATCTGGTAAAATAAAAGGTAGCACTTCCTTTAACGTAATACGTATTTGCAGTCCTGCTTTCTACTCCTAAACACAAAATTATTTACCAAATTCTTGACTTTAAAGGATTATTAGATGTGGAACTTGTAGCAAAACTTTCTGTAGAGATCTGCTTGTGAGTCTTTACCTTGTGTACTGTCAGAGCCAGTCGAGCTGAAATGCCTGATTTACTTTCCTTTTCTGGTAGAGTCTTGATTTTCCAAGTTCATTTAATGTCCAGTCTGTGTAAGTCAACTCAGAATCAGGAGAAATCATGCCACTGTTACACAAAATGCCATTATTTCCCTACAGCAATGAGGATCATGTCTTCATTGCACCTATTAATCCTCACTAACCAATCATTAGTCATAATTTGTATATTCAGTCATCTGCCTTCTCAGCTGAGCGTTAAGGGATCCACAGTATTCCTTCAAGTCTCCTACCCTCACTCCACTTTAAAGTCCTGATTTGCTGCTAAATCTGTGATGCTTCACTTCTGAGGCCAATGCTTGTTAGTCCATTCTAGCTTCAGTACAGACCATCTAAAGCCTTTTCTTTACCAAAACCTCTGGCTTTTTTTATCTCCTCACTGTGGAGCATAACTGTTTTTACAGACAGGTAGGTAAGTACCTGCCTGACAAGCCCTGAAACCTTGAACAATTAAAAATTTGGGGGATTTTAAGTAAACATTATCAGCATGTGTTGCTTCATTCCGTAACAGGCCCTCAATTAAATCAGCTTTTCCTGCTGGTAGGACCTTTGCTGGCATTTTTTTATGCCAGTGCCTGTGCTGTGCTTCTTTTTGATATCTGTACGGAACCACTGGGACATGTTGGTGTATCCTGTCTGGGAAAGGACTGCAAGCAAGAAGCCCAACTCTTAAAGCCAGAGTGGTGGTGGTGCTGAAAGGTCACCTGTGCAAGGCTGGGCATTCCCAGCAATTGTGCAAGGCTAAAAGCAGTGGAAGTGTGAGCAATACACAGGTGAAGACAGGTGAAAATAGTTACAGTTTCTATAATAATTTTAACTGTATTATTACTATTATTATTAAAACTTTTTGGGCGTGGAAGTATTCTTTCTTTTCTCATAATAATTAGACCTGGATTAATAACAGTTCTTGGATTAAGCTAGGATTTCAATTATACTAATACATTTTTGCCTTTAAACATACATAGGTTTCCCCTTTGCCCATAAACAAGGTTTTCATTGTAGGGACAGTGACATTATGTTCTGGAGGATGAGCCACAGAGTTCCAGGGGAGTAAGACCAGTCAGAACACTAGGGAAAAAAAGGCCTGAATTTCTTTATGGTTATAATTGTTTTTTAGAGCGGTTTGGAAACCACTTTAAAGTTGGTATTATCCCATTTGGTAGTGGAATCATAGGAACATACCAGAGCTAATTAATACACTGCACATTGTATGATGATAAAATGTATACAGTAATTTCATAGGACAGACAGAATCTTGGCTTCCAGTGCTAGCTTGCTGTATGGTAGCTATATGATGCCAGAATCCACGGGCAATGAAGCAAGCATCACTGCCAGGAAGCAAGGGAGCTTTGCCTAGGACATTGAAATTTTTTGGTGGCTGCTGAAATGTTCTTTTCAACTCTGGGTGTCTGGCCAGGCGCTAAACCAGCCCTGTAGGTGCTCTGTGTCTTCAAAGACTTTCACCCTGCTCTCAGGACTATAGGGCTGCCTCCGTCTGCTCGCCATCCTTCCTTAGGCAGCGTATTCTGGTTCTGCACTGAGTTTTGACGCCATTTGCTTCAACACAGTCTTTCTTCTTTTCTTTGCACATTAAGTAGAATCCCAAATCATGGTGAGATGGGAGAAAAATGAGAATAATTCTAATTATCTCTGGGGTTTCAAAGTGGAAAATTAAATTGCAGTGGTAAATATTTGACTTCAGCACTTGCCTCTGGACCCTTTCACCCACTCTGTTTTAAAGATTAACCTATGCTTCATCTTTTCACTTCTCTTATTTAATGATGTACTCAGTATCTTTAACTCAAAGAAAACCTTTGGCAAGCATAAATGGATCTCTCTGCTGGCTTAATTAGTTCAGCATATTAGCCAACAATTAATTCTAGCTCCATCGTTATTCTTTTACAGTTACTTCCTTCTTGGATTTCACTGAAAATGGATTGGAATCAAATGACTGTTCCCTTTACAGTGTGTCTCAAATGAATAATAACATAAATACTCTTCCTCTTTCATTCAAGGAGCTGAAAATATTTTCCAAATGTTGATGCAGAAAACTTAACATCCCTCACTGATGAGGGGATTACTGTTATCTTCAGATGAAGAAACTGAGGCATAGTGAGGGTAATTACTAGGATTATTTTGTTAGATTGATGTCATCCAAAAAACAGATACATACTTTGGACAACAAAAAATGATGGTGAATTGGAACTGTAGTGGAATTTAAAAACCAGTCACATACAATTGGATAAATCTGTGTGAAATTACTGATTTCCACATCATAAAATTAATTTAACCAGAAATAATTTCAAGTTACTATATATTTGTAGGCATGAGAAATCCTGTGAATGCCTTGAATATACAACATCTTTCAAGGCACCAATATAACTTAAAACGATATTGAAACAGTATTTGAAAACTGAAACTGAAATATCCTAAAATCTATTCAGACCTTTCACAGTTAAGCTCCCTGTTGAAATTCAATTTGAGCTCTAGCATGTTCTTGAGGATACAATTTTTAATTACAGAACCAGAAGCTGGTTTTGTTCTCAGCATTTTTGCTACATTCAGTTCACAGAACAGAAAATACTGAAATAATAAAAAAACCCCAAACACCTCTTTTTACTGTCCTTTAGTTTTGCATAGGTCTTTCTTGTCCCTCACCCAAGGGGATGCACTGAAGATAAAATGTCATTCTTTCCAGAATCTTTCAATTTCTCCCTGCAATGTGTGCTCTCTCTCTCTCTCTCCCTCTCTCTCCTTGCCATCCCACAAATTATCTGATAGGGAAGCACTATCCATTCTTTCCACAGATGTAGAATGGAGAAATATTTCAGTGAAAATTTGAAAAGAACTGGTAACATGCTGGTGGCTCAAATCTGTCAATATGGTAAGTAGCTCTTTGGCATTGTTGTATGGGGCAGATCATAGAGAAGACCTTCCCACAGCAGGAAGGTCTTCCTGTACATAGTGAAATCCTCTTTCCTCCTCTTCCTTTTTAATTTTGGAGACAGTGACATGGACAAGTATTCTATGCAAATCTAATTCAGCATGGTGGTGACACAAATCTATTCTGGTTTCACATATTGAAGGCTTTAGTCTCCATTCACTGGTACAGAAAAAAACCCACCCGACTACTGTAATACATAACCAAGGAACAATTTACTTTGCAATTACTTTTATACTTCTTTTCTGTGCGATTACTGGAGACATTCAGATATGAGATTCCCTCCTTACAAGCAGATTTTAACTAAAGAGTTTAATTACATGCTAAAAGAAAAATGTTTTCTCTAATGTTTCTTCTGAAACCTGCATTGAATACTTTATCCTCTTTTTATGAGAATAAAATCTGCTGCTATGGATACAGAGAGGTCAACATTTTAATGTTATTATTTCACTCTGCTGTGTTAAAGAATAATATTTTTCTTTGAAAAAAAATCTTAGAAGGTATGTATTATAAGAAAGTAAGTATAGTAATGTATTTTAAATGAATATGTAAAGGCTTTTATTTAATATTTCTCTTTCAAGTATAGAAATTATAACAATGTTCAGACAGGCAGCAGTGAAAAAACACCTTGTCTGTAACAGAACTTCACTTCCATTTTCACCTGATGCTATAGTATGTTTTACAAATATTAATTAAGCTGCATAAAAGTCCTATGATAATCCTCAAGGTGACCCCAAACAGAAAAAGAGAGGTTTATAGTTTTTACAAAGCACAATGAAAGACAGAACAGGTTTTTGGAAAAAAAAAAGCTGCAATTTCCTACTTGTTCCTTGTAAAAGAAAAATGAGTAATGTCAATTTTTATCTCGCCTGCTTTTTGAACAGCTGCAGAACAATAAATTCTTTTAATGAAAGAATAATGCTAAGGAGTATCTCCTCCAAACTGGCTGTTAGGCAGTTGAGTTAAATAATTGTACTAACTCAGTTTTAAAATTTTCCTGCAAAAATAACTGCCCTATCAATTACTCACTTTTTCCTTTTTTTTTTATCATTGTATCATAATCATTCTAATTTTCCTACTACCTACAGCATTCAGAAAAGAGTACACAGAATAAAAAACAGCACAACTTTTAAACAGCTACGCACAACGCAAATACATCCAGTCTTCTTTCTTTTATAGGAATGAAGAAAAATAGGAGAAAACTTTACCCCCTTTTTCCTGTACTGATCTCATTTAAGATACTCATTATGCTGAACCTTACCTCTCTCTCCCTCTTTCCTCCCTAAAAGAAACTTCACTCAACCAGGTAACATTTTTCTGAAAAGCACAAGCCAAGCTAAATCTGCAATTTCCAAATAGCTCAAAAAAGTTTATTGTTTTATCACTGGGGTACAGTACAGGGAGTGCCTGACTGAAGTGAAAGGAACTGGCATTTTTCACAGGAAATGAACCCAGGAATGGTAACCATTAATGCTGAATTTTCCTGGCAATATAAATACATAACTAGTGATTAGGCACAGGATTCCTGCCCAAATGTCCTGGGTTTTTTTGCTGTTTGTTGCAAACAAATCAATATAAGTAGCAAAGCAGTGCCTGGCTTTGGGATATGAGCAAAACCAAAGGGCCACGGCCCCTCTCTGGTCCACTAACTCACTTGTTCATATCAAATTCTCCATCTCAGTTGCTGGAGTATTTGAGATGCTCCAGCAACTGAGATGGAGAATATGCTCAAGCATATTGCCTCAGGTGGCTGTTGATAGGACTCATTTGTGTTTCTTGAGCACTTTAAAATAACATTTACAGCAACATTCAGAGAGCTTCCTTTAGCTTTTTAGAATGATATAAAAAATACTCTGTATTGTATGACTTTTTTCTTTGTACTGCCTTGTTGAGGGGGAGTTGTTTATTTGTTGTGGGGGTTTTGTTTGGTTTTTAAAAAAATGCTTTGAAATTATGAAGACATCTGAATGATCACTTGGGCCCTCACCAACCTGAAATGCTAGTTTCCAAACAGATGAATAAAAGAACAAACTCAGTGATGATTTTAGATCCCCCAAAAATTCTCAACTTCAGAAATAATACCAACTTTTGATAACTGCAAAAGCAACTTAAAAATTGCTGATGAGAATAAAACTTCAGGGGAAAAAGGAATATCTATTAGCAGGTGCTAGAAGGCTACAAACCTGTTCAGCTTTTCTAAACAGTAAGAAATTATTGAAAAGCTAGAAAATCCTCTTATTAAGAAACTACGTATGCCTAAAAAATTATTTTAATTTACAAAACTATTAATGTTTAAATAATTAGAAATAAGCTAAAAGTGAAAATTGTAAAACATAACAGGAGCCAAATCCTGGTGTGATTAAGGAAGTTGTTACATTAACACTAGAACTTAAGTAAGTCTGTAGCATTCAGCTAATAACTGATTAAGTTATTGCAAAATAGCATTTAGTGAAGCAGGGAAATAATCCAATCAAAAAGACTTCCTTCAGTTATTATACATCCATTGGCAAGATCAAACATATCTTCCAAATTTGTTATTGATTGCAAAGTAACATCAAATGGGATCTGAAAAAAAAGAAAAAAATACCAACTAAATAACTTTATTAAGCTTAGAGGTACCAAAAAGTACATATATACCAACACACATATATATATATACATATATACCAGTACACATATACATATATACCAATAGTTCCATATAAAACCAGATTTCTGAACTACAACCAATGAATAAGTTAGAAATACTTATTGCCTCAGTATAAATTTGTGGTTAATGACATCTCTTGCAGGAAACTAGTAAAACAGCATTCCAGGGAGGAAACCTTTATGAACGGCCGTGCTCACAAAGCTTATCATGATCATCTGTAGGTAAAATGAAGAGCAGCAAGAATGGTTAGCAATTTGGAAGGCTTTTCCTAAGATGAGAAATTGAAGGAATTGAGCTAAGAGTAAAAGGTGAAATAGAGGGCAATGATAAGCTGGTTTGTGTGTCCATTGAACACGGAGAACTATTTAACTTACTTAGGTATCAAGAAAAAACAGTGTAAGGAAGAGAAGCTTGGAACAAGCTACCTAGAGAGGTTAATTTTTAATGGAATTATTTTATTTATAAATTTACTTCTAACATTTAAGATTGAAGCTTCCAAACACTACAGTTTATCTCTCTCAAGGACATAGCTACTCATTAAATAGCATTAAAAACATGCAGGCTGATCATTTTTTTATTCTTAAAACATGAAGAGTCAAATAATTTTAAATGAATAATTCAATGAAAATGCACTTTTTTCCATTTATAAATATAATTCAGGGCTGAATCAAAAGCACTGTAAGACACACAGATGGAAAAAACAGAATCAAAGAAGAGAAAGTGGAAACATGATAGGCATGTGACAGCTCAGACAAAGAGAAAACAAGGACCACAAATTAGAACTGACTTTGTCCAATTAATTCACCAGATGATGAGCAACAAAAAAGTGTTTGGTGGGGGAAAATGGTGAAGAACTACTTACAAGAAATGTATCTGCTGCCTTCTCCTGCATGCTTGAAAAAAAAGGGAATGTACTATTCTGTGGTGTACACAGTCTCTCTCTGAGCTTTCTGTCTCTGGCTGAGACGGGGTAATGCACACATACAACTTATATGAAAGTTTGGAAATGCCACTTTGAAATATGCTATACATAATAAAGTGCTGAGCACCCTACAAGTTCTATTGGCTTCAGAGAAGAACAAAGATATCCAGCATCTTGAAGGATTTAAGCTTCAGCTGCTCAACCAAAACAATCATATCTAAAAGCATCTTAGTTTGACGTTTGTATTTGAAACTTCGTAATGAAAAGCTTTGTGATGTTCCACCTGTGGAAACATTTCAGTTTGTTGAGGTATTTATCGAGAATAAAACAGAGCAGTAAACATCATATTCTTACTAGAAGAACACCACTAAATCTGCTCCCTCACTTCCTTCGTAGATCCACAAATAGAAGCAGGCAAAGTGAAAGGAATTCACAAGAATTTAAACAGTTCCAAAAAATTTTCATGATTCTGTGAAAGTCTATCTGTCTTTCCCTAGGAATCTATCAAATATTGCTACCACGGAAGATACTTCAGTGGGACTCTGAAAAGTCCCACAGCTTTGCAGAAGGGATATGAGTGTATTCTGATGCACTGATAAAGCCAGATTGAGTGATGTGAAGGTCTGGGAGTCATTTGAGAGACAGCTTCAGGATGGATAATGAGGGATGGCAAGAATGGTGCAATGTCTATCAAAGGGAAGTGTGTACTCAGGTACCAGACTGCAGGAAGCACAGAACAGCACTACAGATTCTCTCTTCTATAACGGGCCACTAGCCCAACTGTTCTCAGATAAAACCCAGGATTCTTTTCTGGTAGGAAGAGCTGGAATAGTACAGTGGATGCCTTTTCCATTATCATTCCATTGTGAACAGTTACTGGCAAGATATTTGAGGATTCGTTGAGGGAGTGATAGGTTACAGTGGATTCCAGAATGTCCCGTGGAGTCCCATGAGCCCTGGCAGAGAACACTGAACAGCACTGCTCCCTGCTATGGGCCAGTTCCCACAGTCTCCTCTGGGATACTGACTGCACTGGGTAACAGGACGAATAAGATGTTTTCTCCAGCAGCATGGACAAAAAAATGGCATGCTATCTCTCAAAACATGTCATGGGCAGGCAGAGAAAGCTAGAAGAAAATAGAAGAATCAAGCCTGAAGAACTGCAAAAATGCAAGAATGGAAAGAAATTGCATTTGGCAATTGCATCATGGAAATTCACTGGAGTCTATGTAAATAATTACCAGAGAGTGGTGGATAATCTGTATGAACCATTGTGAGCAAAATCCCCTTTTAATACATTTTTGCATGTATGAAAGATTGATTCTAATGAACAGTGAAGATATTCACGGTTTGTAATCATGCACATTTGTATTTTATTTGTAAAGAGCATAAAACAAAACCAAAACAGAAAGTCCAACAATGAGAAAACAAATGGGAAGATGCTTAGTGGTATAATCCATGTTTCAGTTTAACTGAACAAATGTTTTATTTTAGAAAACAGATTTTTACTCTTAATGAGAACAACATACCTCGGTTAATGGCGAGGACAGAGCTGGAACAACAGACAGCAGTGCTTTGACTTCAGATAAACACCTTTTAGCAATTTCCTAATGGTATAAAACAAGAAAAAACTTGTACTATCTCTGTAGTACAAACATATGCTGTACTATCGGTCTCCTCCGATAAGCTAACAGATGGCTCAGCCTTACGAATTTTTTCAGAATATTCAAGTTTTAGGTTATTCTAATTGAATTCACAGCAAAATAAACCTTAGCTGATGAATATAAATTTTCTGCAACACAAATAGTGGTGTTTCCTGTACAAACACAAGTGCCCAAACCTTGCAGTTTCTACTGAGGCAAAATTGCTCCTGGTTCAGGTTTCAAATCCAGTGACTGAGCATACTTTTGCTATGTGTTTACTGAAGATATTATAAACAAACACCCTGACAAGATGATATTTATACATGTATAATGCATGGCATGTTAATCTTCTTAGTATTCTAAACATGGTTTTACCAATTACTGACATATATTAATGAAAGTTTGAGCAAACGCCTTCAGGTAATCAGAAACACCCACCAAAAGACAGCTCTGTCTACCCTCTTGAAAACTGTGATTGGCCCAAATATCATTTGTTCTCCAAGCCGGTCAAAATACAGCCTCCTAATAATGGCACAGTGCACAATTGTCACTGTTTCACAGCATCCATCAGACGAAATGACAGCCTCTACATCATTAATCACTCCACATAATAGATATAAAGAGAATCCTGTCACATGATAAATGTCTCCCACTTTGAAAATAAACGTCTATTTTGCCTTGGCATTTATCAAGCAGCACTTATGGTGTGGCAACATGCTATTCCAATGACATTATCTTAAACAGACCACATGGAAAATTCTGAAATTACCTTTTATGTGTGTGTATGTAGGGAGAGTTATTTGCTTATGGACCATATTCATCCTTGCTAATAAAAAGAAAAGAGGAAGATGGCATAGAGAAAATGAAAATAAATTCAGTGCCAGTTTTAGTCCTCTCTCAAAAACATTATTAGGAGGTTCTTATTTCAGCAACCACCGCTGCCCATTTTACATTGAAGATGTATAACTGATGTTTAAAAAGCACTTTTGGGTTGATTGCCATGCTAATTTAACACACGGCCAAGGATTTTCAAATGCAAATTTTCAAATACCTATAAATTAGGTATCAGTTTCCAAATCTATATACCTGCAGAGGTAGCCTTTATTTTCAAGTAGGAGGTTGAAAATGCCTGAGGTTTTTTTGTAAAGTGACAAGAAATGTATAAGGAAAAGTTAAATATTAAATAAAGAGTGAAAGTATTTCAACTTTTCTTTAAATAGGTGAGGGAAGCTTAATGCCTGCCTTTATGCCTGCCTTCCAAGTTACCTGTCATTTATTTCCCCAAAACAGACATCTTAAATCAAGTCAAACATATATAAGAGCCGAACTGTTCTCACTTACTTCTGTTTTTTCATCAAGATGCACTTTTGCATCACTCCTTTTGGGTTTACTTGAAGGACTTATTTTCAGAGTTTCACTTTTCTCAAGAAAACTTGTAGGTGCTGAAGTTGAAAAGCTCTTACAACCTTGCATCAATACTTCCATTTGCTCCTTCAGATCAGACAACTTCTCTCTTAAAGAAATAATTCTAAAAGAAGACAAAGTTTTTCATTATTACTGTTATAAAACAACAATATTTGTTTTTTCTAGGTTATAATTAAGCTGACATAGCTTTTATTACATATTGATTAGGTTCTACATTTTCTTTAATTTCCAGACAAATCTCATAATTTTACAAAAATAAATTTTCCATTTAATAAAGTGGAGATATGGAATGCATTAGCTTTTTACATGAAAAATGGGAGGTATTATTTTAGGAATGCCTCTCTAAGAAAAGGCTTTTTCATCTAACCAGCACAAGGGTGGCAGAGGCTGCCTGTTATTCCTTCCCTTCCACCCACTAAGCAGTTCCAGAAGTTTTAAGATTAGGTGAATGACAAGGAAGAAATAATGAAAAATTCCATAGGATGTAAAATGAAGGGTGAAGTCTGGTGCTACAACTGAGAAAAATTCTTGCATTCTCAGAGTTGTAATATGGGATGGAGAAAGTAGGTGATCCAGTGAGAGAATGGGAATAACTGCTGGGAGTGCTTCTTAGATCTGCTGCATTGCTACGCCAGTGTAATATAATTAGCATATGTTACTTGGTTCTTTAAGTATCAAAACTAAAATGCAAATTAATGCATTGAAAAAACAACTTTCTGGATGGGTTTGACACTGTGTACAACATCTTACAGTTTTTACAGTGAAAAATCTTTGAAAAGCAAAAATGAATGCTTTTAAAGATTTACAGCTCTTTGATATTTTGTACTTTATTTTCTCTCATCCTAAATGGCTGATTGATCTTTAATACAGCATGAAATAACAGGACAGAGTCAGTGATTATTTACCTAGCCAATGGAATCCACAAGTGGCCTGAAAACACAGACCTTGAACTGAAAATCTTGATGTTGCTAATCTTGACAGGGTTTGTATTATAAGCATAAAGCAACAAAACCTATAAAAGAGATGGAATGGGTAAGCTGTAATGCAGTATGGTATAGTAGACATGAGCTATTTCAGCGATACAAGAATATAATATCAAATACAGTGTACTGATGAAGTCTTAGATAACTGACCTTCAAAAAAGAGGGGAGTGTGACTTCATATGAATTTGTACTACACTCAATTTTTATAGGTTTTAAATTAATTTAATTAATTAAGTTGGATATAATTACTATGGGTTCAAAAATTAGGTGTACCCCATAGAGTCAATATCAAAATCCCAGCGTTGTCCTGATCCTGGTCAATGATGTGTATGGCTGTCATCATGCTAGGATTAAATCCATGAAGCGTGCATAACTCATCAATCTAATAAAGCCGTAGCAATATAAGAAAATTAAATAGAATTTTCTAATCTTTCACTGCAAGAATTTACTAGTATGGTTGAAAATATGATTCCTAGTGGTAGCTCAATATTTTGACTATATGGAAAATGTCAAGAATATGGCATTCATGCATTATTTGGTTTTAAGAGTTGTCTCTGGTCCTCTACTGATCTGTATGACCATGCTAAAGTAACCTGCAAAACCATGTTAAAAGGTACATTATTTGCATTAACTTCACAGGGCTTCTATCAGTTTCCTTATAAAGATAAATGAGTCTAATAGAAATTTAGACATAGATCTGCTATACCAAAAAGTTTGAGATCATGGATTTTTATTGCTGTAGCAGAAATTTTACCTACATGCTGTTCCCTCGTGTAAAGATAAAACAAATTCCATGTCATAGTCTCTCACATTCCTGCAACCCCCCCATCTCTTTCATCTTTCATTTTCAGTCTGATCTTTTAGGAAAATGAGGCGTACAAAAACCCATTTTCCCTGTATAGGTGTATCTTTCCTTTTCCAAGAGTCTCCCACCAAAGTATTATTCGAATGTATCGGTCAGGTCTACCCAAACTTAAGAGTGGAGGTCTCAAAGACATCAGGGACTTGCAACAGGCATGAATACACTATGGCCTGGAAGCTCTATATGGGAAACAAAGTGGGTTTTTTGGCCTGCCAACAAAAAACTGTCAGGGCATTCTGTTTTCCTAAAGAGCAGGTTTGCAGCAGAGTAAATATATTCTTCCTAGCTGATAACTCATAACACAAATATTTATTGGAAAAGAGACTGAATTTGCTGCACTACCTAAGGAACTGCTTTGCTCGAGTTATACCTTAGTTTCTGTATCGTTTGATGGCTTTGCCACAGAAGGAATATACCACTGAATGTTAATTTCCTTATTTGAAGCATTTGCTGCCCTACTCTCTGTCTGCCCATTGTCTTCTGCAATGACAGAAACTGGAGAAGCTATTCTCACATGTGACACTTCTGACGTAATTTCAGTAACTTCAAGAGACACCTGAAACACAAAATAAAGGTTTAAATTATATTTTCTGTAATGAAACAGGAAAAATCTGTTATAATCTAGTGTCTATTGGAATTGGTAAGACTTTCATTCCTGCATAAATATATGTTTATTTAGATAAATGTGTAGTTCTAAAAAGTGTCCTTTTTACCAAGACTTTTCAAAGCTCACACGATGACACATTTCTAACGGTAATACAAAGAATCTGTAAGCTGACTTAGAGACACCCATAGTCAAAATGATTGTTGCCTTTGGCTTAAAATCATTATGGCATTATGGGTTTTGCTCAAATCTATTTACTGATCATACAAAATTTAGTGATGAAAAAGTAATTTGTCAGGTATACATATTGATAATTAAAACAATATTCTGAATGCTAGAATGATGCTTTATTTATGTTTACCTATCTGTTTTCTCAGCTGTGCAACTAACAAAGGGTGACATCTGCTGAAAATTCAATCACTTAATTTGTGAGGATTTGTTGTATTTAATAAAATACATATGGAACATTAGCAGGGTATTCATCAAATAGCTACTGCTGGCTGTCATTTACCGGGGAATTAATGCAGGAATACTGTCAGCCAACATTCATTCATGAACAAAACCTTTTCTTAATATTATGAAATATTTGATTTAAAGGCTGAACAGAAATACGCCATCTCTACTTTATGTATTATGTATACTAATGTTTAAAGTATTACACAGATCTGCGAAGAACAGTGGCCAAACAGTCGCGTTTTCAGGGAATATGGAAGCTATTTGAAAAGGTCCTTAATGTCTCCATCATTGATTCCAAACTGTGGACACTGAAAACAGCTGCTCGGGGAGTTATTTCTTCTCAAATTTTGAAAAATGGAGAATTTTACCTACTTTCTCTACAGCAAATTCAGCTCATGACCACTACAGAGCAGTAAATTCAAGTGAGCAGAAGATGGATTTTTCACTATAACTTAATCTTACGCCATTAAGCCAGTTACCATGCCACATGAAACTTTAGTGGAAGTGAAGATACCAATGAATCCAGGCATGTGGAAGCCTTAACATGGAGCACATGGATGTGCCTTCAATGGCCATAACCGGTGGTAAGCCATGAGGTGTGCCTGGAGCACCCACCCACTGCAGCCCTCTTCTACATTCAGTAATGAATCACCCACTACCCTGCTAGCATGGACTGGGAACAAAACTAGGAGAAAACACATATAGGGAGGTGGGAAGAACCTATTTTACACTGTGCCCCTTAACTAGAGCTCTTAAAATTCTATTTTATGCTATATATTTCTTTCTGCAATGTGTGTTATGGGGCTTTTTTCACTGAACTGCATCCTTCGGGTTTTTATTCATATTGAATCTTACTGAAGAAGGACATTACAACTGCTACTATCAAACTGGTGGGTTGCTGAATAACATACATAAATATTTGTCTATTCAACTTGCTCAAAAGCCTGAAAACAACGAACTGTCTTGGTTAAGTATTTCCAGTCCTACTTACTATCATGGAGCAGAATAAAAAACAAGCATGCAAAATGTAACAGGGCCAAGAATTTTAATTATAGACTTAAAGTAATTAGGACTCTTTGGTCAGCAAACCTGAAAAAACCTTCAAGAGTCAAAAATAGAATACAGAGATAGAGGTAAGCAAAACAACTTTGTACATGAAAATCATTCTTGCAAAAAGTATATCTATTTGTACTGTTAAAACTCACAGTAATAAATTACAGTTACATTTTTAAAATAACATCTATAACCTTCTGAATAAAGCTTCTAAAAATGTTGTGATAAAAATCAGTGAATCTTAGAATTAAAAAAAGTAAGAGCTTTATGCTTGTTAGCTGTCTACAACAGTGAAGTTAACACATGATTATGCAGCTTGCACCCGTCACGAACATGACAGTGAGCTCTGAAGCTTATTATTCTAGGACACTGTAATACTAATTATGTCAAAAAAAGAGCAGACAGAGTAAAATAATTTTTGATATATGACGGCTGTTATAAATGTCACATACCATATATTTACAATTTATTCAGTGGCACAGTCAGCTTTTTGTTGGGAAATGAGTAATGATATGCTGTCCAACACTGCAGAAAGTTCACCAACTCTAGACAAGCTACTTTCACAGAAGTATTTTTATTCATTGTTATAACATACCAAGTTCCCCCTCCTCAAGGCTCCCCTGTCTCCATCTAATACTGAATATAATAACTAAAAAATAAGCCACAGAGAGTGATCTGTCATTTTAATTTTTAGTATTGGGATAATTATTAATCTGAGAAAAGGGACTGAGAAACTTTGAAGACAATTATTTTTACACTGGATCTTCAAAAAAAAATTTCATTCAGTGTTCAAAACATGTGCCATGGTCAGCATAGAGTCCAGAATTCTAATTCAAGATTTATCTGAGTAATGTATTCTGAGCTGCCCACATTTGAAAGCTCAAACAGGCTACTTACAAGCCAGAGATCTAAAAAGGTTGATTTCCTAGCCAGCTGATAATTAGTGAAAAAAATTGGCATACAAGACTTTTAACGAATTTTGAGAAAATATAACTTAAATATTTTTTTGAAAATCATGTTTTTATTATAGACTAAATTAACAATATGGAGACTTGTACATACAAATTACAAAACTAACATCAGGACCTTTTTGGTATGAAACATGGAGATCTAGAAGATTTAAAATACTGTTACTCAGCCCTACTGAGTACTAGCCAACTTCATCAACTAATAAAACAAAAAACCTTTTTAAGTATCATTCTGCTTAATCTTCTAGGGTCTAAATACACTGGCTACGGGATGAAGATTACTTTTGCAGGAATGAAGAACACAAGGATATTTGCATTTGTTAACTATGTAATTCACTGCTTGCACAGGATTCTAGTTTTGTACTGATCCTCTGCATAAATAATTTCATTCTTATATAGTGCTCCCAGAAATAACACCATTGGAATTATTGAGAATCTGAATGAAACGCCAGTATAATATTTCTGAAACATTAGAAAGAACATAAGTACCTCTGAAGAATCAGCTGGACTACTGAGTGGCATTTCTACTTCATGTAGTTCTTCTGGAAAATTCTCAAGACAACACATTGAATACTCAAACAAATTCTTTTCAAGGAAGGAATGCATTTCTGCTATGCGTAGAACAATCCCTGTGTCAGAAATCAAACTAAGGTGTCCATCTCTTGCAGAAAGTGATCCAGGTCCTGGGTTAGGGGCAGTTTTTAAAAAGAGATTTTTAAAATTACATCATTATTTGCCATGAAAATGTCAAGTTACTACAGCTACTCTATATGCATAAATTTTGAAAACATAATAAAATATGTAAATAGATTCAATATGAAATAAACTAATCCAACAATTATACTGATTGTCCTTAAATATTACTAGCTTATGCTATTTGTAATTTTTCATCAGTGATCAGATAATGAAACAAGCTCTGTCTAGACATTATAAATTAGCATCAAATGGGAGGTGTAATTTTGAGGTGTAGGTACTTAAATCCAGGGTATAAACACCAGTATATTCACTAGATGCCTAAGCGTCCACTGGGATAAACACTTATTTATTCAATACAATCAAAATAAGCTTTAAGATTAAGATCCCAGTTTAGACAGCTAGGGGCTGATCAGCTGAGTTTCCCCCTAGGGTCCCAAAAGGTAGCTAAAGCTGAGATTTACATGCACATTTTGGTACCTACTTTACTGTCCTTACAGTTCTGTGCCTTCCTTTTGTTTGGTGCTGCAAGGAGAAAACCCAGCCCTCTCTGGAATTTTTATAGTCAGAGTTGCTAGGTTTCTCTCTAAACAACACCTGTATGTACAATGTAGTACTGTTCTCACCTAATGGGTCATCACTTCCATATCCAAAAGCTGGCCATCACATGGAGATGCATAGTATTAGGGCCCTGTAATTAATGGATTCTTACTCTGTTTGAAAGGTCCTATCTATTACCATGTTCTGTTAACAGTGAAATAACCCAAGCATGCAAATTACATCTGGGGTTTCAGTCAAAACACATTCAATAACACTCAGCCTTCCCATTTACCCTGCACCCAGGTCTCCAAAACAGAACCTCAAACTGAACAGATTTATTTATGATGTGACTTAAGCTTGATTTTTCTAGAATTAAAAATAAACGTAGATTATGAATTTTTTAGAAATGCTTCAGATGTAGTAATAACAACTAACTTTTGAGGAAAGCCTTCCTGTTATTGTGGAGGCTTATGAATAACTACGAAGAAAAGTAGTAATATCTCCACTTGTAGCACTTGTAGCACTTGTAAACTGACATAAATCTTGATTTCCATGAAGATTTTTTTGCATTTATACAATTTAAAGGAACTCAAAATTAGGCTATTTCAGATGATAGCCTTTGAATCTGACACTGTTGGCCCTCAAGAACAGTATCTCACCTATAGCAGTTTTCTAGAAGGAAATAAAAATACATACCAGATACGTTTGTGTTATAAATTCTTTTTAAATGATTGTGGTAGCGAATTATGTGAACCCATGTTATTGTATCTTTCTTCTGGCTGGCCTTGGTGACAAGACTTTCTGTTCCTTCACTGTCATTCTGATTGTCTTCTGTGATTTGTTCGTTTTCAGTAGAAGATACTTGGGGAGTTTCAGAGACAACGTTGTATCCATCTGCAACTCCAATAAGAGTTCAAGAACACACATGAAGTGATTGCAATTCAAAGCTATTTCTGCATTTTGTTGGAATTGACTATAACTAGAAGTATAATTTGTGAAACTGCTTATATTTTTCATATAAGAAAAATTATTTCTATTCTGCTTTAACATGAGTTGAAATAGTAAATAGCCTTAAAACTAGTTGAAAATTGTTTCTCAGATCATGGGCAGGAACCTTACTGGTCTTTGCAAGAAATTCAAAAGGGGTAGAGAGCCAGGTGCATTTTCTCTCTCTGAATTTGAATATAAAACTATTATTTCTACACATTGTTCAATAGAAGATATTTACTAAGTGGAAACAACACAAGGAGTCATCAGTCGTAACTGCGGCAGTTGAAATTCCCAGTTATGCTGACCCAAACTCAGAAGAGTTAGGTCCTCTGAAGTGTTCATTGTTAGTTTTAATCCTTTGTCCCTTTTAGATATTAAACACATTTTCAATGAAATATTTCCTTAACTATGAAATAAAACAATCTTTTCTTTTGTGCTGCTGAAAAGTTGTACTTATGCAGAAAGAGGAAAAAATTATCAGTACAGACATCATTACATCATAGCTTATATTCAATACTGGTTTTTACTATATTAGTACGTGGCTCTTTACAAGCATGATTCTTGTGCTCCGTTTCTCACTCCAAATCAAACAAACATTATGTTACAGTGATTTCTAACAGTAAACTTTCAGAAAATAATTATGAGTGCTTCTACAAAATCGGAATGTATTATTTCTGACATTTCACTGTCAATGCCAGAATTTAAATGGCCATATTGTCTTATAGATGAAAACTTAAATATGGGTTTCACTAAGAGTTTTACAGAAAATATTTAGTGTGCTATGCTAATAATTTACATTTCAATTTACATTTTTTGATTTTGACCTACTATTGCTTTTCTACATTTTCTATTCTACTTTGTATTGGCTAACAGAACTATCAGGAGAAACACCTGCTGCATTTGCTAAAAGAAAAAATGATCTGTAATTATAAGCAAATGGACCTGGTACAAAACAATCTGATGGAAAGTCTTAGCATACAAGACTTGTTTTCATAAACCAATCAAAACACATATGTTTAAACATTGCACAGTTAGGAGACATGGCTCAGCTTTGCCAACACCTATCAAGCAGAGCAATTCAGTCTTTGTCAGTCACTTGGGATAATTGAAATTATGTCACCGAACCAAAATTTTATCACTAAATTAATGGTTCCTAGTTTAAAAATAAATATTCATATTTTGCCTTAATGTTTATATAACATCTAGCAGTCATTATCTCAGAATTCCTAGTTTCACTGTTAGGGGGTTTTTTTAGATCAAAAACTTCCATTTCATCAACTCCTTTAGCTGAAACATAAATGCAGAAGTTAGAAATAAATCAGGCAAAGTTCTACCAAGTTAGTGGAAGCATATCTAAATAATAATCTATTGGACTGGAAAGACAGTGGAAGTTTTCTTATACTGACTTTGCCTTTTAGAATATCATATCCAGGCAGAAAACTTTGCAAGAGTTTGGGCTTGTTAGTTTTGGTGGGTTTTGTTGTTTGTGGATTTGTTTCATTGGTTGGGTTGGGTTTTTTGGGGGATGATGTGGGGAGAGACAAGCTATTCAACATCAACATCTCTTTGCAAAATCAAGAGTAAAACTGAAACTCTCCAAGGGAAAGCTAATATACCTAGGGAAAAAAATTCGTTATAAGTCAATGTTTGGGAAAAAAAAAAAAAAAAGCAAGGATGACTGATAAGGAGGCCAACATCTACTTTATATGTCTGGGGAAGTCCTGTAACAAAGGACTAACTGCTTTTCCAAAATTATGGCAGTATGTGCACTTTGTCTTTCTGAGCCACAGTATGCAAACAATGAATTTATCTTAACATATTGAACACATGCACAGGCTGATATTTAAAGACTCATGAGATCTCTACTTAATATTTTGTATTGCTATGCATGAGGAGGCTTTTGCTTCTACTTTCTAAAACTGATTTATAATTTTTCATAAATGAAAATTAGATATTAAATGTATTACTAGATTACATGGCATATATAGCTTATTATTTATTTAATTTTCTGATATTACTAGGTATAAAGGAATACCAGATATGAAATCTCTGTACGAAGAAAAAAGATCCATAGATGCAAATTCTGGAATTTTTTGTTGCACTTCATCCTTCATACTCTGTTGTTTAACACTCTTCATTCCAATTAACAGCTGAGAAGCAAGCACAGCTTCACTGACCTAAAAATAACATTTATTTTATTCAGGACTAGTTCACTACAAAATTTATACAGATTTTAAAATCTTAGAGTAGCAAGATGAGGACAAAAAATTAATTATTAAACATACTATATTTTTAAAAGTTAGGAAAATATTCTATTTCTTTCTGACATAAGGTACACATTATATTTAAATAAATCATTACTGATGACAGCTTAATTACTACGTAAGTGATTTCAAACCAGATATCCTCATCTGGATGCCGTAGATGTCTCCCCACATGTCAAATACATGTGCACGCATATCAGCTCGTGTGCCATTTTATTTGCACTGAATCAAAGCTGAGGTACACAGAGTCAGCTCTGTCCAAGAGAGATTAAATGCACTGTTCAGACAGTGTCCATTTTAATTTTATTAAATAAGACCCATGCCAGAAATTTCAGGAAACCTTAATACTCTTGTTGTTTGCATTACCTTGCTTGCTGGTGTAAGTAGAATAAGATGAAATTAAAACAAAATTACCTCTTCAGAATATTGCACCAACCTGTGTAGCTGCTCTTATTGCAATCCAGGCTTGTACTTTGTAAATGTCTGATTTCACAGCCTCCTCGGAAGAGGTCTAAAAATTATATACCAGCTCGTAATCAGGATTCTGAATACATTATAGTAAAATATATTCTAAACATAGAAGAAAGTCCTCCGAATTATAAAGTAATTGGATTTTTTGTAAGTTGTAAAAATTGGTATTGACTGTAAACCCATGGATTAATTGCTAAATATGAAAAAATTTTCCAAAGCATACTAATTGGCTGCTCCTGGAAAAAGTTTCCTCAGAGCAGCTCATACTATGGTCACTACTGTATACAGTGTTGCTATCATATTCCATTTATTGGAATCTTAATTATCTCTTTTCTCTAGTGTTACAAATTTTGCTTTCAATCTCTGGTTTGTAGGAATTTTAATGTGGTTAAAGACACATATTTCTCATGCTATCATTCATATTTGTATGGAAAAAGTTAAAACTGGTAAAGTTAGCATTTAAAAAACAGGTTTGAATGTTAAGTGTATTTTGCAAGGTACAAATTAATTCGTATATAATTGGAAATCAAAACACTGTTGGTTCTTTGTCTTCCTATTTTATACAGAAAAATATTTTAAATATTATCATTTGATGCAATCAACGAGAGGTAACATCAAACAAGATCAAATTCTTTTATATGATTTCTTTGTGTGATTTTTCTAGGAGGACTTTCAGTATCAGTATGATTTATAAGTCACTGCAAGTAATAATATGGCAAAGTGCACAATATATTTTTCCTGCTTTGAAGAGACCAATACCCAAAAGACAGAAAACCTACACTTGATTTGGAAGGCATCAGCTTATCTGTCTGTGATACATCCTCATTATTTGTGGCAAAATACAAATATAATAGTGCTATTTCAAGGTATGACCGTCTTATTAACCTGTAACAAAACAACACACAGAATAATCAGCTTTATTATCAAAGCAAGCATTACAGTGATACAATCTGACTCCTGCATAAGACCAGCCAGATACCTTGCCAAATAAATCATTCATCCAGCCCCTATCATGTACTTTAAGTGTATCTTCTTTCAGAAAGCCATGGGATCTTGTTTTGAAGTCATGTGAGTCTAAAACATCCCTATGGTGTGCTTAACAAATAACACCTTGATTTAACAGTACATCAACTATAATTTTCATTATTTGAAACAAATATTCCATAAATAAATTGCAAATATTTAGTAAGAAAACCATAATTCTGTAAGGGAAGTGACCTTTCTGTACTGTTTGTCTTCCTTCCTCAAGTTAAGGCATATATCCATTGCCCTGGTTTCCCTGAAACATAGGTGGCTGAATTTGGATATCAGTCAAATTGGGTCCCCAGTCAAACTCTTCCAAGAATCAGCAAAAATACCCACAGTCACCAAAAGAGACTTTTTTTTCCTAATTGGGCTCAGCTGAGGAACCTTCTGAGTTTTGAGTTCTGTACCAGAATGTTTCACGTCTTCAGAGAGTGCTCACCAATTCCTGCTCTCCTCCTGTTTCCTTCTCTTTTCAGTGATTTTTACAAGAGTATTGTAAATTAAGCAAAAATCATAGAATCATCGAATGGTTTGGGTTGGAAGGGACCTTTAAAGGTCACCTAGTCCAACTCCCCTGCAAGGAGTAGGGACATCTTCAACCAGATCAGGTTGCTCAGAGTCCTGTCCAACCTTACTTTGAATGTTCTGAGGTACAGGGCATCCACCACCTGTCTGGGAAACCTATTCCAGTGAATCACCATTGTAAAAAACTTCTTCTTCATATCTAGTCTGAATCTACCCTCTTTTGGTTTAAAACCATTACCCATTGTCCTATCACTACACGCACTACTAAAAACTCTATCTCCGTCTTACAAGCCTCCTTTAAGTATTGAAAAGCTGCCATAACATCACCCTGAAACCTTCTCCAGGCTGAAAATTCCAACTCTCTCAGCCTTTTCACATAGGAGAGGTGTTCCAGCCTCTCATAATTTTTGTGGCAGTCCTCTGGACCCACTCCAACAGGTTCATGTCTTTCCTGTGCTGAGAACTCCAGAGCTAGGTGCAGTACTCCAGGAGGGATTTCACTGTATCAGAGCAAAAGGGCACAATTACTCCCCTCAACCTGCTGAAAATCACTATACCTGGAGAATTTCTCCAACGTTTCTCTTCCCTATAGGTTTATAACAGTCTTTTTATGCAGATTCCTCCTAGCTCTGCAGATTTCTCCAGATCTCACTTATGAATTAACTTCCCCAAGCATAGCAACAAACTCCTGCTCACATAGTTGCTATTCTGGACAGATTCATATTGCACAGACTTGGTTGTTTATACAGTACAATAAATTCCAGCTTTAGTACAATTTGTGTTAAGTAAAATACAGAAATCAGAGTACTGTACAGTTAAAGACTGAGCAAACAAATTGAGAAGATGGCAAATTCTACTCTTAGTTGGCAACAATTTAGTTAAATTTCTAGTCTTGCTAACATAAAATGATGTGAGACATCAAGAAGCAATTTTAATTAAACAATCCCACAGATATCACGGGGCTTGTATAAATGTAAGCAGGATGTTAAGTTCTCTAAAACAAGGAAGCCATGGTCCATTGATGATGCTGTACATTCTTTTAGAAAGATGGTAGCAAATTAAATAAGAGTGTAGCAAATTAAACTTGCAAAACTTCACCACAGTCCATTTCTGCACCATCTTCCATCACTCTGGCTGCTTGTTGAGGTTTATTACTATGCTACTGCTTCTACAGAGTTCTGGTTCATTAACTTAAGTAACAGAATACCCAAACAAGCAAGGTAAATCGCTGCCTTTACAACTGTCTCTAACTAGACATGGCACATTTTTCATTTGGACTGGTCAAGAAACAAAAAAACTAAAGTCCAATGTATCAGAGCTGCTTGACAGAATTTATTGGCTGTCTTGGCTTAGCTCTTCAGGCATCTTCTAGGCTGATAACTAATGCCAAAGTCACTGTCCTGATATCTGTTACAAACACATTTCCTACACTCCTTCTGCCTCTGCTCTTCTGACTATTTCTGGCTGGTAACCTTTTCAAGCTGGATTTCTGTTATCTGGAAGGGGGCAGACCACAGCTCATCTTCTGAAATATGAATAAACCTCCTGTTTAATTGACAGCTCTGTTCCCAGTGTTGACAGATAGGGTACAAATTTGGAAATAGAACAGAAAGCTGTAACTTTTGTGTAGCGTTAAAAAATGCTTTTAAATGTTCTTATCGTTTGTTTTAAATAAGAGAATAAATATTGACTAGCTCTTCTCTATTGAAATAAAACTCTCTAAAACATAGAAGATCCTCCATAATAGAAGTCCCAGACCAAATTTCAAAAAACTGTTTAAAAATTATATTCATGTATGACATAAACTCTTTTCAAAGTTATATAGCTAGATTCTTACTCATATTTTTGATCATGTTGCTGGCTGAGCTTAATAGCTTCCAACAGGCTTTCAACAGCTTGAGATGATTTGTTATTGTCTGTTTCAGTTATCTGGCGTTTTACCTTACCTTAGAAAGAAATACAGAAAGTAGATTTTCAAGATGTTATTAATTTTTCCTCTGTAAGACCCACCCAAGCTGTTCTTCCCTCCAGAAAAGTTAAAAAACAGAGTACATTGTCTATTCTCCTCCTGATAAGCAAAATCTTTTCCAGTCTGTTTAAAATGTACCATACAATTTTTGTATAACAACTCTCTTCCCAGAGTAGCTAAAATCACCAAACTTGGGAATCATAATGACCCCATCATTTCCTGATCCCAGCTAGCAGAGCATTGTATATGAGGAGTCAGTGAGCAGGCACAGGCCTGTTCTGTGCTGCACGCAGCGTGGCACTCAGGCCCGTGTTGTGCTGGGCACATCCCACAGGATAAATGCAGCCAGCTTGCTGTAACAGAAGAGTCTGTTGGCAGCATCTTCTCAGTACCTTTCTGTGAAAGTCAAGCAAGAGGTTCTACTGCAAACATGCTTTTTGTTTTACAGTGGAAATGATGAATAGCATTATTTTCTCTCAAGAATAGCTAAAAGACCAAAACGAGGCAACTTTTTCACAGACAGGATTTGCACGTTGTGCTGAACCTTGATTGGGAGCATGTTCAATACTGCAGAACCTGGAGTTCTCAGTCTCTGCAGAAACAGAAGATTATTTACACCATCTCATTTTTCTTTTACAGTGTTAACTCCAAAAAATGGCATTCTAAGATACACATTACAGAGTCTTCAATGTCTTTCTGGCTGGGATCCTCACAAACCAACACCGTGCAAAACATAACATCCTCAATCTCATTGGCCACCCTCTCGGATCCCTGATAACATACAGATGAAAGTACTTCTAATCCAGTTTTGAGATTATCTGTATAATAATGCATCCTGAGCTACAGTGGTATGGTACTAAACACAGGAGAGAGATCTGCATCCAGACAGTGAGAAATAGCCAAACCTATTCTAGTTTTACAGTAAACTGTCTCCATTTTAAGAGACACCGTGCACAACATTGCCTAGGATGGCACTTGGGATGTACAAATAGAGGTTTATTTACCTATCTGAAAAAGAAGTTCAGCTTCCATATCTAATTTTTTTGTTGCAGATGCTCTGCAAAGTTTCAGTGCTGATTCTAAATGCCTGAGAGCATGTAGCCATTGCAAGTGATCTCCTCTTGCAGCTGTAGAAGCTACTTTTTCAGCTAATGTGTGTCCTAGAGAAAAAAACCACAGTTTTTTGTAAATTATTTAGTAGACAACCAATTTATGCAAAAATAAGAAAATTCCTTAGAAGAAATGCTGCTACATATTTACTGTTACAATCCAATTCCCAAAAATTCAAGTGATTGATGGATATAAATACAAAACTATAATATTGTTTCACTATTGTATGATGCCATTGAGGTTTACCTAGGCCATTCAAAAGAAGCCCAAGCTACACTAATCAACCCGTTCATAAAATATGAGTGAAAATTAACTAAAACTTAAAAATAATAACGAGTTGTGTTTTTCTTACCAATTTTCATTTTGACTTGGGCTAGCAAGTTAATATGGGGCAGGTAGATATTCTTTGTAGGTAAGACCAGGCAAGTCAATGTACTGTCTTCTATTTGCCGTTCAATGAGTTCACCACAAGCAAAAATCTATGAAAGGAGCATGTTCAGTAAAATCAAGTTGCAGACAGCAAATTAAATAGCAGTTTGAAAAAGTAAGTTAGATATTGCAAAAACCCTGGAACTCAAGCATCTTGTAAAAGAGCACTAGAAAAGGATTAAATATTCCTAAACTCCTTCACTTTAGTGTGTACTTGTCTTGCAAAAGAGTCTTGTGATGCAAACAAATAATTTTAAGGAACTATTGATTGAACATAATAATGTTAGGCTTTGGTTTTTAAAAGAAAACTCCTTCATATCAGTCTTTAAGAAATAGATCTTACAAGTAACCACAGCCCTGGAAAGAAGCTGTCATTTCTGCAAAGAAATCTGACATCCAGCAAAGGCTGTAAAAGAAAAAGAAATTAGCATGTATGGACCAGTCAAACCTTTCATTCACAGAGATAAGACAATGGGGAGACACTGTAAAGTGTCAAGTCACTTGAAGGCTAGCAAGTCTCACAGTTGGAAGTTTGAGTCTGAAGTGGTTCAGATGATTCTTTATTACTTAGGGAAATAAATATTTCAATGGATTAAACTTCTGTTTCAGAAAATATGAAGCAAGAGTTTGATCCAAAAACTTTTCTCTATAACCTGTACCAAGTTCAGGTAAAAATGGCTATCTATTTTTGGATACCAAATAGGTAAATGATTTAGTACTCTCACAAAGTTCATGTCTTTAGATTTATTTTTTTAATTATGTATTTAAATTTTTACATGGAAATTATTTCTTCATATCAATTGTAACAACCCATCAACCCAAAATATCATGCTACTTTATATAGACTGTCCTGATTCAAATTATTCTAAGACACAAAGCTACATTCGTGGATGCTTAAGAGTTAGGGATTTAATGAGATCTACATTCTCCCTGAGGTGTTGAGAATGAACCTGTCCTTCATTGCAAATGGGAAAAGTGAATGTTCTGCATCTCTTTAAAAGTCAAACTACCTATTTCAATTTTCACATCTGGATGTGTATTTTGCAACTATTCAATATTTTTAAATTCTGTGAAAATACCAGACTACACATGTGAGCATGCATGATGAGTATGGATAAAGAGTTTGGTGAGAAGAACTACTTCTTTACACTATTCTAACATAGTTAAAACTGAAGTGATCAGTTACTAGAAATGGCCCTTTTTAATAAATTGATAAAACAGCTTCCAGGATAAATAATTAAGGCTGTTGGACGGATTTGGAAATGCGCCAACATGTACTCACTGCTTTAATGGTAAGCTCGTGTGCCAAAACAAGCAAGTTTAATGGTTCCACTGCAGAAGAGCAATGTTCTGAATCCTCAGCTATTTGCAGTGGCAGTATGTCTGCCAGCAGAAGCATACTTTTTGCAAGAGTCAAAGAAGCTGGCAGGGAAATAAATGTATCCTCTTGGAGTAAACCGATGATATTCTGTTTGGAAATAGACAACATAAACCAAAGTAGTTACTATCTTCCTGTCTATTTATGAGGACAAATCACACAAAGTGAAAAAAATCTATTTTAGAAGTACTATTTCAAGCTTATTTAATGCTGCCATCAGCTGTTCTGACTACACAAAAAATGCATCAAAGAAAAGCGAACAGTTTCTCCTTTGTGTTCAAACCTGCAAAAGAAGTTTAATGTCTGCCACAGGACGTTTTTCTTGCAGGTCAAGAATAGCAGCTTGCACCATCATTTCAGCCTGAGTCTCAATATCACCAAAGGCTTCTGCCTCTAGTATTACTTCTTTTATCACACTTCTGTGCTCAGCCACATCGTTTCCTAAAAGAAAAGAATATATGAATAGCAAAAATACAATAGAAGAGACATTATTGTGTGTTCTACCATTCTTAAGTATTTCTACACTAAAAAGTTACAGAAAATATGACATTATAAATTCCACATTGCACATGTACCATTTAGTCAATTTTGTGTCAAATTTGCTTTTAAAAGAAAGAAAAATCACTTTGTTTCTAAACTGCACTAGGTTTAAGTTCATCCAAATGCATGCATTTTATGCAAGCCACCAACATAAATATAAGGACATTTTAGATCTGTTCTACTTATTCAAAAATCTGATTTTAGCTAAAATTCCAAAATAGTAACACCCTTCAGAGCAATTATCCAGAACTGATTAAGTAAAGAGTTTGGCAACAGACTTAGACTGATTTTGATACTTAAGTGAGCAAGGAATGAAAAACATTTTATTCATAACCAAACTTCAATAAACGTATTTTGCAATACCTCTCTTCAATCTTTAAAAAAATAATCTGGAATATTTTTAGGAGCTATGTAGGGATATTTCATTTTTTGAAGATATAGAAAGAGAAAAATATTTTGAGACTTTTAAAACCAGAAGTACTCAGCAACAGCGCTTTTTAAAGCAACCATCCTTTCTTAATTACATTAGAACATTTGAAATTTTTAGATGCAATTATCAAAAGATAATGACCAATAAATGAAAATTAATATAATTCTTTCTGTTTTCATGCTCTACGAGAGAATGTACTCATAAATATATTTTCCTTATTGGATTGGATGAATTCAATACAAATAATTGTTCAGTGATAACACAGCCCCAGATTTAATGTTAGCATTTTTTAACTATGAATAAGAATTGTGTCTGTATAGGCTCACTTGCCCGTTATAATCCCAAAATCTAAACCAAGAAAGAGCAGTACCTTTGACATCACCAACACCACGTATCTGTGTCACGAGTGCAGTCACTAACGTTGCTCGACACCTCAGCCACAAACGTACATTCATGTGCTCTTGTGCTGTTACACCGGGAGGCAGTTGAACACCTTCAGTGCTGGAGTCCTAATAAGTTCCAAAAGCAAGAAAAATGTTACTTTCTGACCAACATACTTTACTACAAACAAGGCAACAGGGCAGCACCAGTCTAAAATAAATTAAATTAATACAAATATATTGCAAATAGTAGTAATATTCTAAACAGAAGGTTATTTGAAGGGTAGATACATCTTTTTTAAAAACAGGGGGCCATTTATTATTTACATTTTAATACATATATAAACAATTTTAACAGCTGAATATTAAGTCACTTTTTAGGTGAGACTCCATAAATATATCTATATACTATATTTGTTATGAAGAATAATTCTAAAAGTTTGGATTTTATTCTGCTCAAACACGAACATTACACAGAATTCTAAGGTACATAAAAGTCTAGTTGTGGAGCAGGATCAGTATCAATTTCAGGTACCTCAATAATGACTAGAGAGAAATTTTTAGGTTTTGATTTCTAGTTTTTTTGTTTTTCTGGTGTTTAGAAACAAATATTAGTATAATGTAGTGCTACAAATGCTTGTGAGAATTCTCAGGTCAACTCCTTGTGCTATCTTCATATATTCTAAAAAGTCTATTACTAAAATTCTACAGTTCATGTTCTACAATTTGTTTCAGCAAGCAATCAATGGCCAATGCACCACCTGCATTTTACTTATACAAAAAGTCATCATGACTGACTTGCATTGATGCAAACGAGGAAAAAAAAATCTATGGCTCCGTTACTGGCTCCAGGACCGTCCTAAGAAAAGAGAGGAGCAAGTGCAGAGAGCCAGAAGCCCCTGATATGCAACACGGAGAGAAAATAATTACATTGCATGCAAGAAAGTCCAGTCTCAATAGACGTTACAAAATCTCACTGCTCAATTACTCTGTCCCTGTGAGTCAATTTGACTCACTGTGCACTTGAGAGTGAGTGTGTGGTGTGTGACCAACAGGCTTTCCAAAGCAGAGGTCAGAATCCTTATGTGTTGGACAACAGGAGTCAGCTGAAATCTTGCTCCGTGTGGAACACAGCAATAACATGAAATGCTCCATTTGGCTCTTTGAAAGAGAATTCAGTTTTGAATCAGAAAATCTAAAGTACCTTAACTGAATAATATATGATTTTCAACTGATAGCTATTTTTTTCACTTCCCTTTTGTTTCGTAGTCTTTAAACCATGTATATAAGATTCATATACAAAGAAAGATAAGTTTAAAACAAATATCCACACATACCAAACACTCTCTTTCATCCTTTTCTTCTTGAAAATGTGTCACGTCCATGCTAAAAACTTTTGCATCTTGGAGAAGTCGAATTGCAGAGAAAGCCAAAGCAACACTGTGGTATAGAGCAATATTATTTAAAACTACTAATTATATTCGCCACTTTATGATTTTATTAAAATACATACTTCATTTTTCACTATGTCAGAGATGTAAATCAGCAGTTTCCAATTTTTGCTTCAATAAAACAAGATTGCACTCAGACTATTTTCTGAATTTGTAGGCACTGTATTATGAAAGTGACAAAACAGCAGTAAGAGAAAAAGTTTTGCCAATAACAGACATGAGCTGATAGCATTTCACTGTTACGGTGGTCAGGCATTGGAATAGGTTGCCCAGGGAGGTGGTGGAGGCACCATTCCTGGAGGAGTTTAAGAGGCATCTGGATCTGGGTAAGACAATTTAGGGGTTTGGGGGTCACAGTGGTGGTGCTGGGTTGATGGTCGGACTTGATGAGCTCAAGGTCTCTTCCAACCCTGATGATTCTATTATTCTATGAATAGCATATAAGCTAAGATATATCATATTCTGTTGGAGCAATCAAAACGGAACTCCATTATAACTTCCAGTTACACACAGTATCATAGAATAATATTGGCTGGCAAAGACCTTTAAGATCATCAAGTCCAACTTTTAGATCTAGTCAAATCACTAGACCAAGACCAACCATGGCATATCTGTCTTCAGGGATAAGTTCTTAGAAATTAGAAGATGTAAAAATACTGAAAATTTTAATATATATTAGGAGAGTTTTATATCATCTGCAACTAAGGTTAGTACCTTCCTCCTTAAAACTTTTCCAGGCTTTACATTAACCATTCTGTTAAATCCACATGGTCCAATACTCACAGGATCTTAGTAAACACCATCAAGGTGATGAGGCAAAACCTCATCAGTAAGAAATCACATGGCATTGCATCTACCATACCCCCTCCCCATATCCTAAATTCTTTTTTGGAGTTCACTCTGAACAGCACCTAAAAAGATACAGACACCATTAAGGCTGGTGCAGCATCCCATGTGTCAAGAAATGATGGGCTTGGACCTCAAAACATTGTCAGGTTTCTTAAAATATTAATCACTGGCTTTTTTCCTTTTTTGCTCTCTTTATAAGCACTCAGATACACTCAGTGTTCAAATTTCATTACATGTACAAAAATGTCTATCTATAGCAGCAGACTTTGTGAATATAATTATTTTCATGAGATGAAGACATCTGCAAAGCCATCATAGAGAGAAGACCTTTTTCATAGCATGAATTGCTGTCCAGAGAACACGCTACTCAAAATATTCTGAGAACTGCCAAAATCAGTGTCTCTTTGTATTGGTTTTTCCCAATTGCACATTTTCCTCTATCTGTAAATCTTTACTTCCCACATCTTCTCTAAAACATTTTTGAGATTGGTTTTGCAAGTTGTTTGTTTGGGTTTTTTTATAATGACATTTTATAAACATGTTCTCTGCCCACGGAAACATTTTTCTAATAATCCTAAACTACCAGAGAGTATCCCTAGCTCACCACTTACAAGATTTTTCAGCAGGGTAATTGTTAAAAAAGTATAACCAAAGTTCTTATCTATGCTGATTTTTTACATAGACTCTCGTTACATAGAGACTGGCTGCTATGAAGCACATGAAAAAAACCAGAAAAGAATTATTAACACCTTAAAGTCCTTTTTTACATTGCCAGAACAATGTAAAGGGCTTTTAATGCAAGAGAGATTCAGGGTCTGTGTGAATTTACTGCTTTTGAGATGTTCTAGACTTATGGTTGCAAAGGCAAAGATCTTGCACAAAGAGGTCTGAACAAGAGCTGCAGTACCTAAATTACACACATTACTCTGTCAACATATGTCTAACCACAAGCTGGATAACCTCCTGTTAAGATAAGAGAGCAGTTAAAGTCTTCCTGTCATTTCTGATTCTACCCTCCTTGCTGTTTTTGTGATGCAGACCTGGATGGATTACACCAATTCAGCACAAATAGACCCCAAAGTAAAAACGAGAACCAAAGCCATCTTGGCTTCTATCTTTCAGAATTCAATCTTCATGAATCTCCTTCATGAGATGTTGAATAAAGTTTTATTCAACAAAATGAAAACAGAATAAATCAATGTTGAATTTGATGATAAGTTTCTCTCTAACAACAGAAAACATGAAACAGAATTTGCTTATAAAAGCAAACAGAAAATAAGGATAATGCAATTATGTACCCCAATTGCTTTTCTTCTTTTAAGGAGTTTTCTTTTTTTTACGAGTTCTCCCCTGAAAACAGGCATCAAAGTTAAAATTAGAGCAAAATCTGACTTTTCTTAAAATACTGCTTGAGATGTTATGGTTCACGTCTCAAATACCTTGGAGAAGGTACAGCACCTAAGAGTATATACAGACTATTAACAAATATTAACCTAACTTCCTCAGCACCACGGCCTCCAGTTAACTGCTCTTGCCAACATTTAGCAATATTGAAAATGAGGCTATTTTTACCTACGTGCTTACGTATAAATTTCTTAAGTAAAATATAGACCACAAGCCCAAAAATTCATGTCTTAAGTCACAATTTATTTCACATAAGCAGACAACACATATTTGGGTAATTAGAGAGCTCATGTTTATAGGACAGACACCATGTAAATACTCTCTCCTTGAGATCAATGAGATTAGTCCTATACATAAGCTTATTCTGAAGCATACATTTTTTGCAAGACAGAAGCTTGTAATGTGGAAGCTTCTCTTGATGAAATTTTTGTGACCCTCTTCTGCTGTCAACAAGAGTGATGTGTCTATATATTTCCCTTGACAAAATACACATCCTTTTATCAGCTGAATCAGAAAGTGACAAGATGATCAAAATAGGAAAGTACAGCTGACTATAACAATTTCACCACTAGGTCATTTTGCCAAAGGAAAAAAAAAAGATGAATTTCTGTAATATCATGCAAAGTTTGATTTCTAGGCTGGCAGGCAGGAAACATTCAGCTGTCTGAAGAAATGTTTCATTTGTATCTGAGGCAGACATATCAGCAGTTTCCACGGCAGTGCAATAAAACTGCAAAATAGGTTAAAAAAACCCCAAAACTCTTACTTTATTTTTGATGGCTTTTTTTTCCCTGCTACTGACCACTATCAATATATAAGCCCCACTAAACAAACACCCATCAAAAATTTCAGAGTCACAAGGAATGATCCATGAAATGCTTGACATCCACTGAAACCCTTGATATTCTAAAAAAAGTTTCTTCGATCTGAGACAAGTTATAAACCAACAGAGAAACTAGTCTCTAGGATATAAACTGCATGGCAAAATGAAGGGTCCTGCATTGAAAAGTCTTGCATATACTGTAACCAGTTCAGCAGGGTGAGAATGTCGGGGACAGAACTCTACTAATGCAGGTTTTACCAAGCCTAGTGTCAAGCAAAGATTACGCACACGATACTTATAAGTGTGCATACTGCCCCTTGGTTACTGGTATAGTGACTTTATAAAATCCAGGACACTCAAAAGTATGATGAGGTGACTGTCAGTGACTGGTTGACTTCTCCCTGACAATTTATAGTAAATTAATCCAATTTGAAAAGCAGTTCAATAGATTTATATTTCATGATGAGAATTGTCCACAAATAACCTAGAAGTTCTTACTTTGCATCTTCACTAATGACATTATGATTACTAATGACTAATGATTACAGTCCTAATATTTAGAAAACTGCTGTCTTTTAAAACAACATAAACAAAACCTGGGTGAAAGACCATGCTACAGACTGTTACTGTTTTTGGTTCACTGGTCTATACAGCACTGTGAAGCTCCTGTCCTTGTTAATTTTAATTTTTTTTTATTGTGGTACCATAGCAATTCAAAAGAAATTGTGCTATTTAAAAGGTCTTCATTTGGAGAGTTTTTATTCAGCTAAGAGGGCTGAGAGAAGGAAGGTGGCTTTTTTTGTCACAGAATAAACCATTTTTTGTTAATTGAGTAAAAAATCCCACTGAGATTGATTTATCTATTGGCCTGATGAACCACCTACCACTTCATCAGCAATCTTCACCACTATTTCAACAATAAAGAAAGGGTTAATTTTTTCTTTTTTTGATACTTACTGTGGTATAAGATTTATTGTAGCAATTCTGGTGTGTTTAGTGAGATTAGACCTAACACACATTACAAATACTGATTACATTGTACCAAATCTCAATCTAGTCTGGCAAGTAATGGTGCTACATCTGTGTATGCTGCATCTGTAGTCAGCAATTTGTATGCTCAAACATTTTACCCTCAGTAAATGTTAGATAAAAAAGCTTCATACTGATAAAAGAATGTATTGTTAAACTATTATCCTTCTTACACAAATTAATGTAAAATTACAGGTATGCTAAACAGAAGAATCCTCTTGGCGAAAAGACCAAAACAATGTTTGGAATTTAACATCTACAAAGAGCTAATATATTTCTGTATGTTCAATATATTCCAAGAACATTAAAACTGTAACTTCACTAAATTCTCCAAAAGAAATCAGAATCTCAAAAAAAAAAAATCACAGAATTTGGGAATTTTAATTTGGAGAAAATATCAAGCAGATATATAGAGATAATACAACAGTATTTTAGATACTATCGCTAACAATAAAATTAATGCTCCTAAAATCTATTCTAATATGTTAATGTTTACTTCAATGCTTTTTAATCACTGTAATTTAAAAAATGAAATTTTGACATTTTAATTTTAAACCAATAAGTACATCAAGAAGAAATGTTCCTTTAGGACAGAAATGCAGGGCATTCTAGAACAAAGTAGAATTCAGTAGTTCAGAGATAATATTAGTGCTCTGTTGTACATTTTAAAATTATAACATGCATGATCTAACACATCCAGGCTTTAACCAAAATGGTGAAGACTGCAACTTTTTCTTTGTTTTTATACAACACTTTATCACAAAAACATCTCACGGAGAAATCACAACTGATTCTCTGGGCCAACTGAACCTCTGGCCCAGTAACTGATCATCTTTTAAAAAGCAGAATAAAGCAATAATAAAAAAATTAAATGCCTGTGTATCTTACATTTGTAAATATACTAATGGAGTTGTTACAGATGACTACTAAGATTTACAATACTGATGTAGTAATAAAGAATTTTCTTTTGATCATTGATGGTCAAGGCTGTGCAAGATAAGGTTGTTCATAGGATTACTTACCTGAGAGCTGCTTGATGCCTTTGCTGAGAAATAGAAGCAAGCTCAAGTTTGGCCTCAATAAGAGCCTCTAAATCTTCCACAGAATACCGAGATATGTCCCCATCATATTTTTCCTGTATGTCCTGTACAAGATAGCTAAGACTTTCTTCAGCTTCTGTCAATAAAATCCCCTAGAGAAGAACACAGGGTTGCATGATTTCAAAAAATAAAGAAATAAAAATTTTCTTTAGAAAGATTTTTTTCTGTCATAGCATAAGATGCTATCACTGCATCTTAAAATAAATCAACAGAAATTCAATATGCCTTTTCTATAAATTGGGATGGGGTGAGTAATTCTGCTTTTCTCGGGTTTACAGAATCATTGTGTTCAAATCAGCAACATCTTAACTGTGCCTGTACTATTGCCATGTATGCTTAACTACATATTTTAAGCCTTAGCAATGTTACTTACTAATCTCCCATTCTTTATCTAATAGCTATACCTGATAATTTTATACTATACTTTCAGTATAGTATAAAAAGAACATTAAAGATGTCAAAAAAAGTATTACATTCTTTATTAGCTATACTTTGACATCCTTGTGTGCAGTATGTATCCTGAAAGTTCAACTATAATTTACAGTCTTTCCGATCAACAAAGCTGTAAGAAGCTGTGAAAAACACATCTAAAAAGAAGTTAATTTTAAATTAAATCTCACTTGTGGAGCTTTCAGCAGAATTAAAAATTAATTTAAAGGTTAGTATCATCCAGTACATTATTTTCATCAAAATTCAGACCTCTACTTAAAAAAAAACCAAAAAAAAAGCAAAAAAAAAAAAAAACAACCAAAAAAACCCCGACACCTAAAAAAACTCTCCAAAAGAATAGAATAGTTAAAGAAAAATCAAAAGAGTATGAAATATATTATGCCTCTTAAATAAGCCCTGTTCAATTTAAATGAACATTTCTATTTTAATTATTTGCAAGGTGCTATTTTCAAGTTATACTAAAACGTTCAAGTTTCTAGTGTATGACCTATACCAATTGCCATACAAAATCATCCTCCATTCTCCAGATGTACTTTTTGCTTTACTTTGCTTGTAACAATGGCCAAAAGTATATACTTCCAAAGTGCAAGACCCCTCTGAATGAAGAATATGTCAGCCCTTAATTCTGGTCTTTTTGTGATGCAAAACTGCCAAGCATAAAGTTTACAATTAAACAAAACAAAATCCAACTACACAAACCCCTTTCAAACAAAGAAGCTAATAAGCTGTGGTATGTGTTCTCCAAAATAAAGTACCAGAAAGAGCAACACGAAAAATTTGAAATACCTCACCTATGAGAATGGTAGAGAATGTTTTTTTATTTGTATAGCATACTGCCCCATCAAAGAGTCTCTGACATGTTCTACAGATGGCACCCTCTGAAAGGAGGTGATTTTATCTTGAAATCCCATTCAGTCTTTATCCTTTATGCTGAAATAGTCATACTAAGATCTGATTGTGGAAATATTTCCCATCATTTGAAAAATGATGCACCCAAATGAAAGATGATTGCACAAAATAGTCAACACTTCATTTATGACTAGTAAGACTACAGCCAGATTAGAAACAGAAATTTCTAGTCTCCTTCCTCATACCATCCTCTCATCATAATTTCTGTTACATCGAAGGCATTAGAAATGTTTTTGGATGAATCTGCAGCTTCTTAGTCCTTTTCTCCTAAAAAAACAAAATTACCTTCAGCATGGCCATATTTAGTTCATCTTTACAGTCTACAAGATGCACAATTCTGTCTCTTTCTTCCTGTTGTCTTGAATTCGGATCAGCTTCAACTGTCAAATACATTGCAGATAAAATTTCAGATAACAGATGCAGAGCCAAAGCATTCTCAGTAATTTGAAGAACGTATCCCTTTCCTCTCTACATACAAGTGGGACTTTCAACATCAAAATAAGTAATAATAGAACAAAGTAGTAGTAGTAGTAGTAATAACAATAATAATAGATTAATGATAATAGAATAATAACAATAAAAGAACCTTAACAAATCTTAATGCTTATTTCAATGACTGAATTTTTTCAGCAAAATTTAAAATTAGTATTATTCATAATATGACATACTAATTCATATGCAGTTAAAAGTGGAAAAACCATGCTTGAAACAATATAAATAAACTTTTCCACCATCTCTGTAATTACCTTTTACATTTGATGCCACAGTTTTGTTTGGCTCTGGCAAGCTGTTGTTGTCAACAGAATATACTTTTTTTTCAACTTTTTCAGGTATATTATTTATTGTGGCAGAAAGACAAATGATGAGATGCATTTTAGCCAAGGTTAATTTATTCATTATTTGTTGGTTGCACAGTGGCACCACTGTTAAAGACACATTCCAATTAAATATATCTTCCAGTACCTACAAGAAAGTTAACAATTGGGATTATTTGAAATTACACATTTTAGGTTTTTCTTGTTCAAGACATATTCTGCTTCTATTAATAATGACACAAATCAACAATTAAGATGAATAATATTAGTAATATTCTCAGTTATTATGAATGAGTTGTTCTTTTTTTTCCCCTGCTTCACCCCTTAGTAGCACTTGCTACAGCCTCAGAGATCGGTTTTCCAGCAGAAGGTGCATCTATGAAGTTATAGCTATTATCACTGCAAGTTCTACTTTTCTGCATTGTAGGTGAATCTGCAGTTCAAAAATCTCAACTCAAAGTCTGTTATTAAGAAAGGAAAAAAAATTCTTGTATCACATCATTCTAGTATATTTCATAGAATCTTTTTGTTATTCATTATAGCATCCTTGTTTTATCATGAGTTTAATATTCTCACTTTAGATTAATAAATTTAGAAGTTGAAAGTCTACACAGATTTGCAAGATCATGAGACCAGTAACAGTGCCACATAACTGTGTTCAAATCAAAAGCTCAAGATAATGCACAACTTCAAAATAAATCAGAAACTAGTGAGATCAAAAGCTGTCAAGATATACTCCTCATTTCCATCCCGTAATATCAATTGTTGTAGGAGACACACAAACTTACTGTAAACAAGAGAGAAAAGTGGAGGGGGAAAGGCAGGGGTTTTAATTTACCAATTTGTTTTAATGGTACAACATTTTCACATTCTGCTAACATTTACCCCTACTAGCTCAATGGATCTGTGAGAAAGTTAATAAAAGGCAATTATTATTAAAACTGAAAAACACAAAAGTAGCTATTGATGAATAGGTGATTTTAAATAAAAATGAAAAAATGACTATTTAGACACTGGTTTATAGAGTCACCATTTTAACTTTCTTTTTTTCCCCAAAAAAATGGACTTCAATCCCCATCTGAATTCGGACAAATCTGTCAAGACAATTCTGATTGTCAATTCATATCAATTGTCAATTCATATCAATTTCATTGATAGAAATGATAACATTAAAAGACTGACACTCTCAATATTTTAGCAGGATAAACACCTGACCTTCCATATCACAACAAAGCCTGAATAATTCCACTAGTGTGTTTTGCACAGAAAAGCCACAGACTTGTACATATTAGATCTCCCACCTGAAAAATGGTGAAAATGGTAGCTGCCCTTCCCTTGAGAGGTCAGCCATAAAATTTAAAATTTAGGAAATAGCAATCCATTGAGAAGAATATGTTTTCCATTTACTGGATTTTTTAATAATAACAAGGATATTTTCTGAACTGGTTAATTCCTACCTTAAGACAGAGAAATACATATTTATGTATAGCATAAAACATTTACCTCTTTCAGATTTTTTTTTACCTGCAAATTTGTAGCAGTCATGAGAGATTTTGAGGAATCAAATTTCTGTAAGGCCTGTAAAATGGACAAAACCAAAAAAAAGGAATGTGTTACAATACAAGTATAGAATCAATGAGTTAACAGAGGTGGGAGGAGGGAAATTTCCCTTCAAATCAGCTCATTAAACTCAATTTGCTCTGCTTCACTGTCTGCAACACAGGCTAAAGGAAGCAAACATGAAGTTTGTCCAATGCTTGGCGATGCTTTTGGTGACGAAATTTTTGCTACTGTTCATGCTGAATTTCACCTGGTGTTCAGTCCAGAAGGCTAGAGCTGACACACATATGTTGTCATGTCACCTACCCAAAAGCACTCCTCAGATAAGGGAGACTTTGGGATTACATTCATCAGGGATTAAATCATTAGATTATTTTGGTGTGTGCTTGGGGAACAAGGAGAGGACGGTTATGGGGGAGGCTTACCCGCTAAGCTGATGGGCCCGCACAGGTGTGCTCACAGCTAAGACAGAAGTCCAGGTCAGCTGTTAACAGCTTCCAACCCTTGCAGCACATTAGTGACCAGACACAGGGAAAACCAAAGTGACCGGGGTGATGTGAGTGTCAGGGCTCTGTGGGCAGCAGTAGCTCTTATGGCCCAGCATCTCCTGAGGCTGCCCCTGCCCTCCTCGGCGCCCAGGACCCCGTGTCAGCTTTAGCCATACTTTTTATGCCTGCATATGAAATCACACCTTGGTTTTTCTACAGTATTATCTGCAGCACTCAGTGTATCAAACACACGTTTCAAAACTGATTTTTGTTCCTGCTGTTTAGTGAGAGATTTTAATGTCATTCAAAGCCTACTATTTGATCTACCTATTGAAAGAAATTTAGGAATTTCTTAGGAACATGTAGTAACTTGCAGATATGGAGTATGTGCAGATTCATGAAGAAAACGGATTGTTATCGTTTGATATTATACTTTTCTGGTGTTTACCTGCATTTGTTCAGAATATTTGTATCCTGCTGGTACTTTCCATGGAATTCTCTCTCCCCAAATAAGCAAAGACAGCTCATGAAAGGCCTCCGTAAAAAATCCTATATCTGTAAGTACTTTAATCTATGAAAAAATAACAGACCCTTTGATTTCAATGTTTTTCAATTATTCTTTTTTCTCAAAATAAAATGCATTTAAAGGTAATTTTCAAATAGATTTGGCTACCAGAATAGTACATTGATGGAGAATGATCTTCAATGGAAAGAAACCTTTTACATATTATAGCGAATAATTTCAAAGATAGGTCTGTCTCTTTTAAAAACAAATTCTTTAAAAACTTGCTCCTGACAAAGGCAAAGAAGTTACTTCATACGGTAAGAGTTTTGACTGCCTGTCCAAGATCAGCCCCTCATCAAAATCTGTTTCATAGATTTTACTCATCTTAGTCTCATAGTACTAAGCTACTTTACCTAACCCATATCAGCATTTCCTGAAAATATCTAAAACCAATAACACTTTGACACCTAATACCAGTTAGATGCCTTAAAAAAAACCCCAAAACTCACAAATTATTTAAAATAATAAAACAAACAAACAAAAAAAAAACCCAAACAAACCAACGAAACAAAAGAAAACAAGTGAACATTAGTCAAAAGACAAAAATCTGTTCCTAGATTTCATGGAACCTTGTTCTGCCATGATAGTAATAACAAATCCAGAAGTGAACATTTTGGGGGGAAAAATAGTCGTTCATATTTTGGAGTTAAGAAAACATTTAAAAGAAAAGTGGAACAAGATAAAAAATACCAAGTGAAAAGTCTGGACCAAAGAAGGAAAACCTCCTCTTCATTAAACAGAAAGAATTTATGGAAGCACTCAACAGTCTATGTAGCAAATTAATAGTAAAACTGTGTAAATAACTCTACATGCTACTAAAATTGAGAATAAAAATAATAATTGCATTTAGAAAGTACCTCTACAATCTGCTGTGATAAGAAACACTAAGCAACCGCTGAACTTTAAAGCATTACTTTTCACAGTGGCAATATATGAATATTAAATTGACTACATTTAACAAAGAATTGAAAATTTTTTTTGGAATACAATGTGTTGTGACAAAGTTTATTTGATTACCTTGAAGATTCTTCCTTCAATACATTTAGCTGGGTCTTTACAAACCTCAGATACAATATATTGGTACAATGTGAACAGAGGTAAAATCTGTAGCAAAACAGTAGATCATGTAGATATAAGCATCATACAGAGTACAATTATGAAAATACACATTGCAATTGCATATCACAAATACATAGATAATATAGGATTAATGCTTTGACCATCACACACCATCACTACTATGGTCTCTGAAAGATTAACATGTTAAAAAGTTCTTCAGCTGGCTAAAGCTAACCCCTGATACTACTTTACATGTGATTCACAATGTAGGAAGTGAAATTTGTCCAAATTATTCTTTGTGTTCAAGGTGGGGTCTTTCACTACGTCATTAGTGAATAAATCTACTGGAAATAGGTTGAGACAAGGGATTTATAAAACTGTCTGCATTTTGATGCCTTTTTTTTTTCAATATAACTAACAGAAGAATAGAATTCCGTAAGCTTTTCATAAACACAATGAAGTCCTGCAACAGTCCAAGTGAAATTACACCAACTGTAAGATAAAGTGGATGGTGATGAGACTTATTGACAAATTTATTTACATTCATTTTAAATTGAAATTTTTTGTAGGGATAACTAACAAAAACCATTTTAAAAGTGAGCTTTATTAAATTATAGACACTCTATATCTTTCCAGTATCTGAAGAGGGCCTACAGGGAAGCTGGAGAGGGACTCTTCATCAGGAACTGTAGTGATAGGACAGGGCGTAATGGGTACAAATTGAAAGAGGGAAAATTTAGGTTATATATTAGGAAGAAGTTCTTTACTGTGAGGGTGGTGAGGCACTGGATCAGGTTACCCAGTGAACTTGTGGATGCCCCAGCCATTCAAGTGTTCAAGGCCAGGTTGGATGGGGTGTTGAGCAACCTGGTCTAGTGGGAGGTGCCCCTGCCCTTGGCACGGGGCATTGGGACTACATGATCTTTAAGTGTGCCTTACAACCCTCAACATTCTAAGATTCTAGGATTCTATGATCTATCGTTATACAGTATTTCAGAAAAAGCAGATTCTTTCCTAACAGATACATGTGTTTATTGACAATGAAAGAACTTCCAAAATTTAATTACTGTTCAGCTTTTATATTTTTCTTCACTTTAAAATGTCCCCAAGCTTAGAAAATGCTAACAGCATTGTTAGATTTTTGTCAAATTCACTTTAAGTTTTCATAATGTAGCTTAATACTTCTGAATTTGGATTACAAATGCTTGAGGCAAATGTTTTAATTGTACCCATACAGATTCCTACTGATATTTGAAGTAGTTCAACAAAATTAGTCTTTGAAGTTTTATTTTTAATAAAACTTGAATCTTGATGTATTTTGATTTAAGTGTCAAATCAACTTAGCACCCACCATCCAAAACATTCCCACACAGTAAGCATTCAGGGGAAATGAAGCTCACATCCAGCTAAAACTGCAATTTCTTTGACCATGATCCATGACCTGGATCTATATTCTGCTGGCAAAAGTGCAGAAAGAATCAAAAATGTGCATGACCATGTGAAGCAAGCAGTCAAATTAAGTGCCTGTGCCTCCAGGTAATTGTCTGCTCCTTGATTTTACTGGATCTCCCATAGCAAGGACAGTTAGACAAAGCTAAATTACAAACTCCAGTAAAACAGGATGGGAAGAAGCAACAATGGGCCTTTCCAAAAGAAATCAATCCAACAAATGGCTTGCTGACAAAGAAAGGTGTAATATCTTTCTGCCTCCTCCTAACACCTCTTCCATCTCTACCTCCTAACCTTTGTTACTCCCTGCTACCAGCCATGTGATCTTTTCCCCTCTCTGGCACTGGCTCTGCCACTTGCAGGACCTTGCCATAAGTGGATTCAACTCATCAAAGCAGGTGAAATATATCTCCTTTTTCAGATGGAGAGTTTTCTGTCATGCTTGATTTACAGAGGTATACAATAATCACCTGACAGGAAATTCTGTTAGTGCATACAGGACCAAACTAGAAAAGAGAGAGCATTGCACCTTTTTCAGTACTAGAAATCAATTCAATCTATTTATTCTAATATATAGCACTGCACCTTCGAAGGAAGCTGGATTAAAGTGGAAATGGTCAGACATTAAATAGACAAAATAAGAATATGATCCACATAAGAGGCAGTTGTAAAAACACTTCACACAGAGGCATAAGAGAACATGAAAAGGAGAAAGGCAGAACGGACTTTTATTTACTGAAAGTATTGAAAGCATTCTGGACATACAGCATTTAAAGTAATTTTTGGTACAGTGTATTTTCAATAGTATATAATAGAAAATTTCCTCTAAAATGCCTAATTTAAATAAACCATGTGTTGTCATCTTCCAGAATAAACAATTTTCCTGTGTTTTCAAAAACTTGTATGCAGCAAGCTATACTTTGCTCTCAGTGCCACAGACCCTAGCCATAGGGGTATTTTGCTAGAGGTTCTGAGGTATCTCGTAAGTACACCCACACAGAAAAGTAAGACTAAGTGTCTTAAAAATCATTTCCAGAGCATAAAAGTAATACTTACTATTAAATTTTGTCTTGCACAATGTAGTTCAAACATAATGAAATTCAGACTTGCAACTACAGTAGAGATATCAGCTCTGTAGCGATCAGAGAACAGGTCAATACCAGGAATAAGAATATTTGTTTCATATTGTACAAAGTCGTAGTCAGATGTTGGATGTGGAAGAGAAGCTCTGAACAGGGTCTGAAAGTAATAACAATGAATTATTTGTGAAAAGATGTACAGGTATTAGTGAGGCACTATAAACTCCAGCTCATAAATGACTTCATAAACACAGCTCCATCAATGCCTTAATTATTCAGCTGTTTGCAGCCAAAATATTGAAAAACAATTTTAGAGAAAATGTTTTATGTGTGAAGTTGACGGAGAAATAAATGAGCGCTAAATAGTCTAAGGACAGTATGTCTCCCATAATTTCTGGGAGAATTGCTGACTTTAAGGCCAGTTAAAAGCTAGTTCCACCCTAGTTCCACCTTTAACTAGGTCAGGTAGTGCAGCTTATCAGCTAGTGCAGCTTAAATCATGTAACTAAAAACTAATACGAAATTTAATCGTTTCTGGGAGAGTTGCTGACTTTAAAGCCAGTTAAAAGCTTCTTTTACTCTAGTTCCACCTTTAACTAGGTCAGCTAGCACAGATTAAAAAATATAACTGAAAACTAATTTGAAATTCAAGGATTCATTTAAATGTTCTCTCTTAAAAAGGGAAGAATGCTAACATTGTATCTGATGTTGGATGTTCCTTCCCAATTGTGTTTATATTGGTGTAATTAGCATTGATATGCTAGAGAAATTTGCATTTACACTCAGATCTGAGATATTAACAAGCCTAAAGCCTATACCAGAGGTGGAATTTAAACAAGGTTATGAAAGCTTTCCAATTCAAGGAACAAATTATGGGTTTGAACTTCGTGCAGTACAGTGACAGTAATTGATTATATTTTTAGAGACAATCACCCTGCAAGCTGCTTCTATCCCAATTAATATCAGACCCACTTCAGTCAAGTCACAATTATTTCTACTGTTATACAACTGGAACAAATGCTTACTACCATTTCTATCGAAAGGAGAAATCATCATTGTTCAGCTTTGTAATTGTTCAGCAATCACAGTGCTAGAAGCAAGTTAAAATTCTCCTTTGCCTTTGCTTCTTCAACTTGTTCTCCCTTTGGTGAACTTAACAAGTTTTCCAATGTGGCCTAGGACAGGTCTCACAGTCACCATCATGACACAAGATATCAGACAGTGTCACTGCTTGGTTTTGGAAGAAGCCAGATAACTTCCTGAAGCTGCACTGGGATGGGTAATCATTGATCCCAGCAGAGTGTAACTGGCAGAATACTTGCAGTTCTTTTTCCTATACCACTTTCGCTACTGGCATGTTAACTTCCATTTAAAAGTAAACTGAAATGGTTTTTTTTTCCTCTGTAAGTCTTTTTTCTGAGAGTTTGCAAAATTAATTTTAATAATCTTATTTTCTTTGTGAGTGAAACTGGATCATTTTAATATCCTCTGTTTTTAGAGCAAACATTATACAGCTGAGATTTTAGTGTTACAAACTAATATTTTTCAGTGCTAAAAAAGATTAAAAATTTTCTTTTTTTCTAAAGAGTCTGTGCTCTTGGCTGAAAATTTAAGACAATTTGTGAAGACTCTACAGAACTAAAAGAGAGCACTCTGCTGTTGTTGATGCCATCCAGCTCTTCCTGAGCAGAATACTTCAAGAGAAGAAAAATATATTTGACTATCAAATGTTTTAGTCATCTTCCCATTTCAGTATTTTTTCTCTGAGACACTCTAGCCTCCTATCGAAGCAATAATTTTTAGGCTATAATACAGGAATAATGTTAAGAAACAAAAAATAAAAACATTGTATCTAATATGCATAAATTGTCAACCACCTCTGATCTCCATTTTTCCTTTACAACCAAAACAAAAAGAGAATTATTTTAACAGAGGGTCATTTTAGAAGCAATTTGTTAACTTCATGAATTTGAACTGAAATTGCATTCTAACCTTAAAAAGTATAGCAGAAAAATAGCAGTATTTTGTTCTTAATCGCATCTGTGATGTTATATACCTAAAGCACAACAAAAAATAAGACATATTAAAGTACCCATCAATATAAATTACTGAAACCCTTGGGTTTTTAGTCTAATGTGATAATAGTACTAACATAATCTAGATGTTTTCCCTACTGGAAAACAACAGCCTGTTCTTCAAATAGATGCTCAGCCCATGACGTGCAAAGAAGCATTTGACCAAAGACATACCTAGATTTTCTTCAAACTTAAAGGAGAGACACAGCAATCTAAGTGCGAAATCCATCTCATACACAACTAAAAAGATAAAGCAGATGAAGCAACTCACACTTAAAAGTGCATTTCTCTCCATAAAGGAAGCCTAAGATAACTAGCACGTGGAGTTTCACATGGTAGGTGTCTAGCTAAATTTAATGATTCCCACACAAGACCTCATCAGAGCCTTAAACCATCGTGGTAACATGGTAGTCCTATGATCAAGAAATCTTTACTTCAATATTAGAATCCTTTAATCTGCATTTTACAGCCTGTGATTAAGTTGCTGTGTAAAGAGTAACACAAAAGAAAGATGTTTAACAGTCCAAGTCAGGTCTAAACACAAAAGAATCACCTGAGGGAGAAGCCAGGAGGATAGCTCCCTCCAAATCCTGCCAAGATTTGGAATGGACGTATTAGCAGCAAAGGGATACTATTCAGTGCAGCAAATAGGTGCCACAAACACCTGTAGAAGCAGCTAGGGATTTGGTCTCATCTAGTTTGACCAGAGACTGAACCACAGCTCAGAATTAGAAGAGCTGTGTCATTTATAATCACGTTAAATTCACTCCTTTTCCTTTTGGGTGCTAATTCTACGTGTGGCAATGCCACTTCATCTTGAAATACCCACGCTAGCACTTGCAAAGCTACCTTGGCTTATAGATATTTTACAGTGCTGTTAATACAACCTGCTTCACAGGTAAGGCAATTTACTTGGATGAAGCTCTGCCCTTTCATGGTTATAAGGTTTCTAAGGTCATTTAATGCTGTCTTGGATATTTCTAGATTTATATTTTGTACAATACATTGAGGAACAGCTCAGAATTACATTCATAGTGTTTTACCAGCAGTCAAGGAGTACTGGATGGAAATATTTATTGAAGGTAGACTTTTATACAGTAATTTGAATTTCATTTAGTTCTAATTCACCAGAAAAGTAGTACTTTAGGCAGTAAATCTGACCTCAAGATACACTGATATTTAATATGTGCAATGACTTGGGAGATGTGATATTTTGATTGAAAATCAATATGACTGTAAAATCCTTCCACTTTTGACTTTTTATCATTTTGTTTTCTTTTAATGATCTCTCCATATAATGTCCAGCTGCATTTATGATCTAAGATGAGCACTCAACAAAAGTGAACAAACAATATTCTCCAAAGGAGCAAATTTCTCCCTGAAAGGAAAAAATCCTCTGCTTTTTGAGTCCTTCTTATAAAACTCGTTACTGGTTTTTAATAAATTTGAAGTTGCCTCATGTCTTGGATGAGCAATTTGTTTAAAATATGACAGAAATACATACATAGGTAAGATACTTACTGAGCTATCTTAGCCACTAAGACTGCTGCATGTAAACATCCCCAAGCTCCAGCCTGAGAAAGAAATTTCTGACTCATATCAGTTGATCTTCCAACTGCAAAGCAACCTGTAGCATCTTTTGGAAAACCTAACTCTTGCCAGGTGTTAAGAGCATCAGCAATGTTGAGTGTTTCATCAAGGGCTTGACACCAATATTTAAAAGCAGCTCTGTAACATAAAAAAATACCATCATATTGCTGACATTTTCCAAAGTGGAAGATAAGACCTGCTTCATTTTTCCTTTATTGCCTGAGACATAACTAATTCTGATTGGGTCAAAAACTGAAATACAGTTTCTACAACACAAAAAAAAAGTACCATTCCTGGTCAAGAGACTTATTTGGACTCAAATTAAATCATCAAGCCACAGACATTACTTCCTAAAAACACAAAAATGCATAATTAATTTGCTTAATGGCAATTAGGTAGCTAAGAAAAATAAATACTACCTAGGAAAAAGCTGTCTCAAAATATAGCTAATAGTAAGTTAGATGAAAGAAGTTATATGGACTAGAGGACAGCACAAGAACTTACAAGACAGTTGAGGGCTATAGGACTGCCAATTAAAAAAAATGAAACTGTGTTTTTTTCTAGTCCGGTAACTATGTACCTTTTGTTTCCAGCATAAAAGTGAAGATTTCCAAGTTCATGTAGAGCCTGTACCTTGAGGTCTCTCTGGTTATTCATTTCAAGGATTCCTGTTATTTATTTTCAATCAATTTAAAAAAAAAATTGTTGTATCATTAAACTGGTTACTGCACCTTGAACAAATTTTGCATGAGTAGAAATGAATTCACATGTAATTGAATGCATGAATTTTTTTTTTAATTTATTGGTCTTGCATATTTTACCTTCAAATATATCATTTCTTATTTCAACTAACTTTGAAAGCAAAAATAAGATATATGGACCTGTTTACCTAATCTTTTGTATTTTTGTATTTTCAGACCTCTCAAATTTCTTCCTGTTCAGAAGAAAAACTGGAAAGCAGGTCATTGGCCCCACTAAACAATTCTGCCTGCATACAGCAGAGTAGCACTCACATAGGCTCATTTTTTGAATCCTTGCTGCAAATAAAACCACTTAAAGCGTCGACCTACGACACTTGACCTTATGAGCCACACAACAAAAACAGTCAGGAACTGTATGAGTAAAGCCATACTAGAATGTAAGATGGGTGCCAAGTAACTAGGGCTCGTATTCAAATGCACAGAATCTGAAAAGTCTGTTTGCTAGAAAAAAAACTGTCACGGAATTAAAATGAATCTGCTAAACATTACATCAAATTCTGAATTGGCGATTAATCAGCATAACGTCACTGAAGTAATGCTTTTTCATAAAATGGGATAGATGTAGAAATTATGAACCAACTAAAGGCTTGTTTAGGATCTAATGCAGATATCCTCAATCAAGAGGAAGAAGGTTGTATATTCCTGAAAACCAGCCTTCAGACAGATACAGCTGTGTGACAGAGGGAAATAACAATGGAATAAACATATATAAACATAGATAGGCAGAATGTTGTTACTTCTTAGCTGTAAGCAGAAATTTATGAAAATAATTACCTATTGTTTGTTCATAGGAAGAGATAATTACTGAAAGCTGTGACTTCGGTATTGGTCTACTCTCAACCATACTGGAGAAATTATATTTTTCTTGAGAAAGGTCACATGGTATTGGTAGAAATATCACTTCATCTCCCACGTTAAATTTCAGCTTTCTGCTTGAAGATGTATGACTGCTGATCACCCTTCCAGCATTTTCTAGATCAGAAAAATGACTTATATGATCAGTTTGGAAAAGTATTATACTATTTCTAGTGCCCCAAATATTTCCACACCCTGTTAGTCAAACAAACATACAGGTCCTGTGTACCCTATTTCCATTTGGTTTCCTATGCTATAATCCTGTGTGTGGCCTAATTAAACTCATTGGACATAATTCATTGGTCAGTGTAATCAAAGGATATGTGTTCTGTTAGCGAAAATAAACTTGGGAAGATCTGCTGGTCAGTCCTCTGACAGAGGTATGGCTGCAGACAGATAGGTGACACAGCTGCATGAAAAAAATTATCATCCAACTACTAGACAAATCATAGCAAATAAGGCTTAGAGCTTGTGCTTCTAGAACTTCAAATTTAATTTCATATTCTATATTTTTTTTAATTTTCAGTAACTAAAACTTGAATTTAGAAAAATCTGTTCCTTTCACTCTTTACTGTTTTAACTGTATATACACTTTATTAAGGGAGAAACACTTCAATGGATCACTCACCTTGTGTGTGTGCAAGAAATAATGAAAGTAGTTTTCTGCTGTGTCTCAATGCTCTGCTGTGATATTTAGATTTTTCTAGAGTTTCTCTAAAACATTTCAGTGTATCATTCACATCAAGAGGCACACAAACTAGGGCTTTTGCTTGATTGTGATCTAAAAGGAATTAATAATTATGGAGAAAAAAATTGTAATATATAAATAAATATTTTTAGTAAATGACCCTGTAAAACATATTTGAACACTTTCACAACTTCAAAACCAAAGTATATTAAAATTTTCCCCTTTTTTCCCTGTTGGTTTATGAATTAAAGCAGATTATTAACCACCGGGAACATTACTTCTATCAATAACAGTGTCGATTCACACTAACTTCTGGGTATATTGCTGGATATCCAACAATAACAATGGAAAACTGGACCAAGACCACCAAGCTTCCTCACAGGCTGTAGGTTATCTGGCACCTGCTTCTCTCTGCTTTCAGACATAGTCTGAATATATTTTGAAAGATCTTGACAACAAGACAAAGCTCAGTTTATATTAAAAGACACATTGTAGGAGAAGTGGAAGAACTATGATAAGGAGGGGAAACAGAATTAAAAAAAGAATCCAGTATGAACCAAAGAAAAGACTTTGAGAGAAAAGAGAATACACAATACTGAATTGTGCTCTGACCTGTAGAATCATTATTCGTCTCAGGATTGAAAAAGCATGCAGGAAAAACCCCTTCACTGGCAGAACAGGCAACGGGCAGCTGTAATTTGTACCCTATGTAGTTTCTGCAACTCATCTAAAAAGCAGGATTTGTTTGAAGACAATTGAATAATATTAAGAAACATCAGTGTTTGGTTCTTACAGCTAAATATGTATATACTCAGTCACATGACAAAATAAAAGGAGGACTAATTAAGAAAGCCACCAACGGCCCGTAAGTAGCACTCTTGTCAGTAAGAAGTGAAACATTCACACCTAAATATTAGATATAAGTGCTTTAAAATTACTGAACTAAACTTGTCTCTTATTTGGTGTTTGCCATGATCATTAGCAACTCCTTGATGTTCTGCAAATATTCCACCTTTTTTTCTCCAGATGAATGCATGCTTGCACAGAACCTGTCACCATAACATGCCTAAAGGGCATGTTGTCTGGGAAACACAATGGAATGCTGCATAGGGAGATACAAAATAGCTCTAAGCAAGTAACAGCAGCCTAACTCTGTCAGAGAATCAAACTTCCAGACTTCTATAAAGGACTAATCCACAACAGACTTTTTATTTCGCTAATGTAGTCACATTAAATACATTTGCTAATGTAGTTACATGCTTTCAGAAGCAGGAGGACCAACAGAACTAGATCTAGACTCTCTGAATGGCACTGATTTATGAAATAGAGCCATAAACTCCAAATTTCTTACCTGAAATCCCTATTACTATTAACTAGCACTAGTCCTTAATCTGTAAGTTATGATTACTTTTCCACGGCTCAGTTACCAGCTTTACGAGGTGGTTTGCCATAGTGCCCTTTTACAGACAAAGGACCTTGTTCTGAATGGCTGGGCCTGCGAGGGTCAGCAGGAGACAGAGGAGACAGAGCACCTCAGCTGCCCTGGTGAGCCAGGAGTGCCCTCTGAGTCCCTGCCAGCCCTGGGCACAGGTGTGCTGTCTCTAGGCAAGGCAGTGGCTCCCAAACCCCATGTTCATGTCCATGTTCACGTTCATGTTCATGCCCATGTTCATGCTCAGAACAAACCTGTTTGGTACTCCAAATCCCACTACCCCTTCCTCTCCTTCAAGTCCTCCCTTTACATTAGTAATAGAAACATCCTAAAAATATCCACAGTGAGACTGACCTCAGCAAAACTTCTTCGGAAAAAATTCTACACTTAAAAAATGGAAAATCCTAATTTCTAGTAGCTAATTCAATGAAAAATTTCCAGGTGGCACTGTTAAGTAAATATATAGAGCCATGGCTTTTAATGAGAGGAACTTGTTGAGCTACTTAGCGGTTTTTTTGGTGGTGATCAAGTTTTTTAAAGTTTTTTATTGGCATTGGCAGTGTTTGGTTTAACTCAATTTTATTAACCTTGTTCTTTAGAAGCAGTGTTCCAGTGCAGAAACAAAGCAATATCCAAATAAATGTTTTAAGGTTAAAAGAGTGGCATCAAGAAATAACATGAAACTAGATTTAGGCTTATAATATGGAATGGGTATGTTATGCATGGAAGAAATGTCCTCTGGGTCACCTGCTGCTCTTGGAATCATGTCATACAAGCCTTTTCATGCATTTCGATCAATTATGTTCATTAATTTATTATAATTGACTATTTGAGAACTCTATGAGACAGCATATTAATCTAATCAGTGAAAGTGCTTCTCCATATTTAGTTTACATTAAGAGTCAGTGCCCCAAAAAGAAATCTGCGTTTCACCTTCTGTGCATCATTAGACAGATATTTTGTGAAATGAGATTCATGGCTGTCTGGGCCATTGAATTGCTGTATCCTTTCCAGCAGCTGCCTCTGAGCGTACACCAGCAGCGGGCTCACTTGTTCTGTGTACCTCTCACTGGAAAAAAAACAAAGTGTAGTAGTTAAGCAATATAATGGTATAATAAAGTGTTAGCTTTTTAGTTTATATTAGAGTTGGTGTAACTTACTGTGTAAATATGTTAAATTGTACAGCTATGTGTACCAGTGCTTCCCACTTCTTCATTTGATATAACAATTCTATTGTTTTAAGAATCAGATTACATATCCATCTCATGTCAACCACATTCACATCATCCAGGGGAGCCTGGGGATGAAGATTAGAACCACCGTTCTCATCCACAATACCTCCTAAACAACTGGGAATGCAAAAGTCTCCTTCGGGATCCACAATCTACAATGAAGAAACATTATTGTATCTGTTATTTTCTAACATGTTTTTAGCACAAATCAATTACAGAGATTAGAAAGTACTGTAATCATCTAAAAACGTTGTTACAGAGAATAACTTGGAGATACCAGAATATAATGCAAGAAAGAGAAAACTATCTCTTTAGTGAAAATGTGATAATAAAGAGTTGTCTTAATAAAAACAATTTTTACCTTAAGAGAACTGCTTGCTTGTAGGTCAATTATCATATCAATGATCATGTCTGATGCAAAATAAAATGGCAACCAGATGGTGTTCCTAAGAAAATCCAAGGTGATGGGAAATGCATCCGTATGGGAATGCGACTGGTTAGCAATCAGTTGTAATTCTTGAGTATAGTTCCAAAGTTCTCGACAAGCATTTTGAAGCAATGTCCAGTGGCCACCACGGTGAGCAAGAACCTGTGTATACCGTTCAAAATATAATTATACCTTGGAAATTAAAAGCTTCTTTCTTTTATTGCAAAATTTAGGCATAAGTAATCTTTCAGAATTATAGTCTAAGCATTATAGAACCTTAATTTTTACCTTTTCATAGAAGCACTAATTCATAATTGAATTTAATTGTTGTTTTTGGTGTGAGAATAAGAAATAAAAATGAATTCACACCACCTATATTGGTTTTTACTTGGGTATAGAAGGGTTTATGGAAAGAGTAGTTAGTCTGCATTTCCTTTTAATCACTGGTTCTCTTGTTTCTAGTGTGACATTCACTAAGACCTGTAAAGGGAAAGGTAAGTCTGCAAGTATTTTCAGAAAAATTTAACAAACGTGAGAAGGAAAGTTACAAAGATGAAATGAAAACCAGAACAATTACATAAATTATTGTATGTTTGATAGAAATATATATTATGATAGGTGATATGTCTGACATTTCATACATTGTACTTGGACATTTTTCAGAAGATGAGAAAACACTGCTTTTAACCAGTGAAATTTTTTTGAACTTTCTGCAGTGTGAGGTCTTTTCATGTAAAAAGTAGCAAGTATTGTAACACAATGCTTAATAATAAATAGTTTCATAAGAAACCAACCACATCTTACCACTGCTCTTTTCAAATGCAAGAAGATGCTTGCAAAATGCTTCAGTAAAAGGGTATTTGATGGAAACTGGTCCTGTTCTTCAGGGGTCTGAGAGATGGGTACTTTTGTATCCTTTGTTGTTCGACTTCGAGGAGTTTGACTCTGTTTAATTCTCTTCTTAGGAGATTTTTCTGTAACTGAAAACAAAAAGTTCACTCATTAAAATTGAGTTGAAGTTCTCAAAAATAAAAGAAAAAATCAGTTAGCTAGGACTTTCCTGTGGCAGCTAAATATTTAAATGTTAGGAAATGCCAATGTTAAGGTTATCATGTTTGTAAGGTTATAATACTTAAAATATAAGATGCTTTTACTTAGGAATTGGGAGAAGCAGGGATGAAAACAAGTTTGAGCAAAATAATAATGAGTACCAAATCGTTTTCAGCCTCAAAACCAAGACACAATCCTCACTTAAGTTCTAGGAAGAAATCACCACGGCAAGAAACCTCTTGGCAAGCTTGCAAGAAACGGAAGCCTCTTAAAAGGAGATGTTAGAAAGAAAGGAGGATTTCTGACAAATTCTGTGGTATATTTAGAATTGCTTCATTATTTTATTCACTATCAAATGTCCCCCAAGGGGAAATGCAAAGGTTCATGGTGGTGGGATATGGTAATATCTGAACTACAGGTTTCAGGCAGAAGCTAATTCCAAGCTATATAGTATTTGAACACTATGGCAAACTACATTCCTTTAATCAGAATTGTTACAAAGGCTAGGAGATAGCAAATAAGATTTTTATCAAGTTTCAGCCATTTTCAGTGGTTCTCAGTGACTGGTAAGCATCAAGGCAAAAGTGTTCATGTAAAAGTAAGCTGTTGCAAAGAGAACCAGTGAATTCAAGTGCTAGTTTTTGTCACACCTCCTTGGAGAAGGCAAAGCTTACAGTTGATTTTACCTAAGGAAGGCCTACATGGAAAGATGGGAGAATTTTGATCTTTACTGCTGTGGCAAGAATGTGTCCCTGAAGAGCTATTGGAAGGACCAGGCCTGTGATTACTTTTTGAACTTCTGGTGCCTATGCAGACTACTTTGTGTTGACTTGTATGCTGTCACTAACATCTGAGGAAATAAAAGTCCTGCATTTCACAATTACCCACAGATAGGAGCCTTTTGGCTCCTGTTGAAACCTCATAGGAATAAAAATAGCTAGAATAATAAAAGTCAAATGTGAAAGACAGAGAAACTAAGTAAAAGTGGTAGAAAATAAATTGGTCCTGAGGTAGTTTCTGACACAGGGAAACACTGGGCGGAACGCAATAGAAAAGGAAAATTAAATTCTACTTAAAATTTGAAAGATAATAATAAATTTTGGACTATAATTTTAAAAACTACTTACAGAATGACCTAGGAAATTTTTGACCTGCTAGGAAATGTAGAGGAAGCTACCAACCAATTACAAACCTCAGAAATTGAAATTATCAGTGCATTCAGAATAATTTGGAATATTATCAACTTGATATGTCTAGGTAGTGTGGTATCTGCAAACCTAAAGCTAGTATCATTAATTTTTTAAACTTACAAACTTATTACTAAAGCATGGGATAAATAATAACTAATTGATAAAATTTAACATATTTATTAATAGATTAAACAATGCTCAGAATTATTAGCTATACTCCATCACTTACTATGATTTCTGTTATACCAGGTATGCCAAAAAAACATAGAGGACAATTGAAATCTAGAAATGTCTTCTATTAGCTTGGCATGACTGACTGTTTTGCCAAAGGCGATGCGGACAACTAATGATGGAGGTCAAGACAGACAGAAATGAAGAGAAAGAAAAAGTTAAGCTGAAACTGATTTCAGTTGTACACCAGTAAAAGTTCTTACAAGTTTGGGTTTCGGTCATTTCTGACTTTTCAAGGAGAGGAGGAGTTGGCTTTCCTATGTTATCTTCTACAGCTTCTCTCGCCAGTACAGTGCCAGAATTGTATAATGAGAATATCTCAGGATCCAAAATACTGTAACTGCAGAATGGGAGAAAGAGAAGAAAACACAAAAAAACCCCACATACAATACCAAAAAGAATTTTGATATACATACACAAAATTCAGTTTCTCAGAGCTGATTACTTTCCAATAGCTTTAGGAATCAGAAATAATGAATGGTAGCCAAATGTTATAAGGATCCAAAAAATAACATAGCATAGTATATTTCAAAGCTTTCATCTCACCAATGAAGTTAGCAACCAAAACTGTGCCTGATGTCCACAGGAGGGAAAGCAAAACTTGTTACACAGTAACAAGTAATTTGTACTTGAAGGTGGAACTGTTCATATGACAAACTGATGGATACATTGTAATTCAGATCAGCCTGCATTAACAGCAAACACAATAATCTATATTAACAGCAATCACTGATAGCGCAGTAAGATGTACCTGTTCAGATGCTGTGAACCACTAATTCCAATATTATACTGCTCTTCCAGGTTCTTTTTAAATAAGTGGTAGTGTGCAACTGCCAGATAGATATTCATCTGAGACTTCCAGGGCATCTCTTCAAGACACATCTGACAAAACTGACTTCGGGTTAAGTATTTACTCAGCAGCATCACTAAGGTTTGATGAGCTAATTTTTTCAACTTATCCTTGCCTTTCCTAAACCAAAACACATGAAGTAGCAGAAAATGAATCTCTGTTTTCTTGAAGCTCTAGAAAAGAAAGTCCTGGTAAAGATACACAGAAGTGTCCCCTTGCATATCCACAGGTTTATATGCATAAGCAGATAAGTATATGACATATTTCTAACCAAAAGACTTTTGCTTTAGTCAAGAAAAGCAACTGTGCTTTCCCTCTTTAAGTGCACTTAACACACAATAAATCCTATTTTACATTTTACCAACTTCCGTAAGATATTTGTCTTAGTACTTTAAAAAGTTTAGCTCAATTTGAAGCTATTGGTACCTGAATTGTACAAACAGATTATTATAGCAAATACAACGTGCTTCAAACAGTCAGTTCAGGAGGGTCTACTATTTTACTATAAATCTGGATGATTCTTTTTATTGCTTTGCTTTGGTAGTTAATCATCTCTGATAAGAAGAGAAGATAGTATTTGAAATGTGGATGCCTGCCTTTAATTTCCAGCCAAAGCTTTTTAAGGCTGCTCTGACAGATGAAAAAATTCTGTATTACCTCACAAACATACAGTGCTATATTCAAACCAAATCTCTTTTTAAAATTTTTTTTAATTAACTGTAAACGGATTCCTTTATTAATCTAAATTATTTTTCTGCCTGTTTTCCACCTTTAAAATGTGGGTAGAATAGTATACCATATACAATTTTGATTATACTATACAGCATTACTATTATGTAAGATATGAAAGAGTAGCTGAAAAAAAAACAGGATAGGTTTAACATGCCCTCTTCTGCTGAAAGCCATGAAAATCATTTTAAGTAAGGTAGGTTCTTTCTGTCAAGGAGGAATAATAACATTTTTGGATGGTTTAGGTGAATATTTAGAAGATTATATGGAAAATTTTTTTGGTTATTTAAAACACTTCCAGAATCAGTTACATGATTGCTTATGTGCAAATATTTAGTTTCCTACTTGCTAATTGCTGGAAGCATAAGTGACCAAAGGACCAAGTTAGGAGTACTACACATTCTTTTAGGTCAGAAGGTAATGTTATTGGCAAGTTAACCAAATATAAACAAATATCTGCCAAAAGAAGGGGTGAATGAATATCTTTTATTCTTTTATTCTTTTTTTTTTTAATCAAAAAATAGTTTTCTGGATGCTACAGAACAGATTGTCCAAAAAGACCAGCACAAGGACCATAAAAATAATTCTGAAATTACCTGAACATCAGGAAATAATAAATCTTTTTTTTATTAGCTTTGTAACAGGTAAAGACCCCAACACAATTTGAAAAGCATTATAATACACGGCTTAACAGAGCTTTTCCACCTTGAGAAATCAACATGCTCAAGCTAACACAACTGAAACACAATCTTTGATTATTAATACAAAGCCCTGAAATCTTTAACAGCTATTTTCTTAAACAGAAATGCAACAGGTTTTGTTTCCTTGAGTGGAAGCCAATTTTATACTAAACTAAATCAGAAAAGTGAGAGGACCGTGCAGAAATTAATGTCTTTGATATAAAACAAAAATTGAAATACACACTTAATTGTATACTAAATTTCAGTCAAAATAGTTTTTTCTATATATGAGCCTGACAACTGTGTTCATTTACCTTTGTTTTTCTGGAGAATTCAATGCATCTGGATTTTTCATTAAATACTCTCTAAGAGGTCCTTTTTTAGGCAAGGCTTTTTTTGTTGGTTTCTTAGAAGATGATGCCTTTGGTTTCTTTGAAGGTGAGGTATCCTTTCCCTTTAAAAAAAATCTTGCATCAAAATCTTAAATATACTTCAAATACTTATTTATACCTCCATTATCAACTACTTGAGTTATAGAGCCATTTGGCTTACATAGGAACAGAATATTAAAAAAAAAAATTCTGGAACTGGTTGTCAAAATAAGACTGCAAAAGAAATACTTAAAAATTCCTGAAAACTTCACAATTTTTTTGGAAAGTACCTGTAAAATCCCTGACACAAGGAAGCCAGCCAGGTCCCTAAATATTTTCTTTCACATACCGGTGTTTTCATCACAGAAATAATGATAGTTCTTTTCTTATTATTATAAACAGTAGACCTTTGCAATGCAAAACCTGAGACAGAAAATCCCTTTTCCTAACCTTAGATGTTAGCAGTATTACAACATTACTAGAGGATTATGAGGGAAAAACTCTTCCTCCAAAATAATACAAGTCCATTAAGATTATTTGTATCTTCCAGTAAAAGTAAAAATTTATTTTAAATTAATTCTGAACAAAAAGCCTTTATTGTGCAATTAGAATATCTGCACAAGGAGTTAACCATGAACAAATGCTCATAAAAAAGTGTAAGTACATATTGTACAAAAAGGCCTGAGCTGATCTCCTTTTCTGAATGTGGTGGTACCCAAGGCATTTCCTATTACCATCATGTTATTTTAAAGGGAGTAAGGAAAGGCAAGCTTCCGCTGATTTTGGAATGCACTATTCTGACTCATCCCGAATTCTCACAATTGTTGGTCTTTCAGATGAATCCCATGCCAACTTTTCTTCCTGGTTTTAGGAGTGCAGAGGTCAGCTGAGGATTAGAGTTTGTATCCAAGATTTTAGCAGCTGCGGATGTCTCTAGATGAGGTTTTCATGAGACAATTTTTTTAAATTTATTTTTGTTCTTATGGCATTGCTACCCAGTAAAAACACACAACTCCTTATAAATAAAACTCACTTTCTGAACTGCTGCAGCATGTGTGTTTTCTCCCAGAGTAAGAGATCTTGCTTGTGCTGAAATTCCATCAGTACCGAGGAAGGTCTCATTCCTCCTGATGAAAAATATTATTAAAATCATCATTATCATAATCATCATGTTAAAATCTTTTCATAGTAAAAGGTTATCTTTGGGAACATATAGAGCACATCATGCAATTCCTATTTCATTTGAAGTTTAAAATTTGAAAGATATTTTATTCTTCATCTCTTTAGAAAATAGGAAGTGTTAACTTCCAAGGTTTATTATAGAAACCTAAATTTGTGAGTAACAACTATATCACCTTCCTAATGCCTAGTAAAACAAAAGAGTTTTCCTCATTACCCAAATTATACTACAGAATTCTGCAAAGAATTTCTTCATGTCTTATTGTTTTGGTCTCTTGCAACCACAATTCCTGTTCCCTAAAATACATATAACATTTTCACTGATTATTTTCCTTTCACATTTTAGAAATACTGATGTGCTTTTTTTAAAATAGGATCTTTTCAGGTAAGTGTCTACAATTTGGCTCCATTTATCTTTTCCCCGTATAATTTTTTTTGACACTATAGTAGGCCCTGATCAGTTTGCTTTTGATTTAACCCAACACACCTTCTCATGTTATGCCACCATCCCTTAATAATATGGAAAATTGTCACAATATTATGTCCCCATGGATAGTCAGGTCACAATACAGTATTTACTGTAGTTATGTAATCCTCTGTGTTCATGGAATTTCTGCAGACTAGAAGTCATGGAAATTACTCCTGATCGGTCTTCTACCATGTAAATCTTACAGTTTCTTTTGTAGCTGTGACTCTCATGAGCCTAAGTAGTAGTTTTTCACTACTACTGTAGTAGGGATCTACCTTTTCAAGTAATCTTCCAGACCATCTGCCCACTCCAGAACGCATTGAAACTTCTCTTCATTCAGCACTTTGTGCAAAAGTTGAACGAAGAACTCAAGGAAACGTGATTGCCCTCTGAATTTAAGCACTGCAATAAAGTAACAAATAGCACAAGTGTTTATGCTGTAACAAGATTCTGTATTCAGCTACAATTACAGCTCTGTATGTCTCAAAGCACTTATTTATGTCATGTTGCATACTCATAGTGGCACTAAAATCAGGGATACACAATGGCAGTTGCTAAATGCTTCTCGTGATTGGGCATCCAGAATCACAAGCTCACTCTATTTAACACACTCCTAGAATTACAAACGTTATAGAGACAGAGATTTCTGTGGATTCTCCTTCCAGTAAAATAATTTAATGTGGAAAAGGGGTATCTCGATTTTGTAAGAACATCCCATACAAAGAGAATCTTTGAAAACTTTTCAAAGTTTTCAAAGCACAATTTTTTTTAAAATTTACTTGTTTCTAAGGTTATTATAAAATAAATATTATTCAAGTTAAACTATTATTACTTTAGCATCAACACCCCAGATAATTGGTTGCATTCACTTCTAAATGTGTTTATACTGAGAAGTTTTTATAAGCTATGTTTCACTTGATTTTGTATATTTGTAAACCAAATGAACATTCCCAAGAGCTTATTCCAAGCAAGAATGAGATTGCTTTACTGGCAACTTTCTGAAATAAAGAAGCCTTTACAATTAATATAAACACCAATTATCCCTACCTTCTCGATAAGCACGCTCTGATGTCCAACATGAAATTACCGGGTAGAGGAACAAAGGATACTCCTTTCCTGTAAGCTGTGTTCCAGGACCTGCATCAATAACCAAATGAAATCCATTATGAAAAGGAGTGAGAATACACAATAGAAACTCCACCTGGAACTGTAACTGACAGTTTAAAAAATCCTTCTCTAGCACAGAGTTTGGTTTCAAATCTCTCAGTGTCATCCAGAGAGAAATTCAAATGCTTGCTCTTTTCTTCTAATATAAGTAGCTGTACAACTTAAATGAGAGCTTACAGATGTGACTGATGAACTTCCAGCTACTAGACTAATGCAGAGGATGTCTGGAGCTCATCAGAGCCTTGCAAATCATATGCGGAGGAGAATGTGCAGAAAGGACATGTCAAAAAATGTATTTATACAGCAAGAACTGATCACATGATACTGTTATTGACTCATGCTTACATTCATGTTCTGCATATGGATAATGTAAGTAGGTAGAGGATTTCTTTTTCTTAACCTAAATATTTACATAAATATATGTAAAGAAATTCACTTACATTCTAAAAATAATATATTTTATATAGATATAGGTGTAAATAAAATATAAAATACATAGATGTAGATAGTATACAGAATATATAGGACAATAACTTGGATTCAAGCTTCTGGCAGTTAAACACAACTGCATTACCAGCTGATGAGCACCAAAACAATGTTACATGTGCTACTCGTTATTTTTCCTTAATAAAGAAACACAACCTACAAATTTTGTGCTTAGACAAGTCCTGTGCTTGAAAAACATCAATGCATCAAATCTCTGAAAAGAGCTAGATTAAAAATGCACTCTGGAACCAGTTGTAATAGTATATCAATAACTACAACCTCCAGTGAGAGCAGTCAGTTTAGGTCTGTTGAATGTAAATAATGTCTAATTAAATAAACAGTCAGCAGGAAAAGCAGACTTTTAAAATTTTCTTTTTACGACATCCTTTCTTAGTACTCTCTCCCGTTTGACAAGTTCCAAAATACGTTGCTCCAAATAAGCATTTTCACATAGAAAAATATGTCCCAAAAATTTTTAAATGAGACAAGATTTGAAATTTCAGAATTTAAATTGTACTGTGTGTTAAATATTTCAGTTCTGTCTTCTTTCAAAAGAAGCAGATTCAGCTCTGTTCCATTTTCCGTGTAGACTATCATCAATGCAATGTTAAGTGTTGACCTAATGATAAGGATTTCCTATGACTAGGCTTTTTCCGAAACATTTCTAACAGCATGCCCTGCAAGTGTGCACATTGCCCTAAACCATTCATACACATTCATTAGGAGATCTGCAAGCTTTGCATGGCCTCACCAAAGGCTTCTTCTCAATTTGTATCCTGAGACTTCTTGACAAATATGCTATTTCAACAACAGAGCAGACTTCAGTGATCAATTATTTGCCAGCTACTGAAAATGTGGGTTTTTTCTGATCAATCCATTAATTTAACTTTCTATTAAGTAACCAACATGATTTTCAATTAACTTACAGAATTCTTTCCTTATGTAACTTGTTCTACAGGAATGTAGGCATCAATGTGAGCAGCAAAAATGAAGAATTAATGCACAGATAAATGGAATTTTTCCATCACTCCTTATCCTATATTTTACAAGAATGCTTTCTCTTCTGAACAAATGCATATACAGAGATGACGGATGATAACTAGAACAGAAGTCACCAGTGTGGTCTTGCAGCAAAGGCCAGTTGCATACTGGGCTATACTAGGAACAGCACAGCCAGCAGGTCAAGGGACACGAGTGTTCTCCTCTGTTCAGCACTCGTGAGACCACATCTAGATGACTGTGCTTGGGTTTGGACACTGTACTGCAACACGCCGACGTGGTGGAGTAAGTCAAGGGAAGGACAACCAAGATGATAAGGAGCTACAGTGCATGACAAAGCAAGAAGAGCCTGAGGGAACTGGGTTTATTCCATCTTAGGAAGAGAGGGCTAAGAGGAATCTACACCTGCCTAATGGGGGAATACAGAATGTGGAGACAGACTGTCCTCACTGATAGCATAATAGGCAATAGAAACAAGCTGGCAGTCAGAAAATTCCAAACACATACAAAGTAAACCTCTCTAACCATAAGGGTGGTAAACTATTGGAACAGGTTGCCCATAAAGGTTGCAAAATCTCTTTCTTCAGAAAGATTCAAAATTTGACCGGACAAGCCCCAGAGAAACTTGATGTAACTGCACCTGTTTTGAGAAGGGGGTTGGAATAAATACCTTCCAGAAATGCCTTTCAACCTATACTATTCTATAATTCTATCCAGGCTCCAAGGAGTACAAGATGCCACGTAAATATAATGGGAAAAAATCAGTAGTGTCTCTGAGTTTAAGTTCTAACCAAATTTTCTTTATAATTCTTACTTGTTAATTCATCTAACTTTGGCAGGATTATTAGTCAGAAAATTCTTGTGCTTGATCCAGACTCTAAGATATTTTAAAATTTGTATGTTCACTCCTGAGTTAAAAGGTAATTAAATACTAGTATGCATGCAGTTCCCTCACAAAAAGGACAATTTCTGTTAACTTTCTTCAGGGAGAGTTTTCTCCACTAAAATTTCCTGCAATGGTCCTTACTACTAGCATTGGCAGGGTATTAAGACAAGCTATAAATGGACAGTGGTCTTTGCCACTGCATTTTCTGATTTGAGAAGATAAAGCAAGCCTAAATAACATGGAATCCAATTTAAAGAGATTGGGAGAACATATATATTTGCAGAATTTTACCCAAATGAATATTCCTTTGAAAGGAGAAATGAGTGTTCCAGTGGAAATGACAAAAAATATGAATACACACATCCCTACCAGGTGATCACTACCAAGATCATTATTGCTTTGGTTGATTCATCGTGGAAGATATAAGAAATAAAAGTACTTCTTCAGTAAACGTTTTTTACAAATAAACCATATAAAACTCCATAGAAAAAAGTAAGAAGTGTTTCAACAGTACACCCACCTGGTTCTGTCAGTTTGAGGAGACTTGATTCAAGAGTACTCAGATTTTCTGTTGCTTTTGCCATTGCAGCTAAATGAGATGCCCTTGAGGAATGGTTCTGAAATATCAAATACTTTGTTATGAAAGCTTAGCTTTAACTTAACTAAAACCAGCATGTCAACAGTGGAATTTAGCCTAGATCGCTTAGATCCCCCAAGTCTTCTAAATCTATATCTTATAATTTCTTCAATATTGTATTTTTTTTCTTTTCTGATTAAATAAAAATTATGCTTATGTTTTTTTATCTCAGCATATTTTGTCAATCGTAGGAACTCTCTATCTCTGGAGGTGTTCAAGACCACACTGGTTGGGGTGCTGAGCAACCTAGTCTAGTGGAAGGTGTCCCTGCCCAAGGCTGGAGGTTGGAGCTAGATGATCTTTAAAATCCCTTCCAACCCAAACCATTCTATGATTCTAGAACAAAAGAAAAAAAAAAAAAAATCTAGTCTTCAAAATAATAGAATACAGAATTTAGAGAAAAGAAAAAGTAAAAACTAGAGCAACTACTTTTACCTCTTTGCCAGTGTGTGTTTCTTCAGTTTTCAGATCTCCTGACAGGCTGGGTGAAACTGCTGGTGAGATCAACAATTTTTTCCCATAGTTAATAATAATTACTGCAAGTTCATACTCTTTCCATGAATGTAGTACCTATTAAAGAATCATCTGTTATATAATTTTTTGGTTTACATAATATGTAATATTTCATTACTGTCTACTTATAAGTGTCAAAATGCATGAATATTATAAATATAAATTAATTACTCAATATCCAAGGTTTTTTAAATAAAAAAACCCAAGACTGTAGACACATAAAATAATTGGAATTGCAGATATGTTATCTATGTGTTCTACTTCTGCTTAGCCTGTGCCTCAGAGAATAGAAAGCTTTACCCAGAAGTATCTATTGCTGTGATTGACACTCTCCCTGTTCTCAGGCACTACAGCTATCAAAAAACATGAAGGGTAACTAAATGATCCTCATTTACCTCTCTGGGGCACATTTTAAAATCCCAACTGTATTAGTGAACAGAGTGGTGAAATCTATTTTTAAATTATGAAATTTATAAATTCACAGTGCAGCAAATGTCTTTAGATGGCTTTATCTTTTTTATAGAGCTCTAAAGGCCCAAGTGCTTCTACTATGTGCAAGCTAACTTCACATTAGGATCTTTCCCTTTGTGATCCTAAGTGTATAGATTACCTTAGGATAAACACAGTACATGACCTGACTGTAAGATAAAAGAAAAGCATATACCATGCTTTAATGAGACGCATTTGCAATTCACTCTTTCGCTTTGCTATTCTGTATGCTATCTTGTTGAAATGCTATCTCTAAGGAAAAAAATACCAGCAATATAAGTGGTAGTCATTTAGCTGAGGTATCCAACAACAAACGAACACTTAATCACGGTTTCAAGGTTGCTAAGAGGCTCTATTGGCCCTGATGGCACTCACCTAGGGCCTATATGCCTGTGGGGTCAGGAGCTCTTTCTCAGCTCTAGCCTAAGCCTACAGCCCCTGCTGGCTCCTGTACAGCAGGAATGTTGGTCTCCAGCTTGGTCCAAGCCACGCCTAGGTGTGGCAATGGATTCACTACACCAGGCACCTGGCCCATGGACCAGCTTGTGAGCTTGACCACGGACTGTTCCCATCATGAAGGACCAGCCTTCTGGGTTCTGTCTGACCCTAGCCACCTCACCAGGAGTTATCCTGACCTGTGGACTGACTTCCCAGCTTCAAATCTGGCCTGCCTCATCACCACAAACTTCCCTGATAATCTGGATGCCTGGTTGAACCTCAATACCAGGTTTGCCAGCCATGGCATTGCCCTTGGCTCCTGGCCTGACAGCCATGCTGGCCTTGCAGAGCATTTTTAGGGTTATTTGATACTGATCTGGTCTTGTGGGGTGAGCACAGAGATTCAGCTCCCATAAAGACCAAGCTGAGGAATCACCAGCGTGGGGCAATCCCTCAAATCATTAGCCACAGCTCAGCTTCAGTATGAGCTGAGGTGTACCCAAAGCTAGAGGAAAGCTGACTTTTTCAGTATCACACATTTATGACAGCGAGTAATTTAACTGCAGCATGTCTCTATACATGAGGAAAAAAATCCAGCACCATGTTTCTCCTTATCTCATTAAATAGATTGAGTATCTGAATCATAAATGTCATCTACAGATATATATCATGGTTGAAAGTCAAGGTGTTTTTATTTCTGCCAGCATGCAAGACTAAGCAGTATAAAGTCCCTTGTATCTAATTAGCAACTAAAACAGATATATTAATCTGATTAAAACTACAAATATGGCTTATTTGCAATAAATAAACTTTTAAATTTATATATTACACATACGTCTTATTGAAAATAGTACTACCTTAAATGTGAAAATACACATAATGATATAAAATGTAGATCTGATGACATGGACTAGTAGTTATAGACTATTTTCTGAATAAATAAATAAATATTAAAAAGTCAAAATGTAATTGTTATAAAAAATGCACTGATTCAAAGATACTAAAAAATATTTGTATGCCTTTACTATTTAAGATTGCTGGTTCTCTAAGATATCATTCTGAAGGCTAGCTTAATAAATCTCTTTTTTTTCTCTAAATGACAAGAGCTATATCTCAAATTAAGCTGTAAGCACAAAAATACATATCATACCTTTGCTGTATGATATGAAATACAAGCTATCATATGCTGAATACTCTCATAACATCCTTCCTGTCTCCTTTGCAAAGTAGCACTTGGAATTTCTTGGAGGACAGCCAAACATTTAACGAGGATCTGTAAATACAAGGGTTAAAACAAAGTTTGAAGTCTGGAGCATACTTACAAGCTTGTACCTCTGTACAGCCCATTGTATTTGACGGTGAACTTTAAAAATACTTTGAAATCTAATGAATAGGATAAAACATTTGCTCTACAAATGCCAATAATAAAATTTCCATTTAATTTAACAGTTTCAAGATTTCAACAACAGCCCTTTGGAATAAATGACATGTTCACATAAAATCCTAGATATTAAATTATAGCTATATGATGGATTTTTTTGCTGGTTGAACTAACATGATATCCTAGAATGTTTAATTCAGCAAGATTACATAATCCTACTGGAGGACTGCTTTAAAATATATTGAGATGGTCAGAATTTCAAAAGAAAGAAAAATATTACCAGTATGCTGTAAAAATAAGATACTTCTTTCCCTCATTTTGTCTATCAGAAATGAAAAGAACATGTGGCTAAATTATCTAAATTACTTTTCACTTTAATTAAGAAATCTGAAACAGGAGCCATTTCCAGTGGCTAACTGTACGTTTAGCAGGACACCACAGCCAACATCTTAAGCAAGAAGCTATCCCTGTATTCAAATACATGTTTGGTTATTTTTTTTTTCTAAGCACTCCTGAAAACTTCTCAGGGCCCTAAGTGCCCCAGTAGTCCTTCCCTGAGCATCTTCACTTGAGACCTCCCCTCACACCCTCAGCCCAGAGTCCCAAGAGTGCCGATCAAGCTCAGACACGAGCCTTCAGTCCCTGCTTGAGCTGTGGTACTTCTGTGCTGGTCTTCAGTTCTTTCTCCTGGATGGACCTTGGACCTGTGTTGTAGCCTTGTCTCCAGCCTCTGGCTTCAATTCCTGCATCTCCTGACTTTTTCTCCTGGATGGACCCTGGGCCAGCCCAAAAACCTCGCATCCTCTGGACTGTCAGTGGGTCCTCTTACCAACACGCTGCTCTGTCTGCCATATTCAGATGCTGCTGGTCTGTGCCTCACCTGCAGTGCAGTCACCTCATCCTTCTCACAGAGCGAGTACACTCTTACTGCTGCTACCTAAAAAGGCTACCTAACTACAGCAAAAAAAGTTCCATGTTTCTACTGTATCCGTGCTGAATCTAAAAAACACATCTGCTGTTTCATAAATGGCAGGGAAGGATTAGGGTGCTCTGTTTTCAAAGAGAAGGTGCTTGCTTCTGGAAAGAAGTACTTGCCTGAAAACTAAAGACTGCATTATCAAAACATTGAATAGCTTTCTTTTCCTTAAGAAGAAAACAAAACTGGATATGAAGCAAACATTTCAAATTTAATTTAAAAAAAAAAAAACAAAACAAACCACAGGCAAATGCTACTTTTCTTTCCTCAAAATTGCAATCTGCAAATAACATTCAAGTAGAAGTTATATTGTAGATTCTGCTACAGTTTAAATACCAACAATCACCCTGAAGAAGCAATCGATATGGCCATTACTTCACCATATCTGAGAGAAGAATGTGTGCAGCCAAAACATACATACACCAAACATATGTGCATTGGGGACACAAAAAACTATTACAGGCTTTTCTTTCATCAGCTATTAAGAAGCCGAAGCCTAGATATTTAGCTCTCCAACTGTACTGTCTATTATAAGTTTAATTTGAATCACTATAACTGCAGGACCTGGCAGCTGCTTTGTCTTAAAATGGTCTCACCTGAACTACTGGCACTAAAAAAATCTTGTGATAAATAAGTGGGGCGAGGAGGCCATAACATTGTACAACAGACTGCAGGGCATAGCTTGCATCGTTCAACCAGTTGCTAAGTTCAATTGCCACAGTCATTCTTTCACATTCTGCTAATCTAGCAACCTGTAAAAGAAAAACACATTTGGATTTAAATGTGCATTCTGTTGTTTCAAATCATTTGAGAGTGGAAGAAGACAGATGCCATTGCAGTTTGAAAAGCAGGATAAGCAGCAAGTAAGGTAAAAGTTTAAAAATGAATTTACATTGACACCTGGTAGAGGTATATTAAAAACCACATTATTCCTGACACTAAAGGAAACGATTGCTCTTGATCTAATTGTGCCCTCTGAGTTTGCCCATATAATTTACAAATTGAGGCTGATCAATAACCTCAAACTATGCGGAGTGCAAATTTCACATGCTAGCCTCTCAGAGTAGGTAAGGAAAGGATAATTCCTCCCTTTCCCTTCAAGTTATCTGTTCCAGTCCTTGCAAGTGAGAGTTGATCTTGTAAAGTCACTGAGTAATCAACTGCTTACATTCTTTACAAGTAGCTCAGCAAAGAAAGGAATAGAATAGGAATGCAATAATACAGGAGGCAAAGCTCGACTACCCAAATAAAAAAGAAAGGGGGTTTTTGTCATTAACATGCCATTATACCATAAAAAACTCTGAAATAAAATATTAATGTATTAAAACCATTAAACCCTGTTAGAAGTCATGTTTTAATTAAAATATATGTATTAAATAGCATAAATGTTTAAAATTAAAAATTTAGGGAACATCTTAATAGGACAAAAATAATAATTATACTTCTTTCTTATACTACAGTATACCACACAGTAATCAAGAAAAATCCTTTCTCAGTAGGAATCAGTGGGCTTTGGATTAGGCAATCACTGATTCAGAAACGATCATTCCAGCAGGATGTAAATAACCAACAGCTTCTGAAATACTTCAGAAAGAAAGACCATGTAACCCACAGAAAATGCAGATTTCTATAAATAGGATTATTTGACTGCAACATCTATCTTGCAATGATGAAATAAAGCTGATGAAAAAGTAAAATCAAATCCAGTATATTTTTTTAAACCAAACATACTTGTTCCTTATAAAATATCTCATTGGAACAGATGGAATCACAGAAGAGTGCTCCTTCCACAACATTAATGTCAGAAACAGCAAATATATTCCTCAAAAAGAGGTGCAAGGTAATAAGAGAAGTCTGAGATACAGCTTCAAAACGTAACCTACAAAATACGAAAGCAAAAGAACAGTAAAAGCATGTTAACTATGATTCAGATCTTGCATGCCTGAAACTGCATTATAATAAAATGAAGTCTTTAGTTTTAAAATTATATATAAAAAGGATTACTATAGCTACTTCTGGAAATGAGATTTATATATGAAACTGAAAAAATTGCTTAAAATTTCTAAATTAAAACATAAGGCTTCTTTTGAAATTGCTGTCCACCTTCTACTAATCTAAGACAACTTTTCCTTATTTGCATCACCTAATCCAGTGAAACTAATTTTGAACTGTCTTTGAAAACTTCAGATGCTGCAGCTTATTTATTTTCACTGTCTCCTTTTACACATTGTTCTTCTGTATTCTGACAATGATACACGCAGTTCTGAAGTCCATTACTAAGTATTACTAACAGACTCCTTTTCAACACTTATGTCTTGTATTACAAGTCTCAAAAGAATCACTTTTCTTTTGCCTGCTTTTCTATCAAGATATTTTTTGGCTGTTTTTTTTCCTTCCTTGGGGACAGAGGGGCATTTGTACTTGCTGTATTTTTAAAATATTTTTGTTACAGGAAAAATCCTATGGTTTTGAAGTACAAGAAATAAATTGCTTCTTCTCCTCGATTGTATTTCCTGAAAGAGACTGAAACTTGAGAAGGAAGATCAAATAGACACATTCACACACTTGACATCACCAAGATACCACCACCAGGGCTTCTGGCTGGTAATTCAGGTTTCCTTTCCTTCAGGCTCCCTCTGCTGTCCCTTTAGCGAGTCCAATTTCTTACCTACTGCTCAGTAAAACTGAAACTGCCTGATACTGCAGCTATGAGAATTTTCCGTGTTAATTGTTAAAAAAAAAGAGGCTTGGCCTGGCCATAACTGTGAGAAAAGCAAAACCCCTGAAACTACTTTGCACAGCTACTTAAAATTTTCTGTCTTCATCTGATTTATCTGAAAATAGACTCATTATAATGTTATTTCTAGACCTGGATGTGTTAAAATAAAAAATTGCTTATGAAAAAAATAGTAATGACAAAACAAATGCAAAAAACAGTAAAATGACTACTCCTGCTTTGCTGCCTAGGCCAGGGACAGATTAAAAAACCCCACGTAGTCATGAAATAGGATGTACAGTGATTAACTGCCTGCATCAATGCAGTCGTGTGTAAAGGCCGTGTGTAAATCCCAGGTGCTGCTATATCTATGGCATGGAACATCAAGACCCTTGGTGCATTTGTATGCCTGGTATCAGACACATGGTGGCACCTGGAGGACAGACAGTGAGGTTGATGATTTGTATTCAGTTATACTGGATGTTAATTCATTATCAAATCATAACCAGCTGACTTACATGTAAAACTATTTTTCTTATAATATTTCATGTCTATTATTTCATAAAAAATAATTTTATCTGGGAATAAATTCAGTTTTGATGTCTTTCTGAACCTGGATCCATTTAATTTCAGTAAATGTAATCAAAAAATTTCTAGCCGGGCTGTGAAAAACTTATATAATTATGGTTGAACATTTGAGATTTTTTCATAAAAGAATTTTAAATATCTCTAAAGCCCTTTAGCATATGCAAAGATTATTGGCACATTATATAGCCACCCCAAAACAAAACTAGCAAGCATTTACCTATTTTGGTTGGTGTTCTTGACAAAATGTTCACAGTTTCTGAGATCTATTGCTCCCTTAATTGGAAAGTCAAGAACCTAGTGCATATTATACATTTTGCATATGAAAATGCATCACATAAAACTAGTACTCACTTTAGAAACGTTTCACAATTATCTTAAGAAAATAGCCATTATAAAGAATTAGGTGTGCAAATGTTAGCAGTTCCATAAATAACAAAAATCCTCTGCTAATTATAAACCACTATATTTTTATAACACGTTTCACAACCTTTTTTTCAGAACGTTTTACATATCACAAGCCTGAACAAAATTCCACAACTTGGAACTCTCCTAATTAAAATGTGCACATCTATAATTAGTAAATAATTATAGATACTTAATTAACTATTATTTTAATTTTGTTTCACCAATTACCTTTTCTCAGATATAGTCAAATTACTACTTGCAGAAATAACAGCTGCATTGGGAGGCAGTGGAGAAGAATCTGAAACAAAGTAATCCCACATTGGTGAAAATGCTGCTCTGGCTAATCTAAAGTTGCCCGTCTGATAGGCTACCTACAAAACAAACAAACAGCAAGCTGACATGTCCATCAAATTACCAAGCCAGATATAATTATAGGATAAATAAGGTTTCAAAACTCCCCACAACATGTAAATTTACAATTTCTCTAAGAATATTCTGACATATTTGAATCAAATGCATATAGCAACAGTCAGATTCTACTAATATTAGTGTGGCTCAGATTTAGGGTCAGAGAAAGCAAAGGAGTTCTTTGACTGTTGACCAATGCTTTAACAGCCCTGTGTGGAATACTTTACAAGTATTGTGATGCAGTTTTTGAAGGTGTATAAATTCATCTAGGTTCATTTTACTTTTGCTAATATTGCAGAATGCCCTTTTGCTCTGAATAATGGGATGTAAACTAAGCCAAATAAGTAGGCATAAATTCATGTGGATACATCTTACACTGGAATATTTTAGGAAAGCTTCTAACTGTTCCCCATGATCTATTCATAGGGTTAGACAATTTCACTTTTCTCCATGTCTCCATCTGTTTTAAATATCCTTTAGTAAGAACAGAGAAAATTATGATGATCTCACAACCTTTGTGGTCTTCCACAAGATATTTAAAAACTAATTTCAATATGAAAAGGGCTAGCTTTGATACCTGTTAAGTTCAATAACATTTTCAATTCCATAATGACTAGTAAGATGATTTCCAGTACTTAGTCTCAATCACAAAAATGAAAAAAACAACTTATAAAAAAGAAAAGAAAGAAGTTAAATGCAGACTGTAAAACAGAGATGGGTAAGAAAACTATCTGAGAGAGTCCTTTCCACTTAACCTGACATTTTTGATAATTTTTAATTAAGAATCAATTTACTTAGATATACTATTTTTTATGTTAAAATTGTGATTTGTGCTTATCAAGCTTTTGGCAGGAAGGTCTCCAGCTGTTACCAGATGCAGTTTTAGAACAACCACTGAAAACAAGCAATTACAAGCAAATTAACGTAGGTGTCCATTATCATACTCCAACCCTACCTGAGTTAGATATGCTCGAACAGTAGTAGCAGAAAGAGGTGGATAAGCAAGGATTGGCTTAGTCATTTGCCCAATGGCATCCCCAATAAGTTTTCCATCTGAAGAATACGCTGCGACAGCAAATACGTATTTCTCATTGGCATCTAAGCCTTGTACTTCTAAGAGGATTTTCCCATCCGCCGGTATCTACCAAAAAAATATTTTTCTAGTTACACCCACTGTAGATATCAAAAACAAATCTCAAATTCTAAACTTTTATTATTAAATAAACTATTTAATGGTCTTAGATACAGTCAAAGTACAATCTAGGTTAAAAGCGCGTCATTTACTAGATTCTTGTATTAAATTCTAGAAAACGATGAGAAAACAATTAAATGATAGGTGAAAAAAGCATCCGTTTTCTCTGAAATGTTGATGCGTACACAGAGCCCATAACCTAAGAGAACTGTTAAGTACCAGGACCTGATGTTTTTCTAAGATACTTGTGTCCACTTGAACATTCACACACTGATTGTCCATGCTTGTGGTCACGGAGCTGAAACATTCTGTCCCTGAGCTGTGCTTCCAGACAAAGACCATACTGCTCTCCTTCATACGTGCCACCTTCTTGTATCAGATATGGGCAGAGATATCTCTGGTCCTTTCAGCACCATTAACAGCACCATTTGGCATTTGTGAAACAAACAACATACTTTCAAGATCTTCATTTTTTCTTCAAGTAATTGTATACCTGCACTTTAACATCATGGCTCACTCTCAAGAGGATTTTCCACCTTCCTCTCTGTAACAAAGATGACTTACACAAGGAAGACTTCAAGGGTCTTGAAACAAGGAACAAGTGCCAGTAATGGAAGGATAACATGAGAATCGAGATTATCATAATGCAGCATCAACACAATGATCTTATTAAAACACAGTCTGTCCGTCATAAGGAGACCTCTGAATAACTGAAATCCGTTCAGATGCTGGGGCTGAATCCTGAACCAGCAGACCAGAAATAAGTGTACAACAGTCTGCAACATCCCTTTATGATAAGTTGATAGATCGTTCCATCCCCAAGAACTCTAAACTTTTTCCTTGGAGTCAGCAGATAGAGACTTTGTCTGCAGATCAGCATTTTGCAAAAGCATATCCTAAAGCAAACAGAAGTTCCATTGCAGAGGCATACGGCTAACCTCAGGTCTGTGTGTCTCCAGTGCCTGTCGGAGCGAAGATGGTCAGTGGCTTGGATGGAATGCAGCAAATTCACAGAAAAAATAGCTAGCACTGGGCTGAAAGTCGCCTGTCAAACACTTAATTCACCTGATACAGGATGGAATATTGAAACTAACTTGCTAAACATCACAGGAAGCTTGATTTTCTGGATTTGATGATCAGAGTATCAGGAATAACATCAAAGCCTCTACTGCCAGTACCTACACACACCTTCTCTTTTCATACACTTTCCTTTAAGGAGAGGAGACAGGAGAACAGGTGCAAAGGGGAAGATTCCCTCTCCATCCCCAAAAACAAGTCTATCAGTGTTAGTATAGAGCTTGCTTACAAAGCCAGGAAAGCTTGAAACATCAGGCAAAAGAGGTTGAGACCATTCTTCTGTCACAAAGCACAAGAGACCCGCCCTGCAAAGAACAGAACTCTTCACAAAGATTTCCAGATATAAAAATGATCACTGAGGTGATCAAGGAGGTGTTAGACTACAGAAAAATCTGCTGAAGAGGACATGCTGAAGCTTTCTTGCTTCTTTCTTAAATCACAAGATGCACATTATTTGGATGGTTCATTGTTGTCACACGGGAGGACAATGCAATAGCAGGCATAAGTGAATGAAAACCAGGACTTTCTCAGTCTGTGCAGAAACATCAGAATGTGATCCAAAGGAAAAAGAAACCTACCTAAAAATGCAAAACCAAGCCAAACCGAACAATCAAACAAAAAAAAAAATTAAAGGTCAAACTGTAATGAATAAATAATGTAAGAGTACCAACACAGCCAACATGATCAGTCATAAGTAATTAAAGATGTGTGGGATGATTCACCATACCACATGTTCACAGGATGAAAAGGAAAGAGCATGAACCTAGAAATAAACCGTGTCTGAATGTGAAAATTAGTCAAAGAGTTATATTAGCATGCTGCCAGAATTAAGTAAGGCAATGTCTTGTTCAGAAGAAATAGCTGATAGAAATTACAAAACTAAGAAGAATAATGAATTTTTTTCTGTTTAGAATTTCTCGTTTTTTGAATTCCTGGAAAGAGTAGTGTCTGGAGCACACTCTAAAAATACTTCATATACTTTCTTTTGCATTTCTTAGACATAACTCAAAAAAACATAACAAGAGGCAGGTTTGTTTAACTTGAAGCTTTTGAGTAACTTAATTTATTATTCCAGAAAGATTCCTAGAAGTTTTCCGGTGTAAAGATAGAACAGTATGTCAAAGGCTTAGCCAGCTATATGATTTTAAAAAATATGTCAGATAGGAAGATTTAGAGAGTTGGGTTTTTTTAGAGGAAAAGAGAATTACCTAAACAAGTTTTACCTCTGTCTTACCTGTTCTCCTGAATTTTGAAGTTTATTGCTATTTAACCTTACTTTCGTATTACTTCCTCCTGCTACAGAGCCCAAAATACAGTACCATGAAACCTTTGAAGGAAATGAGAACAGTATTAGTTGATGCACAGTATTATTTCCAATTTTTGCCTAATGTAGAATATACAAATTTTGTGAAAACAGTCTCTGCAAAAAAACTCAGCTTAATTATAAAGAAGTATAGTCTAACTGCACTAAAAAAATCAATTAATTTATTTAGCTGGAAAACTAGATATACTACCGTGGCAATAAAAACAGATGATTCTCCGCTATCCTAACCCCACCTTGAGTTACCCTATTCCTCAAAGCTATCCCAAAGCACAAACTCTACAGGTCACCTAGATCCTTGCAATGGTATTCTTCTAAAGTCGGCCTTGGGTTCCAATTTAGCAAACTACCTGAGGACAGATCCTTAAAATCAGGCAAAAGAAATGCAGGCATGACATCCCTCCATTCTGTTGCGTCAGTTGCAGAGCTCAGCTTCCTGTCATCAAACCTGCCGAAGCTGCACTCGATCTCACTGTCTGTCATCGGTGAAGGTACTGAAGAGCACCAGTCCCAAGAGTGAGCTCTGAGGGATCCCACTCATCACCATCCACTACCTGGACACAGAGCTGTGGACCGCAACTCTCTGGCTCTGTCCATCCAGCTAATTCCTTATCCACTGGAAGGCTATTCATCCATTAAATCCACCTCTCTTCAATCTGGAGATCAGGATGTCATGTGGGACCGTATCAAAGGCCTTATAGAAGTCTAAATGATGACATTTTTGGTGTTTCCCTGTTGACTGTTTTTCACAAGGTGTTGTTGAAATTGAGAAGATTATTTTCAGCAAATGAGCCTTAAGATCTGAAAATTTCAGAGGTATTTTGACTCCTAGTACAAGAACTATATATGTCTAATTAAATCCTAGGCATACGTTTATCCTAAGAAACTAACTAAATCCTAAGTATTCAGTTAATAACTTCTACATTAAAAAAAATACCTTTCCTGTCTGCTCAACAGCTATGCGTAACTTTAGAAAAAAAATTCTTCTAGACTCTCTGGGCTCAAATGGTAAGAATAATAATGACATTTCGCCATCTAGTGGCCCAAAATGTTGCATTCCCTCTCCTCTATCAAACAAAATGAAGTTTGAACACTTACTAAAACAAACGAACTACCAAATTTTAAAGATTTTTTAAAATTTATTTTAGATTCAGTAAGGATAAAAAGGATAACCTTTTCCCTAATTAAACTATTTGAAATTCACTAACAAAACTGCATTAAAACCACAGGTTATGAAACAACTGTACACAGAAACACTTTTACCACTATTAATAAGATTCCAGTTTCTAGTAGGTTTATACACATGATTATTTTGAAGAAGCTTGCAAAATCACTATGAAAATTTCTCTCTCAAGAAACCTGCAGCTAGTGTACTTTTCATACTTCAGCCTGTTTGAATCCTTTCTGGACAAGGGAAGAAGAATAAGGTGATTTGGAACAGTTAGAATAGATTTACCAAGGGCAAATTAGGGCTGACCACCATGATTGGCCTCAGGGATAAAATTACATGATTGGCAGAGGAAGGGAGAGGAGCAGATGCCATTTACTTCTCCCAGGAGTGCATGGTAGGAGGAAGAGAAAAAGTAGACCTAAACTGAAGCAAGCGAGATTCCAACAGTACATAAGAAAAAAAGCTTTCCTATGAACATGTTGCCCTGTTGTAACACACTTACCAGAGAAGCTCTCTCCATTCTTGGAAGTTTTCAGAACTGACTGCATAAAGTTCTGAGCAACTGGTCTAGGCTCACAGCCAACCCTACTTTGAGCAGAAGATGGTACAAGAGACCTCTCCTAACATCCCCTATGACCTCCACAGTTCTGTGACTCTACATGTTCAACAGAAAGTGGACTATTTCCACCTGAACTATGTCACTTCAACACTTCATTAACAGAGACTTTGCTGTGGTACTTTTTTGCATCACATGATGCAACAGTCTTGCATCTCTTCAGAGGGTAACTAGGAGTATGTCAATCCCTAATCAAGAAACTTAGGTTTTGATAAGTGGAATAAATAAGTATTAGACAACAGAAGCACCAAGGGACATGATGCATGAGATTAAGAAAGTTTCATGCAAATGTGAAGATCAAAACAGTGAGTCACAGAGGAAAACTGACTCACAGATTTAAAAAAAGGGATATTTAATTAAGTCAGGATAACATAACCCTGTCAGGAACAAAGAAAAATGTGTTGCTATAGCACTGTTGAAACAACTTTTTCTCTTGTGTATGGTTTAGTTATTTCTTATGCAGTCATCATGAAAAACATTACCTGAATATCTGAATCAAACAGGGCTGGTTTAAATGTCATGGAGCAATGTGATCTAGAAAGTAACAGAGGAGGAGGAGGAGTCCTGCTTTTTTTCTTGCTGCTCATAGCTTCTTTGAGACTGCGATACAATGCACTTTGTTCAGCTTCAACTTGCTCAATTAAAGTTAGTGCTTCCTATGATTGAAATTAAAACAAAAGGGAAAACTATTAAAATATAACAATCAGTCAGATTTTAAATTTATACATTATTTTCAAATTGTCATAGAAAATTTCACTGCTATGTAGACAACTTTCAGTAGCTTTACATGTTATCCTACATCCTAACTTAGGATGAACAGTACTTTCTGCAAGCTTGCATACACAAGTTAATTTCACAATTAGAGAATGCAGGGCTGCCTATGAAAGAAGCATATACAGTTTTGGAAGAACCTATAGGAAAAAAGAGAGTGGTCACATATGATGTCGATAAGCAATTACTGCCAGCCAGTAATTAACTCCAACAAGAAACAAAAAAGATATCATCTCTTGTTTAGGAGAGAGCTGGAAATCTAATCTGTGGAATTTTTAGAGGAGCTGTAGAAGCAGTTAGACTGATTTTTTTGTACTTCAGAAACAGAGTCTAAAATAAAGTCTAGAAATAAAGAAAAAGGAGGAGAATGTTGGTCCAGAAAAAGTAGGGCTAAGCCATTTTTCCCCTGGTTATCTGTAGACTGCTGAAAGCTGACTGACAGTCTGTAAGTCTGTCAAAGATGTGGGGACCCCCTGCATACAGTGGCCATTCGGTTGGAGATCAAGGCTACATTTTTTTCTTACTTGACTGAATAGCAAGTTGGTAGGTTTCTTCACCTTGATTTCATTGTCAGTACAAGAGAAACTTAACTTGGAAATCTAATATTAGAACTTATTACTTCTGTATCTTTACTTGTGGCAGCTGTTCAGTTCATATCAAAGCCAAAAAGGCCAACTCCCAGAGACGAACAAGGATTACATTTTTTGTAGAGACAAGAAATGACATATTCTTACAACTAGAAATTTTATTTGAAGCCTTTTAGTACCCTACATGAGACCAAGGATTTAGGCTGAGCTGAGTCTGAAAGATAAAATAAAAAAAATTCCAAGATACTGGTAATTCCGTGACAATCCTACAGTCTTGCACCTTAACAGTTCCTTGTTTCTGTCCTCATACATTTAGAAGACTACACCATAGGGGTCAGATCACAGATTGAGTAAGCCTGGAATCTCATGTCCAAAAATTATGAAAATATTACAGATTTACGGTGAAATGAGTGAAGTTGGGAGCTAAGATTTAATAGAGCCTTTTGCATAGGTAACCATTTTCACAGCCCTACCACTCCACCACATTCCCTCGCCCTTTAGATTAGGGTTGCATGGACCTTAGTGGGACACATTACAGGAAGAATATAAGATAAAGAACAAGATACAGAGTGACTCTTTCCATCACACAACCATTTGACTTTTGCAATCAGTAGTTTGAAGCTTCATTGCTTCTTTAAAAACTATACTTCTTCATGGTAAGCTGTCCTATGATACAACTTTTAATTAAAAGGATTATAGGCTTGGTCTTGTCTGAGGACATATTTCTGATTAGTGAAAGGGTGGAAATGCTCCCAGGTTGAATAAAGACAGTGTTGTGACTGACAGTGGTACTGCATGACCTGTACCTCAGTAATTGTAGAAATTGGGAGATAATAAATGTGGCAGTGTTGCAAGATGAGCAAGCGTAATCTTGTGGTTGAGGAAGCCAAATGTCACCATAACTGTGATAAAACACATTTTATCCCTGCCTTTCCCACAGACTTGCACCATGGTATTAACTTAATCACATTAATTCAATTTTAGAACTGGCCAATGAGAACTACCAGTGTATACAATTCTGTAAAAACTTGGATGTCCAACTAGACATATAGGACAGGAAGAAAGAATTAAACAACTGTGAAAGAAATAATAAAAATCTACAGCAGCTCATTAAGCAGTTTGATGTAATTGAGTAAACACGTATGACTCAGAAGCTCCCATACCTACTCCATTGTTTACTGCATGAGAAATGGTTTTTTTCTATGCTTCTGAAAATAAAATAAACTGCTTCCTATTTTGCTGCATAATAAAAACAGATTTGTAGCACATTGTGCTGATTACAGGAGAAAAGACCAGAAGATGCAAGTAATTCTATGTAGAACTCTACAATAAAAAAAGGAAAAGCATGAAAATAGAAGTATGGATATGCCGTTTATCAAGTGAGCACCATCCACTTCAAGCAGGAAAATTAATTGAGCATATAATTAAATATTTCATCATAAAACAAATATCAAAAGAGATCATGCTAAGGTTGTCCAGACAAAATGAACTCTGATATTTTCTGGCAACTACCTGCAGATATATTATATTTTTTTTATCTACATGGTGAAAATGCACAGAAGCAAAATGTCGTGAAGGTCAGTGTAAGAGCTTGGTAAATGTTTATTTGGGATAACCAGATATTTCTTGGGAATTGCTTTTAAGTCTTCACTGGTGACTACAGTCACAACTTTCATACCATATCACAACATATGATATTCATAAATAACATCTATTTTAAAAATATATGAGAGATATTTTTAACGTATGCATTTTCTGATCCAGTTTCTGTGTTCGTCTGATGTAATTAAATATATAAATTACTTATCATGCTTCCAAATTTGTGGAACTTAAAAGAAAAACAATTTCTAGTAACTTCCTGTTTAAAATACTCTTTTATATATCATATAGTGAAAATTGAAGATTCTGTTATCTGTTGTACAGGCTATAAAGGAATTTCAAGCCTTGTTGATGAGCAGGCAATTTTCATGGACAGATGCTGGCATAAAGGTCAATGGAAATACTCTAATGGATTTCAAGAGACTGAAATGAACCCAGAAAGACCTACTTTTAGCTCCAATAGATTCCAAAATCCCAATATCTCAACTGGTTTTTTAGAAAGAATAAAATAAAGTTCATGTCATCATCACCAGCCAAAATATTCTAAGAAAACTTGGAGATCTTGGAAAAAGAGCAATGTTGAAGGTTACAATAAGGAAACCTGAATGACATTTTGACAAGGTATAGGTTCATAACTGCAAAGTCCAGGAGATTAAGCGTAGAAGGAAAGATCTTCTCTCAGGTTTCCTGAAATTTGCATGTATGCACAAAATTCGGGGATGTGCTCTTCCCTTGTTTTAAGGTCACTTTATTCTTTCATCATAATGAAACTTCTCAGGAAAAAAATTGACAATAGAAATTAAAAACACACGATGACCCTCAAGTTCTTTCCATTTTTCTTTATTTTATAAGTAGCATTCCCTGTCTTAATTACACATGAAACATGAAAAATTGAGCTAAAGATAAAGAATTTCTATCATAAGATTTTTCTTATTACCTCCAGTAGTTGCCTTTGGGAAGTAGCAGTTAAATCTTCAGGGAACTTCTGTGCAGCCTTTTGCATCAGAAAGATTGCTCTGGATAGCTTATTCCTTTTAATTTTTTTCATTATAAGTTCCTCTATAAAATAGATATTTTAAGACATTTATAAAACAGTGGCAACAATTTATTATACTTCTAAAATCTTAATTAATAAGCCTTACCTGATAAATATTGGAAATCTTCAATATTCTTCTCATGAGACTTACTAGACTTAAGAGTTCTGTCAACAACTTGACCACCTGTGCGGGAAGGAAATACTGAGTTACTCTGATAGTGCTATTACAAAAAATTGAGTGAGAGAGGTTAACATGCAGTTTTATATTAAAGCTCTGCTCCATCTCATGTTCTTTTGTTTAGTTCAAGTAGAATTTCTTGTACAGATTCATGCCACTAAAAATACTCCACCCTCCTGCTCTAAGACCTTTAGTAGTTATATTAACACCATAGAAAAAGAGAGGTTTTGTTTGATCACAGAGAGCAGGGCACAGTGTAGCTCTCCAGTGTCAAACTAATACTAGGTTTTAATTTTAAAAAACCAAAACAACACTAAGAATGAGAGAACAAGCTGAGTTTTTTCAGAAGGCATTTGGCAAGAGTCTGGGATATCTGGGAGATCTGGGATATCTGCTGACTGGAAAGATATAGAGACAACTTCACAGGAGTAGAAGTTCAAATTACTAAGAGCACAGAATAAAACATTCAAGTCATTCTCTAGAGAGATAATTACTATTACAGAAAAAAAATTAAGCCTGCAGAACATCCCCCAATTTTCTTTACTGGCACTGTAAAACTTAATATTATAACTGAAACACAACAACAAACTGTCTAGGAATAACATCCATTAGTTGCAGAAAAGTTTAACTCCCACTAGCTGGAGACTAGTATCATGTAAATCTAAATTCTGCAAATTCACTGCATTAGTCCTGTCCATATGTAGCATACAAACTGCCCAATATCAGCTCCTCTTCAGAAAGCAGATACTCCTTTATTTCTTAGTACTACAGAATATATTAACAAAAAGACTCTAATCAAGTTATGAAGATTATTTAACTTTAATGAAACCTACCTTGTGTAATTTTAAGAAGTTTCACAGCTGCTCGATGTTGGGCCTGAATGAGCTCCAAGTGTAAATCTGTTACAAAACCATTATCTGTTCCTGTTTTATCATCACCATATCCCAAAACAGAATTCAAATTCTGATCATTTGAGTCCACCTAATAAATAGGAAGTGGCAATTAAGCAAATAAAAACTTTCATTACTTAGCTTACTGCATTTTTCTTGAGATTGATATTATTTCAGTAAACTGAGAAACACTGAAATTTGTCATATTATGTAATATGTAGTCAATCAAGAGAGCATGAAAAGGAGAGTGACCAAACAGAAAAAGCACGGATAATAGACAAAGAAAACTAGACAAAATCTGACAATCAATAGAAAACTGGATCAATAATAAAGACAAAACTGCAAAAAATATGTTTTACTGTGTTACTAGTCCACAAAACAAATATCATATTGATATAGATTGACAATATTTAGAAAATCTGAACTTGCATCAACAGCAAAAATTGATTTTAATAATAAACAGTTGCAAGCAATAAATATGAACAGGATTTCTGCTCTTATTTTATACAAGAAATCTATATATTATAATTATTTCAAAAGAAAATGTTAAAGCCTAAAGGAGTTCATAGTTTATTATTGAAAGAGAAAAATGCTATTTCAACTTGTGCTGGCTTTGGCTTAGGCAGAGTTAGTTTTCTTCACAGTAGCTGGTATGGAGCAGTGGTTTGGATTTGTGCTGGAAATACTGTTGCTAATGTCAGGGATGTTTTCATTATTGATGAGCAGTGCTCACACGGCATCAAGGCTGTGACAGCACTGCTTCTCCTCACACCACCCCTCCAGAGAGGAGGCTGAGCAGGCACAAGAAGCTGGGAGGAGGCACAAGCAGGGCAGCTGATCCCCCTGACCAAAGGGACATTCCAGCCCATACAACATCATGGTCAGTACGTAAAGCAGGAGGAAGGAGGAAGGGCCGGATGTTCAGTGATACCATTTGTCTTCCCAAGTCACCCAAGTTAGATGTGATGGGGACTCCTGCAGCTGGCTGAACACCTCCTGCCCGTGGCAAGTGGTGAACTAATTCCTTGTTTTGCTTTGCCTGTGTGCAGCTTTTGCTTTCCCTATTAAACTGTCCCTATCTCAACCCACAAGTTTTCTGGCTTTTACCCTTCCCCAAGACACTGCGAGGGACTGGCTGAGCAGCTGTGTGGGGCTCAGTTGCCAGCTGGGGTTAAACCACAACACTAATACACAGAGATATATTTTTTCTATTCTCTTATTACATGGGCCAGGAAAACAAGGTACATTTGACAGTGCTAAGATTTCTAAGTATGAAGAAAATGGGAGGTTTGTGTCATCAAAATACAATATATTACTGATAGATTTTGTTGCAGTGTAGCTTTTTGTAAACTTCACCTTTGTACAGCAGTTGTCAAATATCGACTTTCCATCTGGTAACAGGGTCATTAACCGAGATGTGTTCATGTCATTAATTGCTTTTTCAAGAATTTCATAAGCAATTTGTAATTGTTCTGAAGGCATTTTCTGAAATGAAAACCCATATAAACACATTTTCTTAGATAACAGCATTAAAAACTGTAATACAGATATCAAAAATGCTTTTCTTTTTAGCTGCTGAAGTTTTAAAACTGTCAGATAATCTTTACACAGGTACTACTCCCCATACTTTCATAGACTTATATCAATGTTTTAAATTTAAAGTAGGACTGATTTTCCTTCAGCTCAAAAAAAAAAAAACAAACCAAAAAAAAACCCCACAATTACTCAGTTAGCTTATAGCAGAATGAAACCGAACTTAAAGAACTAAGTTGAAAACATAGTATTTTTCACAAGCAGTTTTTCAATATTCCATTAAACACTACTAAGAAAACACAGTTTTTCAGGAAACACCACCTTTACATAGACTGTCACTGAACTAAACCTTCTCCATGTGTGTGAGCATTAAGACTTATCACTGACAACGCTCCTGAGTCCTCAGGCTAATGCATATCATTTGTCCCTAACGTGCCTTAGTAAGTCATTTGATTGGACAATTCTGCAAAGTGCTGAACAAAGCAAGGACACTCAGGATGTTTCATCTGTTCCACATGATTCTCACAAAAAAAAAAAGGAAGTAAAAACACAACCCAAAATACTTTCCTAAATGAAGCAAGGACTAAAATTTCTACCATCTTAATAAAATGTGCTATTAAACCATTTAAGGCTGGTACTGCACATTGGCATTAAAAAAAAGGTATACAGTGGAAATCACTATGTTCATGCTGTAAAAAAACTTTCAAATACAATCTCTTCCAGAAAAATGATTGATAAAAAAGACTCATGGAAATTTTTCAAATTTAATTTCATTTGAAAAAATATCTTTGCTTTTTTCCTCTGCACTAGTAGGATTGTGTGAAATATTTCATCTTTGTAAAACTAAATATAAAATTGTATGAAAAGCTTCAGAAGTATTCTTATTCTATTCAAAATCAATGTATCAATGAAGATAAATTGGTATCAAAATATTCATCAGTTACCATCAGTATTTCAGGCATATCACAGGTTTCGTCTTGTGAAAGAGAAGCACTTCCTCCTTTTTCATAGGAAAAAAAGCAGAAGTGAAAATTAAATAAATACAGAAAATTTTAGTACCATTTGATCAGCTTTACTACTAATTTCGGAGTCTGGCAAGAATTCCGTTCTTCAGTGTTTGACTATGAGAGGCAATGATATTGTTTCTTTCTATTGTCTAAGCTTTCCAGGGCTTAGGCACACAGCAATGTATGTACAGTTAAAATAATACAGGATATAATTATCCAATAATGTATTTTAAAGGTACCCGATATTTCATAGCCCCATTACATCCAAGCTAATGAAACTAGGACTCATCTTGTAGCTCCTCATTTGTAGCATTCATATCAATTCTCCATTTTGAAATCAATTCAAATCTATTATTATCAAATTCACAGTGGGTTTAGCATTAATTTCACTTATAGAAGGATTTTTAAGTATAGGAGGTCATATTTTTATGATAGATGCTGTTTCATTTTACTATTTACTGAAGTGGTATTATCACCCTTTTAATGTTTGCTTTGACTGTTTAAATCACTTTCATTTATAAAGATTGCATCCAAATTTGTGTTTTCAAAACAAGAGAAAGCAGTTTTTTAGTTCTCGGTTACAGCCCTCTAATTTCACTTCTTTGCTGAAATAAACTATTTTTTTGCCCTTTCAAAGGAACAACCTTCTAGTCACTCCTTGTGCCACTTTTGCATGTTTGTTTTTGCTTGTTCACTGTCTCTTCCTCATAAAAAAGAAAATTTGTATTCACTCAGTACTCATTCTGTAAATAGGCTCTTTTCAGCACAAGCGTGTTCTTGACTGTCAGCCTGTTTTGACCAATGCCTCCTATCTATTCAGCTTTTTTTTTCCTCCAAAAAGACATATCTAAACTGAATAAAAAAGAAAGGGTGCTACAATGAGGACTCATTTAGTCTCCCTGAGAACATTACAATTTTCATAACACCACCAAAACCAATACCTACTCTACCTTAATAACGAATAGTAATTTCCCAAGATTTTTTTACTTCCAAAAGTGCAAAACTATTATCATTTCTTTCTGTTTCTAGATATGGTCTAAAAAGATCCTTAACATTTACTCTCTAATTACTGTAAAACATTTATGAGAATTACAATTCATATTCCAAAATACACATCAGAGAACTCTTAAAAGTATGTCTAAATATTCGTGTTTAACAGCATTAGTCAGGTTTTGGAAGGAAATTTGTTTAATGTGATTGTGATAGCATATCCCAATAATGTCAGCCAAGTTCAACTTCAAAAACAATTGAATTACTGTACAAAAATCAAGACTACATAGAGAAGAAAACCAAGCTGATGACCCAATAAATGCAAAAGCTTCAGTATAACCTCAATATTTTCCCCTTTTGTTTGGTCTGCAACTAGTCAACCAGCATTTGAAGGCTCCAAAGGAGCCACAGCACGTGCTGCCTTTTGCCTAGCCCAGAGAATGTACCAGTGATCTGAGGCTGCTCTGAACGGGCTAAGAGACATGCAGAAGACCTGTGAGGAGAGTGAGTAATAAGAGATGAAATCCAAAATGGGGTTACTTCAGTAGAACTGGAAATGTAAGGAAAGAAATCATAAATCCTTGGAAAAACAGGTTCCATTAGCTCCAATAATGGGTGAAATTTTGTGCGAAAACCACTGTCCTTCTACTCTCAACAATCTCTTTGCAATATTTTTTGAATATGTATGTTTGTCAGTTTTCACCTCAGAAAAGTTCCAATCTTAAAAGTCATTCTTGAAAGAAAACTCAATTTTTCTTGAAAGCTTTACCTTCTTTTTCCTTGGATTCACTTGTAGAATCAGCTACATTTTCCAGTATTGCAGCTAGACATAAGGTTATCTCTGCAAACATTACATTAGTGTCTGCTATGTTGCTCTTCTTAATTATTTCATTCATTATCCACAGTATATGAACCCACTAAAAATGAGGGAATGGGGGAGAAAAAGAATCAAGACAGAGATAAATCAATTTTTTGGAAGACATTTATGTATTACAGAGGTAGACAGGGTTTTGCACTCAAAATTGTTTAAAAATATTCGCAAGCATGCACAGAACTCCTTTCCAGGATCTGGCTTCTTTTTTTAAATGTCACCAGATTAAGATGCTGAATTTACACTGCTCCACAGGCCCTGTTTCTTCAGACAGCAGACTTTTTTCGTTTTGGAACATTATTATTCCTGCCATTCCTTTATGAATGTTCGACAGCCATAACTTTTATACCTTGCTCTAGTGCAGTAAGCTTTCCAGTAGATTTGATTACATGCCTCTCATTTATCTCCGTATCTTCCCACTTAAACTCAGAATAAAGGAGACCCAAACGCTACTGTTGTACACACAGAGGGAAATAACTGTACACTGCCTTCTGAGGAACCTCCAAACAATTTTACTATATAGGGTCACAAAATTAACTCCTCCAGAAACTGACTGGTTAGCACCAAATGGCAACCCAGAGAGCCCATTTCACCAAGAGCCTCTCGCCCACAGGACAAATTCAAGGTACAGCTGTGACTCTCTCCAGTGGGCTGAACACTACTCTACTATTGACTCCCATCTCCCGTGTCTTAAGCTGTAAGGTTTCTGCCACTTTGTTCAACTGCTCTAGGGAACTTTCATGAAACACATTGATATTTTCTGCCACAGCATCCCAAATTCTTCATCTTACACCATGCCCAAATGTTTTCACTAATTTAGCTTCTTACCACCATGGCCCACTGGCAGAGAGTGGGTTACTTCACTGCAAAAAGACTAAGACAATATTTTGATACTGGCATATGTGAGCACAGTGTGTTCAAAGTGTATATATAATTCATATTTTTGAAGATTTATCTGCATTTTACCGTAAGAAAAGGTACTTAGACTGGATACCAGTATTTCACTGGCTTTACTGTAACAGACTGCATTCACATTAAGAGAAATACATTATAATGAAGGAGTACTTGGTAAGCTTGGGTTTTGTGGATATATTCTAAGCAGTCACTTCCACTCATTTGGATTTGCTGAAGTTCCGTTTTACACTTCTGCCACAAACACATTACTACATCAACAAGTATTTCTTTGTCAGGATGGACATTCTGGAAAGAAAAAACAATATAATTGTGGAAACGGGTTGGCATATAAACACACAAATAACCCAGTACACAAACAGTCTCAACAGTTTTCAACACAAGTAAATAAAATATGTCACTTTCTTATAAGGGATGACAACATTTTGAAAGCTTTAGAAATACATTTTAAAAAGAATTTCTGGTAGACCACCCAAGCTTTTCTTCTCTCAACAATATAACTGGGTTTAGAGGTCTGGGGAGCTTACTTCTTTTTGTTTATTGACAGCTCTTAAAAGTAACACAGACAAGGAAATCAGTGACATGAAAATTACATGAGAGAGGAAATTAACTAGGACAGTGTAATAATCAATAGATTCTGGAGAAACTTTATTTTTATTAAAGTATTTAAATATTTGCAGAAGAAAATCTAAATTAATAGTTTTATTTTGTTTGACAGACTACTTCCAAGGGCTGTTGGTGCATCTGAGATGATGAAGCAGTGAAAAACAAACAACTAGAAAAAACTTTGGAGTGAAATATCTAACAACTGAAAGAAATGTTAAATCCTATCTGCATCTTGCAAAGAGAATAATTAACAAATTCAAAACTCTAGTCAGTTAACCTCTTAATTAACACATTTTAGAAGGCAATAGAGTCCATCTATGTGTTAAACACATTCTGAACAGTGAGTAAGGATCAGTACACATCTTTATCACCATTTACAGTGGAGTGGAACTAGTATCTCAGGTGCAGTGAAACCTGACATATCCACACTATCTATACTCTCATATATGTTCAAGTGAAAGATTTATGTTATATTGATAATGAAACTGGGGGAAGAAAAAAATTGAAAAAACTTAAATCAAAATTACTTTTGCCACCGGTTTGGTGGCAGCAGGCTGCTAGATTGCCTCAGCTATATATCATGTAACTTCACCGTCAGTGAATGCTCTGCTAATCAGGGGCAAATTTGTCTGTGTTCCCTGGACAGAAGATCAAGAAGTCTTGCAGGAAATGTAGAAGAATCAGTAGAGTTTAAATCCAGGTAACTGCCTCCATACAGACATCACATTAAAAACTGACAAATCATGCTATCTAGAGGTATCTCTGGGGTACCTCACAGGCAAGATACTTTGACTAAATATACTACACCAAAGCTAAAAACGTGTGCGCTCCAGTTATATCCAAATTGTGGCAATATTCAAATTATATCAAAAATAAATTCTGCAGTTAAGATATATGCCATGTTAGCAGAACAGGTTTTTTCTAAGGAAAATTTTTCATTAGTCTTTTGGATCACAAACTTTTTTCATGTAAGTGCTAGTAGTGGAGACATTTCTCTGTCATCTTTTCCCCTCTCAGTAGCACATTACAGGGAAATCTCAGTTTGAGCAAGTAAAAGTGGTTACTCTGGAAATAAACCATCAGATATATAATGGGATTAATTCCACAGTAGAGACTTCAGCACAGGTCCCACTCTCATTGGTTTAGTTGTTGCTGCTGCTTGTTTGGGTTTTTTGCAGTGAGAATTTACCTTAAATCGCAGACATAGTGCTGCTAAAAAGGCATTATCATTCCTTAGGGTAACTGCCGCCATTTCTATGCAGAATAAATATTGCAGAAGTATTTTCCACAGCTGACCATATCTGCCCACCTAAATCTAACATATGTAAAGAAATTCAATCTCTGCTTGATTAGCTGAAACACACAATCAGCCCTATGGTCTTCCCAATAGATTTAATATCTAATAAACATTTTTAAAGTAACTGATTACAGAGCATTTTTTTTAAATTAAGCCATTTTTTTAAAATCACAAACTGATAACATTGATAAGTACATTTTTTCACTTTTTATATTCTTGCAGTTTGTTAGTCATGCAACTGATTCCTTTGATCTCCAATTATATGCATTCATCACAGATTAAGTGATACATTGAGAAGAAATATCTCAAATTCTGTTATTACCTGCTCAGATGTGGAGACACAGGAAAACACTGTTGTTGCCAAAATCGTAAGATCATGAAAAGGATCTCCATGCTTTAAGGATTCCTCTACATTCAACATTTATTAAAAAAAGGAAAAAAAGGAAAGGCAAGACATTGTATCTAATTTAAAATCTAAGTTTGAAAATATCTGAGTCAACTGATTTACTAATATAAGCCAGCAGGTAACATGGTCTAAGGAACAGTAAATTCAAAGGGGGACAGATAATTCCAAGTTTATTCACTTCTGTGAAAAGTAAGCATTTCTATTCTTAGGAAACAGAAAGTTTTCAAGATATATTCAGGGGTTTTGGTTGTCCTAGAATTAAACTGCAGTTGCTCTAACAAGTTTTTCTTGCTTCTATGTAAAGAAATTTTGCATAAATTAAATATAAGAACAGACCAAAAAAAACCTCAAAGATCTGTTTCATTTTTTCCCTGAAAACTTGTCTGAAAACATTCAATCATTTTACATCCTTCCTTATAACTTGACACATGTTTAACATACATCATGCATTTCCCACTTAAGGGAAATTTTATCAAGTCCTATTTTGGCAAGTGAAAACTGGAAAAAATAGGTGGCATTTTCTCAATTACTACTTTTTATCATAGACCATCACCCCAAGACACCATTGCATGAACCATACTACGTAGTTTTTAAATAATTAACAAAACCTCTTGCTACAAAAATATTTGAAATTCAAACACATCTATAACTGAACAACACTCACTTCTAATTGTTTGTGTCTTTTCAGAACCTTGAGATGTGCTGGCTTCTTTGCTATTATCATCACTAATAGAAAAACTACGTTCAAATTTTCCTGGGAATACTAAAGGTTGCATCAGTGTGAGAAGTTTGAGTTCTATTTCAATTTTCTTCCATGCTGGGTCAACTTGAGCCTAATTGAGAGGAAAACAAACATAGAAATTGGCCTTTAAAATATGTATTTTGAATACTCCTTACCCTCATAGGAAAAGACTAAATAAAGAACATCTCAATCATATCCAGATTACCTGAAGAAAATTAACAACAAATTCAAGAGCAGAATAAAACACGTCCCACTCTTCATAGCTGAAAGCTAATTTTACAAATTTCACAGCAGCATCTCCAGACACCCCTTTTTCTCCTGCAGTGATGACAAAAATATTTTCTCTGTTTTACATATATGTATTCAGAAGTTTATTGAAATTATTATTTTAATAATTTGGGTATCAAAAAATAAAAAGATAAATATCCACACATTTTTGAACAGTCAGCATAATTCAAAGGATGTTTTAATAACTTTATAAGGAACAACAGCTTTATCTTTTCACTGTAATGTCTATGGTGACATGCTGCTTTAATGATGTATCTGCAACCATAGAATCATAAAAGTTTGAAAAGACCTCCAAGATCATCAAATCCAAACTTCTAACAAATGCCCACTTAACCATATCACAGTGCCTTGTTACATTCAAAAGAGACTGTACCATTATTGATATTAACATACTTGTGTAGAGAATACCAAGGATCTAGCCCCTGCTGTTGCAGGAAGAGCTTAAATCACCCTATAATGACTCTTACTACCAGAAATTTAGTTTAAAAATTGCATAGAAACACACAATTTCTTTCAAGACAGGTAAACATTTCTCATTACTGTGTCAGAAAATGCTCATGTACACACAGGGAGCCTTTTTCCTCACTCTTGAAGTCTATCCAAACCACAGCAAGGCAGAAAACAGACTTCCTGGTCCTTCGAACTCTCAGCAAGTGTTTTAGCTAATATATTCAGCAGTGTTCCACAGTCCTAACCATATGCCACAGTCACTGTCCTGAGTTGGAAGGGACCCACAAGCTTGATCACCAAGTCCAGTTCCTGGCCCTGCACAGAACCACTCCAAGAGGACACCATTTTGCAGACTCTTTATGGATAGAACAGCTACTAACATGAAAATTAATTCTGCTCATTGTGCATTTGTATCACTGGGTACAAAATCCTTTGAAATTCAAAAATAGCTTACCTGTTAGCATCAACTGCAGAAGAGTAGATGACGAATTAATTATACCAAAACTATTGGTGCCACTGCTCTCTCCACCTTCAACACAGACAACTTGTTAAACCAATTTATAATTTGACATGTTATGTTCTAATTAGCCAGGAATCATATCAAGAAAATATCATTCTGAAGTGCACTTAGTCTCTGTATATTCTTTTACTGACAAAATACCTCTATATCCAGGACTATATTCAGCCCAGAGCTCAGCAAAAAAAAAGCATGGAAGGAACCATCAAGTCCAGTGTTTTTCTCAAGATTTTAAATCTAACTTTGAGTGATTCTTTTTTTTTTTTTTTAAATCAAACACCATGGTATTTTGACCTTGCCTGGCTTCTCGACCCCCATCCGGCTGCTCTCTCACTCACACTCCACAACAGGACAGGCAGAGACAGGAGAAAAAATTAGATGGAAAGCTTATGGTTTGGATAATGCTGATTAAATAAGAAAACAAAGCTGTGACTGCAAACAAAGTAGAAAAGGGAATTTATTCACTGTTTACCATAGGTGGGCAGATACCCAGTCACCTTCTGGAAAGCAAGGCTTCAGGATGTGTAGCAGTTCCTTGGGAAATCCCCCATCCCCTCCCTCAGCTACAGGTGTAGCTGAACTGGATGGGCTTTGGTGTGGATTAGCTGTTTGGTGAGTTCAGGCCGGCTGTGCCAGCTATGTCCTCTCCCAGCCTCCTGGCCACCTCCAACCCAGTGGTCTTTGGGGAGAGGAGGGTTGGAGAGACAGCCTTGAGGCTGTGCAAGAACTACTCAGCAGTAGTGCAAACACTGGCGCGTTAACAACACTGTTTCAGCCATAAATACATGGCACAGCACAGCCTGTAAAGGCTGCTGCAAAGAAAGTGAACTCCAGTTTACTTAGATAATATATGCATAAACTACTGCAGATTTTTACTGATTATAATAGACCATGGAGATCAACCCAGATTTTTATCTTCTCTTTTACGAAGATAAGAAAGACTACCTGCTTCTAAAGGTGCTATTGTTATAAATTAAATATATACCTTCAGGCACATTCGGGTTTTTTTAATAGAAAAAAACAAAATAAAATGGAGGTCCAGGCTCCTCACCGACACTGTTTTTGCTTCTTTAAGCTGTTACCTGAGAGGATTTCTAGGCCTGCAGAAAAAAGCTCGGAAGTGACATCACGAATTTCAATTTCATCAGGAACAGGAGGATGAGGGGGCAATAGATTCCTGCTACTATCAGACAGTGCTTCCAGAATGGCAAGGAACTGAGCTGCAGCACCATCAAACATTTCCACCAGCAGCCGCTCGGTAGTGGTGCGAGGCCACGACAACTAAGTAAGAAAAGGTAATTTAAGCTTTGTGACATCTAAACCGACTTGCAATAAAGCAAGATTTTTTCAAAACAGTTCTCCATCAGAAAGTAAGTATATGTTCAAAACAGAAAATAACATACTGTAAAATATATTGCTGTTATTAATGTCGTGCTTCAAAGGCATAGCAAAGCCTCATGCTAAGTGGGTACAGTACTCAGGAAGACTAATCACTTCATAGCAACCAGACACAGTGCTGCATGGTATTTTACTTCAAAAACAGTACAGCAGAAATTATGAGGGAGAGTATTAAGGCCATGTAGTTTAAAGCCACGCAGATCTCTCCTGATAATTTTCTAAAGTAATAATTAGTACATCTTCCCTTCTTTCAAGCTTGTTCTGAGTTTTATTAATAGATTCTGTTAATGATGAAATTGGAAGAATAAAACTTTCTGCTTGTGTATAGCACCATGTGTATTTTGAATAATTATATCACATTTTCATCACATGACAATAGTAAAGGAAGAGAAGGATCATACAAAATGTTAGACTTACATTTACTGCTTTTCTCGGGTTAACTTTTGACTCACGTCGAAAACTGTTTGACTTTCTTCTGGATTCATATACTGCTCTCTTGAAAATCATCACTGACATCTGGCACAAGAAAAAAGTAAGTCAATAACCATGCTCTATGTTCTGTTCACACAGATTGTAACTACTCTACCTTTTTATAATGAATTGCAGGATGATACCTTTAGAGTGGCCTCTCTAAAAGTGTTTTGTGTCTCTGTATTTTCCAGAGAACTGATATTTTCTAATTGCTTCAGTTCTTCAATTTTAATCAAACCACGGCGAGCAAATACCTGTCCAAAGAATTAAAAAAACAAAAATTATACTCTGTGTTCATATTCTGCATGTTGATATTTAATTTTAGAATAATATAATTCTTAAATCTATATGACTGCAAAGAGCTGCAATGAAAGTCAGGTCCTGAACAACTGAAAAGGAAAACAAAACCTTTGCAAAACATTTTTTGTATATATGCATGGGACCTGGCCAGTGTTTAATGCTGGAAGTCCGTGACTGCGAGTATATTACAAAGTGCTATTGCATTTGAGTTGATTACACATTTACATGTGGAAACACATCTACACTTTGCAGTAAAAATCTGGAATACAGACAGAACTCTAAATACATATGATCTGATAATAAGTAGGAATATTTAAATATATATTTCACATTTCAGTGCATCTCAAATGCCACATAAGGTAAATCAGGATACCTCTCCATGAATGCCGGCTTGACAATCAAAATAACACTGAGAAACTGCTGTATATAGGGTGGCTCTCCATGTCAAATAATGCACAGATAAGAGTGGAACGGATGATTCCATACATATACTGGCCCACAGTAAGTATTCCAGGACCTGTATTGAAGAAATCTAATTTCAAAATGAATGTATTTTAACCTACATAAATGTACTACCTATTTCTAAAGGACAGACTTAGTCTCATCTGGTAGGACAAATTGAAAGAAGAAGAAAAAAAATCACAGAAATTGTATTAATTTTCAACATGTTTTTGACTAAAAAGCATTCCTCCTGCATATTATTGTTTTTTTCCATCTTAAACTGTGATCAAATGCTCTACCTTAGCCACTCCAGTTCACTATAGTCTTGCCAGCAGACAGATCCTGCCTTTCTCTCTCATCTGCTCTTATCTTGAGTTATCCCTCTCTTTTCGGGCAGCTCTAGTGTTCAGTTTTCAACAGGTTCAGCAAGCTTACTTGGGATGCAAAGGAGTCTGTCTTTTGCAGTGAAATCCTGCACTCAGATTAATTTATACCCATGGAACTCTTGGCTCCTAACTTGCAGGGCAACATAGTCATTGCAGCAGTCTAATTTTAACAATTAGTCCTACTCAATTGAATGAACAGCATCTGTATCTTCCTCTTACTATTTTCTTTGGGTCAGCTCTTCCATGAGGTACATAAAATGTGCACAACCTTTGTCCTAAATTAAGTTAACATACAAATTTTCTTTTAATCTGAATTTCAAGAATCTGAAATACTCACGATCAATTCCTCTGTTTCCTGTATAGCAGAAACCTGAATATGTTAAAGGAGGTGCTAAATCACTTCTGGTTTTAATAGATGTTCAAAGATAAAAAATCTTTCCTGCTCAGTGAAAGATTCATAAAACAACATATAAGAAAATATACTGTATTAAGGCTGATTCAAATTCTGTTCAAATTTTAGGAGAAAAGAGTAAAGCTAAGACAAGCAAAAACCACATTCAGAAAAAAAAGGCGGGGGGGGCAAGGCCAGGTTATTTTTAGCAAGTATTTACAACTAAAACCCTAGCCACCAGGTGTCAGCACATTTCCACATTTTAAGAAACAAAAGCCCAATTCTTGGAACATACATAGATGTCCAAAACAAAGCACCTGGAATCCTCTCCAACAGCCTAACATATGGCACCTCAATGTCCAGCAAGACATTACGCTGGGCTCCATTCCACAGCTGAGGAAGGAGCAGACTCAGGAAGGCATGAGGGCTTAGAAATCAACCACTCTGAAATGCAGACATTTTATTTCCTTATGAAAAAGTACTACTATTGGCAATGCCAGTGAAATTGAAAAGTCAGGGTACAGTGTTATGCAAAACACAGGTGCATTTTCTAAACTTCTGCAAATTTTTCAACTCCTTTTATTTATTTTGTCATACCTTAGCAGACTGACCCATCACCATCAAATGTCTGCATATAGTGTAAATATGGATAGTACCTGCAAAAACAAATTAAAATTAAAAAACAGGTAAGTTCTATAATCCTACATGAAATTTGTTATGCTAAGCAACTCAATCTTTTTCCTATTATCTGGGTTGTTACTTCCAGAGAAAAACAATTTAATGACTTTTCTTTAAACAAATGAAAAGACTAATGATTTTTCTGTAACAACTTCTAACTAAGAGAAGATGAAGCCATTAAATTCTTATGTGACATTAGTTTCAAAAACACCTACACAGTGAAGCAATATAATATAAGAATGAAATCTTTAAAATTTACTATCAATTTTTCTAAATAACTGATAGAGAGACAAATCTTATTTTCACCCCCAAAAGCCAGGCTCTTTAAAACAAAATACTACCTCTCCTCACAGACCTTGCCTTATGTGATTCTTTCAAGTCCATCATAGTACTGTCCTGGCAGACACCACCACTATTACATTATATTAAGTATGATAAGTGACATGAAGAAAATTGAAAGCCAGTAGAGTTTCCAAGAGCATCAAAATGACTTAGAAATGAAAACCTGTCAAAAATTTACTTGACTTAAGCAATGTCATAAAATTTTCAAAAATCAGTCCTAGAAGTATAAAAGACACTGCAGTTCTGAGAGACAAAAAAAAGCCTATTCTTCTGTCTGTATGAATGTTCAGAAAGGGACACCTGTGGCAGCAGGAGGCATCACAATGTCAACTGTCATAGCTAGAAGGGTGTTATTATCCCAATAAGCTCAAATGGAGCAAGTATTAGGAAGATTTCTTTTTATCAGTCAAATGTGTAATGAGGCACAAAATCTATTGTCTGAAATTGCAGAAAAATGTTCAGGAACTAGGGAAAATCTGAGTTACTGCCTCCTTCTAATTAGAGTAGATTATTGACTAGGATTGGTACAGAGACCTGTCCCACACAAAAGCAGCGGGATGTAAGAATGGCAATTGAGTATATTTTAATTTTAATCTTCTCCCATAGAAACATACAATCAAAAAACACACCTCAAAAGCAGAGATTGAGGGCAACAGCAGTCCCAGTAAAACCAAAGGATAATAATTTTGACCAACCATAGCTCAGAGAAAGTACATTTTTCCAAAAGAAATTAAGAACAATATTATCTCCTCAATTTATATTGCAAAAATTGACTGTAGTAGCTCAGTTGGTCAGCACATGGTGCTAACAATGCCAAGGTGGTGGGTTCATTCCCTATATCGACCATTCAGTCAAGAACTGGACTTGATGATCCTTGTGCGTCCCTCCCAAAACAGAATATTCTGTGATTCTGTGAAATTCATTCTAGTTTGTTTACTTCTGACTAAATAACATTGCCTCTCAAAGCAAAAATACGCTGCTGTTGTCCCTGAAATTAAAATCTTGATAAATCATTCTCTGTGTATCTAGTTTGCAGAAGTTCCACTCTTTGCTCAATTTTTCCCTAATTCAAGCATTTACAAGTAGTACCCTAAAATCTTACACAGAGATTAAAATTCTTAAATGCCATATGGTATTTTTTAGAATAGTTTTATTATCAACTCTTCCCTTCAAAGTACTTTCAAAAATACGATGCAATAGCAGACAATAATTTTCTACTCTTAGATCTGCAATCCCCTTTTAAAAAAAACCAACCAACCAATCAACCAAAAAAAAACCCCAAACCAAAACCAAAATCAACAACAAAAAAAACAACCACCAACCCAAAAAAACAAGACAAAATGAACTTATCAAAACAAACATTTCATTGATAGAAAAATCTTGAGGGTTTTTTTGTTAATCAGGTTTCACTCCAAAAATGTCCTTACTTTTGACATTATTAGTATGTCAACTTAAGCACAGTTATGATAAGAAAGCTGATGCTTTTACAACAGTCCACCTGAAAAGGCACGCTGCAGAAATTTTAATTTTAAAATCCCTTCTATTAGAAAAACAAAAATTTAAAAAAAACTCCTACTGTGATTGAAGACTAACTAGAGATTTATTCATGACCCCTAGGCTGACAGGTAAAGAGCATGTATAAAAGTTTCCCTTCACAGCTTTGCTTAGCAAAGAAATGTAAATGGAAAGCCTGAGGTACCGTTGTAGATAAGCCAACACAAATTCTCCTGAGGTAGAGCCACTTGCATAGTGAGTCTTAACGAGGTCAAGACATTGAGACAAGTCTGCAGAGACTCTTGATTCTGAAGATTTCTGTCACTGCTGCAAACCATCTGATAAATGCAAACATTTCTCGCTTGCAAAGCATGGAACTAAAACGCATAGAAATATATAAAGTTAATTAAAATATAAGCATATGTCAGTTCACATCAGCAAAGTACAACAAAATGGTGAGTAGGAAAAGATTAGGCATAACAGAAAAACAAAATCAGCATGACATTGAACTGAGCATTAGAATATTGAGAAAGTGCTAAAGCTTCAGGGTTGCTTTACCATTAACCTGAGTCAGTTTCCACTGTGTTACAGGATGAAAATGCAACTAGTACACTAGGAGTGCTGGAAGGAGTGTAGGGAGAATAATGCATTAAACCACTATCCAAAGAATATGGCTCTCTTGGGTTCTCTGTAGATGTCTTCTATAAACCAAGGCAAGTTTTAACTTCTACACTTCTCCATCCATATCACCAATATCTTATTTCTCACTCTCATCTGTTACTTTTCTCTTCTACAGATGGATTTTTCCTTCTCTTCCTTGTAAATACCTAACACAATGTGACCTCAGTCGTGCCTGGACTACAGCATCAGCTGAACAAACAATGTGAAAAAATGAGCTAAGTGGGACATGACCAGTCAGTGCCTACCAATCTCTCAGAAGCCTCCTAACCTGATAGCATTTGAAATTATAATTTTCTTTTGCAGTTAATTCACTGAAGCTGAAAGTTTCTAGCCCAGAAACTACATTTATATTATTTTATTAGTGCTACATTAAAAAAAAAGCTAACTGAGGAAACACGGCAAAAAAATTTACATCTAAAGCCTTTGGATGTAATCATTTGACACATTATTATTTTCCACTTCCAAATGTAGGGATCATTGCCAAACTAGATTCCATATCTGAAAATCTACGGATATCTCAGTCCGTTAAAGCTAAGTTACAGAACAGGCATTTAGTATAGACTTGGATAACATTTGGCACTAGGATTGGTTCAAGGTCTAGGCAGACATACAGAAAACAGAGGAGAGCATCTGTAGAATTTCAAATTTATTTACAAAACATTTTTTAAAATGTATTAACATAGTCTTTGATCGTATTCTTTCTAGGAAGCTGAACCACATTTTAAAAACAAAAAAATAATATCAACCAAATATCTCTTCTACCATGACATCTGCTTCTAGCTTTTAAGCAAACAGTCTGCTTTCTTCTCTTCACTAAACACCTATTTACACTCTAACCCTGACTCGAGGATATGAATTTGATTAGCTCAAATCACAGGAGTTGCCAACCATTTCTGTTCATTGTTCTTGATCACAGAGTGACTTCCATTAGTTAATTCAAAATACCTACCATGTACAAAAGTAGAACTTCTCAGCAAAGAGCTGCTTAAGGTAAAATCTCACGTTTTCAGCATTCCCCCTATATCAACTGAAACACTTTCTTCCACAGATAACAAAAGGTATACTGTAAGTGCCTATCTTGATAAGCAATTAACACAAAAGGATGCCAACACATTCTTAAAGTCATCCAGCTTCCTAGAGCTCAAAGCACTTAGAAAACTATTCAGCACTCTACTCTTTTTGTTCACAGTGAGCAAATAAGCTATAAAAAACATAACACCGCATTTTTAACTGTCGTGATCTTTCATGAAAAGTTGTATTTTGCACACTTATGGTACAAAATACAGGAGAATTTTTTAATTATCTTGCAGTCTGCCTGGTTCTTAGATCATACAATACAGAAACTTCCAAAATGGCAGGACATTTATCAAATTTTGCCCACATCCTGATTCTGACAGTGGATAATAGCAACTATTTTAGGGCAAAAACTGCTGTAAGCAGTTACAGAACACTACATTCAGAGAAAAACTGCTTTTTTAACATTAAGTTGATGGTGATTGGCTTCTGCCACAAAAGCATTAAGCACTTATATGGTCTTAAAAATATATGCCAACTCCAGATGTTCATATCATACACACGATCATTAAATCTCAATGCACTTTATATCAACAAACTATTAAAGATTAGTTAATGTTAATCTATAATTAATATGAAGTACACTTGTGGCAGATAAAATGGGCTACTTACTTTGAATCTGTGAATGTCTTTGACCAGAAAAATTTTAAAAACCCACAACCTACCGTAAGTGCTGCATTTTTGTCTCTGACACCATTTGGAAAAAAGGAGGATTTAAAGCGGTGCACATCATCCATGACATCATCAAGGTTTACAGAAACAAACTGCTGAAGGTATCTTTCATAGCACTGTAGAAGTGCCAACTTATATTCCTGAAAAACAAAATCGTATGTTCTTTTTATAGTTTGTATATTGCATTTCTATTTCTATAAAACACGTTAGTTTTTTATTATCTTTATGAAAAAAGTATCAACATGAAAGAGCAAAAGGAAGTAAAGCACTACAGTTTCATACAAACATCAGCAATGCAGCGTGAACACTCAGCACGTGAAAGGTTGAAATACTTAAAAGAATGGCTTGTGCTTTGCGAGTTTTAGTGAGTTTTGTTTATTCTCACCATAAATATGACAAATCAGAGAACAATTATAAAGCAGGGTCCTGGGCTAATATAATAAACTCAAAGAGTTGCTGGGATATGCTGCAGCTTTGCAACAGTATTGACGATGACACTACACTTCAGAAAAAAGTACTTCATGATGTAGAACTTTATAAGCAATATATAGACATAATCGCTTCTCTCATCCTTGTTTCCATGTTGTCAAAGCTCCTCTTTTTTTTATAAAAGCAGGCAGGAAAAGTCAAATGCACTAAAAAGACTGAAACAAGTGAAAACTGGAATTTACATAGGGTCAAGAAATCAGCATTAATAGACCAGAAATTGCCACTGGATCTTTAAGAACTGTTAACAAAGAGGATGTTGAGCTTTATGTCTCATTCCAAATAGAGCTCCCCAGCAGCATGTCGAACCACTCTAAAATCATGCTGACTCTATGGTTCAGCTCTGATTCAGATCTAGAAGTGACATTTACTGAATCATCACCACCACTTCCTTCAGCAAGGACTCCATTTAGGTTTCTCTACCAACTTCACTAATTCTAGCACACACACTGAATAAATTCTTGAGGAAAAAGTAACTAGTTTCTGCTGGTAAAAATGGTCCTTAATGTTTAATCACACAGAATTCTTATTTCCTTGCACTCTCTTCTTTTTTTTAATATAAATTCCTTCCACCACAGTGACACCTTACATTTTTAATCATCTGAGGAGTCTAACTCACGTGGCTCTACTGTCATCTTTGCTGTGTGAAAGCAGCAGCCATACACAGAAACTTTGACTTTCCATGGACAGCTGTGGGCAGTCAGTCACTTGTTTAACCTAATACATAGATTCAGGCTGTGATAACACTTAGAATCCAAAGCTATGGATCAGAATACCTTAAAGATAGTTATTGATACTTAACAAAAAGGTAAATTCTCTCCTAAACAGTTTTAAATATATGTGTATGACCAAAGATAACAGCCAGATACAGGCAGAGTGGGAGGAGGGGAAAAAAACGAGTCTGTGCTGATCATAAGATGACTAATAGACTAAGTAATTTCCAGATATATGACTTAATGAATTTAGGTGTGTCTTAAAAGACACATTGCAGATGTATTACAGGAAGGAATCTAAAGGCATTAAAAAAATACAGCAGGAGGTCACAAAGCTAAGCAGGTGCTTACCCACTGACTACTCATACGCAATAATTATTTTTTAAGGAATACACATCATTAAGTATTATATAATGTGCAGGTTAAAATTTAAAATCCTCAACACTAGCTTTCAACTAGGAGTCAAGACGGGTACTTATGGAACAGGCTTTACCACAACTATCACAGACCTTGGTTTTACACTACATTCATCCTTCCTGTAATGCATTTGAAATTTGCAACATCCATCCCCTGTTGTTTCTATTTATTTCTTTTCAGGGCAAAAAATAGAATAGAAACTAAGTTTTCATTCTAAAAGTAAGCTTAAAAAATGCACTTAAAAATGGGAATTCCAAAAAAAAGTCCCAAGTATTAGGCTGGCCAGTAAAACAACTTTTTCAACAACACTGAAAACTTTACTGTAGAAAAACACATTACACTAGAAAATTGAAGTTGCAAGCAGAAGTCTTTACATAGAAACATGGATTATTTTCAGGCAATCTAGGCTCAGGTCATTAAGCACCTTGGACATAAGGACCATGCTATATTGGAGTGCTGCTTTGGGAAGCCAATGCAGAGTACAGAGAGCAGCATTTGATACATTTGAAATAACCTTACTGAGTACTCTGTAAGAGCAGCAGTTCCCAAGCACTAAAAGCTTCATGTAATGTTTCAAGCAATTCCTAGGACCCAGAAGCTATGACAACTTTAGGAATGTACAAACGTGAAGAAAACATGAATGCAAGTGTCTAGGCAATGCTATTAACAACTGCTGCTATTCAAGCCTCCTTAAGAATTTCTGTTTGTCTGAACCCACACCATGAGCCTGCACCTTCAATTATAACAGCTCCACAGTTATGGACTCTTCTACAGGCCTTCTTCAGCCTCCCCGTGAGTGCTGAGTGCTGCTGAAACTCAGCTTCAGCTGGCTGTTCTTTACTCAGGGGGCAGGCCACTTTTGTGGAATTCTTCAGGGCACGATCCATGAAGCATATGTAAGACTTCATAACATCTGCATGATACTCCTGCCTCTACTGTGGCCTGCGGAAAAGCTCACCTAGCAGCCACACATAAACACTCTCCATAAATGGCACAAAGAGCATCTTTCCTTGCGGCATTCCATAAGCAAAGGACATGAGTGAAAGAACAGTTTCACTGGATATGTTCCTCAAAAAGACGGCCCCCTCAAACCACCTTGATACATTTCTCATTATTCCCTCTTCTTTTTCTTTATTTTCTTTTATTCCCATTACATTAAAAATTAAGTAGAAGTTACAGAACTAGCTTTCTAACTATACATCTCTGAGCTGCTTCTGAGTGTTGTTTAGTAACTACCCTTGAAAGCCCCAGATTTTATGACATGATCTTCTGACACAAATATCACTGAGCTTGTAAATGGCTCACCCTTGCCGGATTTTTTTCACAGGAAGCACAAAGAACAAACAGTATATAAAAATATATTTGCCTTATTGAGTCAGAGCAACAGTTACAAGCCTGGCATCCCATCTCTAACAGTAGTCAGTAACAGATGACTAAGTAAGAGCATAAAAATAGAGTTATCATATAGTGAAACATCTCCCAAATACTGACAATATTGTCTTCAACAATCTAGTTCCTGAATCCCTTTTAGTTGTGATCTACCTTTTTGAGGAGACCATAAATGCACACATAATTCCAGATGCAGAAGCATCGCCGATACACATAGCTGTTCAATGTGTAATTGCACTCTAGTTCTTGCTCTCTTTTCCTCTCCTGACAATTCTTTTTATTCACATTTGGTTAACAGAGCACTGAGTTGAGTCAGTGGAACTGCTCTATCACTGTCAATTTGTACTTTAACAGCATCTAAAGGCACAGTCAAATATTGTACTCTACCATGCTGAAAAATCAAACAAATATGAAAGAAAGATTTTGGGGTGTTTAAAAAGGCAATGGGTGCATAGAAAATACAGATATAGAAAACATTAAAAACTCAGGGCAATTTTACAATAATAAGCAAGAGATACAGACCACCAACTCTCACTGGAATTATTTTGTACAAGTTTTTGCTACTTTCCAAATAGCTTCTAGTAAAATATGATTAAAAATTAAAGTAGCATAGAAACATAAGAAAACAAAGACTATGATTGAATCTCTTCTGATTTCGAATGACTTACTTTGATCTGAGCAAGGGTATCACCAACTTTCACAAGTCTTTCATTGTAATACCACTCTGGTAGTCGTGGCTTATAGTTGATCCAAATGTTAAACAAAGTATTTGCTCTAAAAAAAAAAAAAAAGATACAGGAGGAAAGGTTTCAGATTAAACTGGCAGCAGACCTGTCATAACAAGTAAACAAATCAGGAAGACTTCAAATTGTGAAAACTCCTTTCTTCCAAATCTATTTGAACTTTTATGTATTTCAAAAGAAGTGATCATTAAAATCAGATTTAACAAGCAGACTAGGACATTTCTGGGTTTCATTTCTGTCACCAGTTTTTTCACACGTTTTAAATAGGATAAATTTTCTCCCGTGTAAATTCCTATTAAAATATCTTAGTATTAATCTCCTTGTGTTGTTCAAGCACAGTTACCAGTGGAAAATCTGTCCCATCTTTCAGCTAGTATTTGAGAGGTTCTGACAGAAGAAAAAATCTGGTATCTTAGACTTAACACATTACAGTTCACAGCAATTATTGGACTGGAAACTACAAATGTTATGAGCAGGAAAAAAATCCCAAAATAAGAATGGGTATGTCAGGTAGCTACAATCTTGGGAACTGGTAGCCACGGAATAAACCATAAAGCTATAGAGTATATAGAGTTATGGTATATAGAGCTCATGGTATACAGAGCTACACCATGAGTCACGAAAGAAGAAATGTTCAGGAATTTTAAATTGTAAGGGGTAGGATTCAGAGAGAACCAAATGACACACTTGCTGAAACAGAGAGGATTTTATGGCAATAGTTGTGATGCTCTTCTGTTGCCTCCGTCTATTATTCTAGCCACAGTTGTCATCAAGGATGTCTTTGTGTAATAAATTGCCTATTTTGCTGAACCAGCAAGCCTCCCACAAATGGTAACTGACTCTAAGCAGTTTCCTTCTGCTACAGAGACACTGACTTCATCGTGCCAGTACTACAGTCCCTACCAACTGCGGTTTGATGGCCTCGTGCCCTCATGTGTACAACTTCTCCACACTACACTTCTTTAAGAAAGCTACATTCTAGCTGGGAAACAACAACTGATCAGACAGACTGCCAATAAGCACTGGGACTTTTTCATAAAAGAATCCCTTTAGCAAATCATTACCAGTATTGACAGTGCTCACAGTGCCAGGCATCTCTTACATTTATTCTCTTAACAAATTACTTGTACAGAAATGTCAGCAGAGTGCCTTGTGAAACCACTACAGCTAAATTATTTATAGGTGGCAATTTATGAGGAAAGAAAACAACTAAATAAAGACAAATGAACATTTAAAGAAATTAACATCTGAAAAATATCCTTCTAGCTGAATTGCCATGCATAAACCACACACTTACTGGTGTGAGGTAGCTGGAACTTTTCAACCTCTCTTAAGACTGGGATGGTAGCCTAGAACGCAAGACACTTTCTTAAACTGTTTTCTGACATTCAAGAACTTGGAATGCATTCTCACAATGTCTCATATAACTCTTCATCTCAGCTTATAAGAACACCCCCAATTTTTAAAAAAAGCACAGTAAATAACATTTTTTCCACACAGAAAGCTGTGAGCCACCTTCACATTTCAAGGTGAAACAGATGGCTTTATGAGAAACCTGTCAAAATGATCTTTACAACAAAGAATTGCAACAATCATAATCCTTTTTTTTTTCCCTAAAAGTATCATCTCAGCACAATTCTCAGTTCTTGAAAGTAAGCAGCAAGGAAATAAGTAGGGCATCCTAGAGTTGTATCCTAAAGGAAAAAGGCAGTAACAGCACAAACTAGGCCAAAAGCAACAATCAGAATAAAATGTTCTAAGGCATTTTTAAGAAGAAATTTTTTAAGGAAACCATAGCCCAGTGTAATGAAGGGCACCTTCCAAATGGGAATGAGTCCCTCTTGGTCCATCCTTAACAATTAACAGCCTGGGTTGGTATTGAACTCTTATACTGAGAAAAGTATTCCACAGCAGTTAGTATCTGCAAAGAGGCTCCAAAGCAAAGGAATCTGTCAGGCAGCTGAGCAGAGTTCCCTTGGACTATTTAAAGGAAGAATTTAGGAAAAGACTTTCAGAGACCAAGAGATTTGATGGATATTAGGGGGAAAGGGGAAAGGGAGTGAAGAAGAGGGAGAAGAGATAGCAAGAACGACCCTGGGTAAAGCTCTGGAAAGGCAAGACTACTACATTTCTTTAAGACTCATCAGCTCAAAGTCCCCAGCAATGGTCATCTTCATTTTTTGTTTTTAACATTCATATTAACACATGAGATTCTCAGATATAACAAACAAGGAACAAACCTGTAAAAAACTAGTTTAGCAAAGTAGTGACAAATCTGACCAGACTTTCAGCTTCAGTGGGAAGATTAAGGTAAACTGATTCTGCTACAATGCCATGACTAACTACAAGTGAGTTCATGACACAGGAATGTTCCTTTGACACAGACAAAAGAGGAGAGTGAGACACTTCCCAAACAGCTCCTCAGCCTGTCCTTTAAATAGGCTGTAGGACACCAGAGGAACAAGTTAAGCAAGTGAATTCTTTAAAAAAATTAATTATTTTATTTCCATCCATAATAGAAAAAATTTCCCTAAGGTCAACCCATAATAATGTGCACAGGATAAGGCCCATGTGGCTAAAATCTTTACTACAAGTATAAAGAATTCTCTGATACTGATCAAAAGATGTCTTATTAAATAAGGGTGGCTAAGCCACACAACATGAGATAAAATCAGTAGTTCAAGGTAAAGCTTTGATGGCCCTGCTGCCAAAAGAAATGGGGCAAAACAACTTCTTGTTTAGTTGAGGAAAAATTACTTTTGATTGCTATTTCTGACTAAAAAGATTTGTGATACCAGGACAAGTCCTCAGTAATTTTTGTTTCCTACATTAGAACATTTAAGTGCCCATATTGTGGCCTTTCTGTTGACCTATAAACACCAAAGGCTGAAAGAGTTGGAGGAATGAAGCTAATAATTTTATTTTTCTAAACTGAACATACTTGCCATTCGGAAGCTGGTTTTCTTGTTGCTCGAAGAACAAGAACACTTTGATCTCAATCCATGCCAGGAAAGGTTGAAAAATGATATAGCACGAAGTCTTTAGAGCATTTAGGAAAGCATCTGTAATAGCCATTACCTTCAGAAATTCATAGGACCAGCCAGACTAAGGCTGGTTCTGCAAGCAGCACATACTCCAATTTTGAGTTATCAAACTACGAAGCAGTAGGGAGAAAAAACCCTGAAATTTCACAATCACAAATAAATAGTCTTGACTTTGCTAGCTGCCTGAATATATGGTAATAAATCAGAATTCCAGTCTTTTACCTTTGTAGTGTCCCTATACAAATGAAGAACGCCTGAGGATGCAGAGCTACTGGGAGCTTCATGTTACACAACATTCCTAATGCCCTGGAATTTTGGTAGTGATCATTACCACCAGTGACTTCTGGGATCAAGACCTTGATAGAGTCACTTCTTATCTCCATGATGAACACTGCAGATTTCTTCTGTGAAATGCATGTGAAAATGCTCTCATGCCAACCAAGGTATGCATGGTCCTGGGTCACATCCACAAAATACCAGTTTGAATAAGACAGAAGTTACTTAGGTCAAAATATTTGAGAGGATAAAGCAAAAAAAGGCTTGGAGACACTGTTCACAAAAACTAGTAACTTAGGACTATATTGCAAACAGATGAGATTCAGCATGGCCAGCTCCCAACCAGAAGATACAAAGAACACACAGCAGAGTCATTGTTGGCAATTTTGGTTGTATCTGAAGCAGCCAAGTAGTGTTACTTCTTCTAAGTGGGCCTGGAGAGAACATCTTTCAAAATAATAATACCTATCAGGTAAAGCTGAAAAAAAAAGGTCTGAAACTACAAAAAGGCTTCAAAATAGCAAATCACTGAAATCAGCTGCTGAAGCAATATAAAAAGCCAACATACTGAGATTCAAAACACTAGAGGCAAAAACCTGGAGACTGATACCTGCATGATACGTCTAGACCTGACAACGAACATGCCCCATAAACAAATCAGGAATCCAGATAGCTTAGAATAGGAAAGATATCCAGCCCAGACAAAGGCCAGGCTGCAGAATCTGAGTGCCTTCTGAAAATGTGTACACCTCCTTAAGAGTAGGGTAATTTCTAGGAAACTGAGTGAAATATGCAAGGGTAGAAGCGGCACCTAAGTGATAAGCTAACTACCCTGTAACCTAACTCCTATGCTGTTTTTGAAAGAACTTTTGACACCCTTGGAAACTTGTGGGGCTTATGTTAAAGACCTGTAAATTTCGAACACAGTAGTATTCAGATAACAACAACAGAAAATCAACTATTTACCTTAAAAGAAATAGCTGAGCTCTTATATCACAATGTACCTAAATGCAGCAGGGAGAGCTACATGAGAAATGCACAGTCTGTAAAAGACATATGCATGCACTATGAATCATACACCGATTCCAGTTGCTCTATCTTAACTGCATTACAAAACCTCGACTTATGCATACCCACAGACATGCATGTATGCGAGCAAACAAATATGCACTATTATACTCGCCATATGCTCTGCCTGCATCTATGTGTATAAAAATATACCAACGTAGACAGAGACATATGCACAAGAAGAGCTGTGTGGTGTTATCCTCGTGTAGCCCTACTTTTGAAGGCATGTACGTGCCCACAAGTGTTCACCCTCGCACGTAGCCGCACACTCTGGTGGGCTGCCAGTCCCTGCAGCACTGTGAAGGGATTTTCCCACCAGGAAGCTCAGGCAGCTCTGACAGAACCAACAGTGCTGCTGCCAACTTCCACAGCCCCTTGCGCGTTCCCCCCNAAAAAAAAAAAAAAAAAAAAAAAAAAAAAAAAAAAAAAAAAAAAAGCAGTGTTCAGATTTTTGAGGGGTTTTCGTTACAATGAAAAAACAATAATAAAAATAATAAATAAAAAGGAAACGGATTGCCGGTGCTTCGGCACACTGCTGGGGAAGCCTGTTTGGCGAGCAGCTCCTGGCTATGTCCCAGTCCAGCGGGAGCGGGATTCCCGGCGCAGCTCGCGGCTGCGGCGTGAGGAGGGCGCCGAGCAGGGCCGGGAAGGGCAGCCCCCGAGCGGCGGGGCGGCGGCGCGGAGAGCCCCGCGGGGCGGCTGAAGGAACAGCGCGAAGGAGGAGGGGTGCGGCCGAGAAAGGCAGCGGAGGCAGGGGCAGAGGGAACGGCGAGCGGCTCCCGGAGCGGGCGGCGACGCGGGAAGCGGGGGGCGGCGGCGCAGCCCTACCCGTGGCGGTGCAGGTCGTGCTGCGGAGCCTTCGCCTCCCCCGCGCCTCGCAGCCGCCGCAGGGAGCCCAGGACGCGCCGCAGCTCGGCCTCGAAGCTGTCCACCACCGGGTTGCCCCGCGCCACGGGCCCGAAGAAAGCGGCGTGCGGGGCCCGGGGGCCGGCGGCGGGGGG